>MJHO01000204.1:0-177125 GCA_002076135.1 Xerophyta viscosa | reverse complement strand
AAAATTTAACTCGGTCACGGACCTCACAGCCGCCGACTGTCCCGCCGGTGTGCGTGCTCTGCCGTCACCGCCTCTCCTTCTCCTCGGCTGCTCGCTGTGACCCGCGCGCTCGATTTCATCTCGGCCGCAAAACCCTAGTCGTCGCTCCGGCCGCCATCGGACGAGTCTTCACCGCCGTTGCTTGGATCATGTGCTGCCTTCCCCCTGTCAATTGGACCACCGGCACCGCCTGGATCTCTCTCTCCTCTCTCGGCTGCGCCGAATCTCCGCGTCGCCGCCGTCGACCGTCACCGTCGCCTCCCTGGTGTTGACGACTTTCCTCCGGTGAGGGAAAGGGTTGGAGTCGCCATATTTAATGGAAATCTAGGAAACCGGGATAAGGTACTAAAAAATTCTTAGGCTCGTTCGTCGTTTACGTGTGGGGAAGACAGAACACCCCCACAACGCCCCTCCAAAGAGGGTACTCTATAAGTGATTAAACTATCTTGGATTTATATTTAACACAATTTTTCATTGTTTCAAATATTTGCATATTTATTTGTCTGCTTATTATGAAATAGAGAGATCGGTATTCACATTACTCCCTAAACCTTGGACAGATACATCCAAATGAAAAAAAATATATCTATCAGGGGAATATCCATCCCCCTATTTCAAAATTTTCTTTATTTGCATGTTATTTGATTTTGATAATATACATAGTTAAATTAGGAGAGTAATATCCATCACTACCTATTTTGACCATTTATATTTATCTGCCCCAATCATTTAGATTAGAATCTATCCAGTTCCTAACCCAAAGGGTTGGAGAAATCAAATATCTATAATAGATATGCATCTATTCTCTTTTATAATACGACAATATTTACATGTATATTTGCATAAATAAATTGCATATGTGTAACTGAAGAGAAATAAATAAATAAAATACAACATTTTTATTTTACGGGGCTCAGCACTGTTTCTTCCTCATTGCCTAGGACGAGTTGAGATTTGAAATATCCATCTCGCACCTCAACTCGCATATTATTTTTATGGAAACTTCGGAGAAATATCTATTTCGTCCGAATTCTATTTTTTTACAATATAAAAGTTCATATCGAGTTCTATAATATTTTACACGAGAGTTGGGATTAAACCATATCCATCGTTTATCCCTTAACTCCTTTTTATTACTAAGTGTTAGCTTCGAGAGAAATATCCATCTCCCTCGAATTTTGATTTATACACTATATATATGTGATATATCTAATATAATAATATAATAATTTAAAAATAATAACGAAAATGAAAACCATAAAAATATTTTTAAAAAAAAATTAAAAAAATAAGGCTGGGTCGTGCGCGGCCCAGTCCAAAAGAAGAAAAATAAAAACAATAGAATGGTGACCGGCTTAGCCGGTTGGACGACCGGCTAAGCCGGTCGCCCCTTTCTTCTCCGAGCGAGCTCTGCACAGAGCTCGCGCGGCCGGCGCGAACGGCGATCGCCGCTCGCGTCCGGCGGCGATTACGCCCCACATAATACGTCTCCTAGGGTTATCAACCATCCTGAATCCATTGGTGGTGTCAAAAATCGATTTTAACGACTGTACATGCATGTATTTAGGGGGTGCAACTTTCGGGGTATTTCGGCCGACCTTATTTTCTCGCCGCCGGCGTGGCCTCCCAGCCTCTAGTTCGTTCCTGCACGTTCTATAAAGTCCAGAGAGCTTTTTTAGTCGTTAATGGTGTTAAGTTGAGTTGGTGTTTCGAGTTAGGTGCAAGTTTATTATTTCTTACGATTTTCGGCCGCCACCGGCGACGTCGGCTGTGAGCTTCGTTATGGCCTTGCTGAGTGTGTTATTAGAGATATTTGTACCATATCACATGACTGTAGAGGAGTTTAGATGAGCATACCTTAGGATGTGAAGTTCGGCGATGGGTTTGAGCGCGCCGACACCGGCGTCAGTGACAGGTGGTGACGTGCTTCGGAGGGAGGAGGAGGGGTCGGCAGTGGCTTTGGATGGTACCCCGACTCTCTCTCGGCTTCTCTCTCTAACTCTCTCGCATTCTCTCTCTTTCTCTCTCTAAATTTTCTCTCTCTCTCTATCTATGTTGCTGCATTCCTCTCTCTCTTCTTTTCTTATTTCCTCCCCCCCTCTTTTTGAAAATTTAATGGGTATTTATAGATGTAGATGGGGTAAAATAGGTATTTTGTAAGGGATTAGGATAGGGGTTAGGGTTATGGTTTAGGGTGATGAGTAGAGGGATGGGAAGAAGAATGGGGGTAGTAGGTGGCCGGTGGATGCTCCCCCACTCTTCTATTTTCCCTTTTTTTTTTAATGTATATATATATATAATATATATATATATATATATATATATATAATATATATTATATATATATATATAATTATATATATATATATAATATATGTGTGTGTGTGTGTGTGTGTGTGTGTGTGTGTGTGTGTGTATATATTTTATGCATATATACATGTATATTACTGGTGGTCATTTGGTGGTGTTTGTGTCCTCGAACTGAGCTGAAAGCCCTATTGGTTGAAATCGAAGCTTAATCGGACCAAACTGGACTTGACCAGACCTAATTGAGTATGTTTGAATTTACCGTCTTTATTGGTCGATTTTAGTAGTGCAATTTGGGAGCCCGGAGAAAATGGGGTGTCGACGGTTGCCCCTCTTTGTCTAATCATTTGAAAAAGGATTAGACAAAGATAAAAGAGATAACACATTTTGTCCGGCGAGAGAGACGAGAAATCTTTCATTTCGTCACTTGTGCATTTTACAGAGAGTAAGATGATTAGTGACCCATGAAATCGATCGTAACTTGTGCATGATGAAAGTGACCCTTGAGCACAGTCGACTTAAGGATGAGAGTGAAATTGACATGAGAACTACGCCTCACGAGTAGAAAAAGAGTCTTTATGAGAATTACACCTCATAAAGGAGAGAAATTGACACGAGATCTACACCTCGTGAGAAAAGTTTTCCTGACTACTACGCGTCATAAATGAGTTGTCATAAGAACTACGCCTTATGACAAAGAGAAATCGAAACGAGAACTACGCCTCGTAAATAAGAGAAATCGATATAAGAACTAAGCCTCGTGACGAGAAAAGCTTTCGTGAGAACTACGCAACGCCTCATGAATGAGAAAATGACACGAGATCTACGCCTCGTGACGAGAAAGAGTTTTATGAGAACTGATTAAGAGAAAATGATACGAGATCTACGCCTCATGATGAGAAAGAAATTTTTTTATGAAAACTACGCCTCATGATTAAGAGAAAATGATACGAGATCTACGCCTCGTGACGAGAAAAAGTTTTCATGAGAACTACGCCTCATGATTAAGAGAAAATGATACGAGATCTACGCCTCGTGATGAGAAAGAGTTTTCATGACAACTATGTCTCATGATTAAGAGAAATAACACGAGATCTGTGCCTCGTGATGAGAAAGAAATTTTTTATGAAAACTACGCCCCATGATTAAGAAAAAAATGACACGAGATCCACGTCTCGTGAGGTAAAGGAATATATATATATTTTTTTTTAATTTTTTTATGAGAACTACGCCTCATGATTAAGAGAAAATAATACGAGATTTACGCCTCGTGATGAGAAATGTTTTCATGAGAACTACACAACGCCTTATGATTAAGAGAAAATAATACGAGATTATGTGAAAATGACACGAGATCTACGCCTCGTGACGAGAAAGAATTTTTATGAGAACTACGCCTCATGATTAAGAGAAAATGATACGAGATCTACGTCTCGTGATGAGAAAGATTTTTCATGAGAACTACGCGCCTCATGATTAAGAGAAAATGATATGAGATTTACGCCTCGTGATGAGAAAAGTTTTCATGAGAACTACACAACGCCTCATGAATGAGAAAATGACATGAGATCTACGCCTCGTGACGGGAAAGAGTTTTAATGAGAACTACGCCTCCTGAAGAAGAGAAAACGACACGAGATTTGCGCCTCGTGATGAGAAAGAAATTTTTATGAGAACTACGCCTCATGAAGAAGAGAAAACGACACGAGATCTACGTCTCGAGAGGAGAAGGAAATTTTTATGAGAACTACGTCTCATGATTAAGAAAAAAATGACACGAGATCTACGCCTCGTGATGAGAAAGAGTTTTCATGAGAACTACGCCTCATGATAAGATGAGTTGTCATAAGTACTACGTCTCATGATGGAGAAAAATCAACTTAAGAACTATGCCTCGTAATGAGATAGAAGGTTTTCATGAGAACTACGTCTCATGAAGCAGAGAAGTTGTCTAAGAGCTACACCTTATGATAAGAAAAATCGACACGAGAACTACGTCTCATAATGAGATAGAACGTCTTCATGAGAACTACGTCTCATGAAGTAGAGAAGTTATCATAAGAACTACGCCTTATGACGAAGAGAGACCGAAACGAGAACCACACCTCGTGATGAGAAAGATTTAATGAAAACTATGCCTCTTGAATTATAGGTGTTGTCATAAGAACAACGCCTCACGACAGAGAGAAAGCCCCGAAGTCCGTACAGCTTACGGTGATGAACTTGAAGTCGTCGTCAAGAGAACAGTCGTCTCTTGACCGAGATAACTTTGAAGTATAATCAATTTCGAAGGTAGATTTGTTGGTCAGAATTTGTAAGAATAAGCTTGGTTGGCATTCCGAAACTTATGAGGATTAACCACATATTTGATTCGCATCTCAGAATCTGTGGGAGTCAGCGGCTTATTTTGAGAATGAGTGTTGTTTTCGTTGTTGATTTTGTGCATGTTATGCAATGGCGAAGTGTTTTTATGAAAGTCAATGAATTTTATTTTTAGAAATATTTTTATGTTGAAAATATGCTATGTGGGAATGTCTGGTCAATCCGACTATTCCAAAATGTCATTGCCTCCAGCCTCTTTTCTTCTGTTTTTCTTTTCCTCTCTTTTTCCTCTCTCTTTCTTCTTCGTCATATGTTGGTTGAAGGTCGAACTCTTCGTAAATTTTTCGGAAGAAAATTTTGCCTCAATTTAGAGTGTTGGCTTGATTTTTCAGGGTATTATCTGTCATCTTTGAGTAGCAAGATGTGTTTCTGGATAATATCTTTCTGTGTTTTGATAATATTTTCTCTTTGCAATTCTTCTTTGAAGTATATTTTCTCTTGTTTTTGAATTTTGTGCCAAAAATGATTCCTTCCAAATGGTTTGTTTTCGTCAATTTGCTTGCTTCTCTAAAATTGTCCTAGTTTAGATCGGTCCTTTACGACTCTTCTTTGAATTATACTTTCTTATGTACTCGTACTTTGGTATTCGGTAGGCTTCCTTTTCGAATAGATTGTTGTTGTTCATTCGCTTGTTTCCCTTAAAATTGCCCCGTTTGATGCTCATTCTTTATCTTTTCCTCCAAACAAGTTATGCCGGAGACACATTTAGCTTTAACTTGTCATGATATATATTTTCTATTCTCCATTCGGTGCAGATTAGTCTTTTTTAGATTTTCGGAAAAATCTAAAGCCTGAACCTCTAAGTTGGAAGTTTGCAATTTTGGAATAAATTTTATTTAATAATAAAATTGTCCTAATTTTAGGTGCTGGGAAGTTTGGCTACTGTAAATGTTTGTGAGGCTGATTTATTGAAAAGTGGACTTCCTGATATAACGGTTTTTCTAGAAGATGTGGTTGATAAGGAATTTTTTCAGCTTATGATTATGTGGAATAGGGACTGAGTCATATAAATTTTGCAGAATGTATTTTCGAATGCATGTTCTTTGTTTAACATAATAACGAGAATAATTCGCAACTTGTCTTGCCCTAACTAATTTTGCCTAGGCCGTCTTTTCAGGTTTTCGGCCTAGCGGGCTTCTGAATGTTCTTGTAGTATGTGTTTGTTGGTGATGCTATATAGCTGTATTTGTGGGTCGGCCTAGATTTGACCGTCTTTCTTTGGTAATACAGGTAGATGTTCCAACTCCGGGTAAATTTCTGCTCAATTGATGGAAATATTTTGTAGGGTAGTATGCATAAAAAAATTTGTTGGCGTTCGCGACTTTTCCATTTCTTTTTCTCATTTTTTTTCGTTAACAAAAGGAAGAAAAGTCATAACTAAAGTTATTTGGCCCGGTGCACTTGCCTATCCACAAGACTTTTCGGCTCGCTTGAGAAAAAAAAATGCTTTCGCAGAGGATCGTTTCATTGCTTCTGAGTCAGATTTTGAGTTGGAGATGCAAGTGATGCTGTATATTTTCTTCTGCTTTTCAAAAATTTTCTCTTTTTCCTTTTTGATTTTTCTTTCTCTTTCTATATGTGGCAAGTTGCTGAACACCTTTTATTATGTTAATTGAAAATATGCATTGTTCTTTACATTCGCAAAATTTATATGTACTAGCAAAAGGGATGTTCATGACAAGTGAAGAACATGAGACAATTTTATATTTAAATTAGTTCATTCCCAAATTGCATTACAAAAACTCTCCCAACTAGAGTGGTCTGTGCGAAAGGACAAAACATGACCGAGGGAGAAGAGTGGATACATATCACAATATTTACTATACTGAATATGTATCATATCATAACTTAGTGAAGCAAAAGATCATCAAAAGAGCGGTCAGCTTGTACAGATGTTTCTGAGATTACTAATCATGAAACGAGCTAGTGTCAATCTTATTGATTCCTCCGCTGCCTTCGCTGGTAGAAGCCGAGTTATTCGTTATGGTCGCTGTCGTTGCATCTGTAGATGAGATTTTTATCCTTGCGGTGTCAATCAACTCGTACAATTTGTTCCGAAGGATATAGCAATTTTCAGTGGAGTGGCGTGAATTGTCGGTTGGGAATAGGGGTGAGCAGACCTTCTGCAGCACATTGTTTAAAAACTTCTTTTTGAGACACGGGCAGGGGTTTCCGAAAAGCTGGCGAGGTCGTTGGGGCTGTTGCTGCTGAGTATGGGCATGTTATTGTTGAATTTGATAGGTCTGAGTGACCTGTTGAGGTTGCCGGGGTGGCTGTTGATATTGTTGGTAGGGGCGATTCTGTCGGTATTGATTCTGCTTGGCGTTTGATAATACCTGCTAGCTTGATATTGTCCTGGAACTCGATATATGGACTGATTATAGCTATTTGCCCCACTGATGTTATGCACTTCTTTGTCCTTCTTCTTGGTCATCGTGTCCTCGGGCGACTTGAAGACATTGTCTTGGGCCAGTTCCATTCTCAGACCTGCTGTAATTATCTGGGCGAAGGTGGAGGCAATAGCACATACGGTGCGTATCTTTTCGTCCAGACAGCTTAGAGTCATAAACTCGTCGATCAGCTCTTTTTCTGTCATAGGAGGAGTGATCTGTGCTGCTAGATTCCTCCATCTCTGAGCAAAAGCGCGGAACTTCTCATTTTTATTTGGAGTTAAGGCTCTCAGTGTAGTTTTATCCGGTGCTAAATCCTTATTATGCTGGTAGTGGGTTAGAAATGCATTCGCCAAGTCCTTCCAGCTTTTGATTTCGCTTTTGTTGCGATTTAAGTACCACCGAATGGCTGGTCGTTTGAGACTCTCTTGAAAATAGTAAATTAGCATCTTCTCATTTTTTAGATATGCCCCTATTTTACTGCAGTAAATCGAGATGTGAACCTGGGGGTCTTCAGTTCCATCATACTTTTCGAAGTCTGGGACTTTGAAGTCCTTTGGAATTTCGAGATTCGTAACAATACAAAATTGTGCAGGATCCATAGTTCCTCGTGCGCCTTCCAAGCTATTCAAGCGATTCAGAATTGTCTTCACTTTCTCTTCAATGTGTTGGTTCTCCGAAGGGATAGAGTCATGTTGCTTTTCTATATTAACAGTAGTTGGTATAATTGGAGGATTTAAGGATTGTATCTTGTGAGTCTCCGGTTGGACTGGCGGAACATTTTGCAGCGAGGCATATTGTGTCGGCTCCGGTTGTTAAGGTAAGCCATAAGGATCATAAGGGATTTGTTGCGCCTGCTGCCTCTCCTGAGGTGGAGCAAATGATGGGCCTTGATCCCCTATGGGTTGAACCGATACGTTGTTATTCCTTTTCTCGACAAGTAGTGCAATAGTAGATGTGATGCGTTCAAGCTGTTTGTTCATATCTTCCAGCCGTTTTTGCAGTTCTTCATTCTCTCTTCTCAGCTGTTCATTTACTTCGTTGTCTGCCATGGGTGCAGGGGTGTGATGTCTCGACCTTAGTAGGTACGGGCTCCTTTTGGTGAAAGTCGTATTGACCGTTCTTTTTTAAGAAAAAAATACAGGTGTAAGTGTTTGTACGTGTGCTAATGTTGTGGTATGCATATATTGCAAAATCATACATATTTTTATGGAAAAATACGTTTTTATTGTCGAAATTTGAGCTAAAAGAAAATTGTGCAAAAATTAAAATTCACAATCGTTGTAAGAAATATATATATATATAATATATATATATATATATTATATATATAATATATATATATATATATATATATGAAGTTGAAAACTGTGTGCTCTTTACTTTATTGCGGATTTTTGTGCCACTTAGACTGAATGCTGGCTAGCTGAATTATGGATGCCTATGATGGCTGGGCTTACGGACTACTATGCACAGTTGTACACAGGCCCGATTATCCAAGTAGCTTATGTAGCAGTCTGTCATTGCTGGGTTTCCTACCGATGACCGGTGCACATGGTAGATCAGCTTGGTATACTATCCAGATAACTTTTGACTGTGGGTAAAAAGGGCCAGGCATTACGGACGACCGACGCATATTGTACGCAAGCTCCGATTCTTCCGGTGAATAGGATGGGCATACGCCCTTGGTTATACATGAGATGCAGAGCAATAATAAAATATATACAAAGACATCATTATTAAAATAACTAAACATGCATTTGTATTTGTTAAATATAAATCTAAAATTATTTTAATCACTTAAGACGAGCCTGACGAGTCCCCAGCGGAGTCGCCATCTGTCGACGACCTTCCTCCGGTGAGGGGAAAGGGTTGGAGTCGCCACCTAGATATTTAATGGAAATCTAGGAAACCGGGATAAGGTACTAAAAAATTCTTAGACTCGTTCGTCGTTTATGTGTGGGAAAGACAGAACACCCCCACGCGCCCCTCCAAAGAGGGTACTCTATAAGTGATTAAGCTATCTTGGATTTATATTTAACACAATTTTTCATTGCTTCAAATATTTGCATATTTATTTGTCTGCTTATTATGAAATAGAGAGATCGGTATCCACCTTACTCCCTCAATAGCTTTTGGACAGATACATCCAAATGAAGAAAATATATCTATCAGGGCAATATCCATCGCCCTATTTCAAATTTTTCTTTATTTGCATTGGATTTGATTTTGATAATATACATAGTTAAATTAGGAGAGTAATATCCATCACTACCTATTTTGACCATTTATATTTATTTGCTCCAACCATTTAAATTAGAATCTATCCAGTTCCTAACCCAAAGGATTGGAGAAATCAAATATCTATAATAGATATGTGTAGACACCCCATTTTGTCCCGGTTCGTCCCGATTTTATTCGATAAACTCGATTAAGCTTTTGATTACATGATTAAATTTATTTTAGCTTAATTTGAGACTAATATGGATACTACATAATTGTTTATTTTTTAACGAGGCCGCATACGAACGAGAAATTTTCGTAAAAACAAAACTTTTATACTTGAGGGGGCTATATCTGCCAATATTTAATATATGAGTCTAGCATTTTTGCAAAATAAACAGGCCCGTTTTTTACAATTTAGCAAATAAGGTTATTTTTTGCGTAATATTGAAAATCAAAGAGAATTGGTCGCCGCTGCCGCACACGCGATCTCCGTCAACGCGCGGAAGAAGAGGTCATGGACCTCACCACTTCGCCAGCGCCTCGTACGCGGTATACAGCGATTTATAGGGAGGCGGCGATCGAGCACCGGGGGGAGGGAAAAAAAAAAAAAAGCTTCGGCCTAAAAAACAAAAATCAAGAGAGATCGAGAGAGAGCCTACTGCAACTTGCCACAAGCTTCGTCGAACATCTACGAAGACATTGCCGCCGTCGCACGGCTTCCCCACCGCCGCCGTCGCCGAAAAAAGCTTAAAAATCGAAAATCGGTTAATTTAGGTATGCATCCAAACGCCCTCAAACTATTGCAGTATAATCTCTACAAGGTATAGACGTCGGGGAACTGCCGAGGCTTTGCCGTTAGCGAGCCACGGCGGCGAAATAATAAAAATATTTTTTATCCCGAAATTACACCCTTGAATATCTCGGCGTACAAGCGTCGAAACTAAATTTTGACATCGCCATTAGATCCGGAACCATCGAAAACCCTAAAACACATATATAGGTCGAGACGGCCGGCGGCGTTTAAAGCTCGGCCGCGAGAGCTCGCGGCCGCGCGTTAGGAGGAAATGACGACCGGCTGAGCCGGTCGTCTTTTTAATTTAAATCAGTTCGGGCGCGGGTTTAGCCCGCGCCCCATTCGACAGAGCTCGGGCTCGGTCGGTTTCAATCCGATCGAGCCCAGTTTAAATTAGACTGAGTCAATTTCAAACTGACCGAGCCGGTTTTAAATTCGACCGAGCCATTTTCAATCCGGTCGAGTCCAAATCAATTCTGATCGAGTCAGTTTTAATTCTGACCGAGCCATTTTAATTCTGACTTAGCCATTTTGGTACTAGGAACCTATTTAGTGGTCCAAATATATTTTTAATCAATTTTGATCACTTTTAATTGAATTTTAAGCTATAATTTTATAATTATTGACTATAAAGATGGCTCAAAACATCAAAAACATCATAATTTTTTTTAAAAATAAGGTTAGAGTAAGGCGGTTAACCGATCTCTACACCTTATTAAATTAATTAAAATATAAAAAAATAATAAAAAATGACAAATCCTAAAATATTTTAAAAATAAGGTTAGAGTGAGGCGGTTAACCGATCTCTACACCTTATTAAATTATTTAAAATATAAAAAATAATAAAAAATGATAAATCTTAAAACTTTTTAAAGATAAGATTAGAGTGAGGCGGTTAACCGATCTCTACACCTTATAAAATTATTTAAAATATAAAAGTAATAAAAATGACAAATCTTAAAATATTTTAAAAAAAGGTTAGAGTGAGGCGGTTAACCGATCTCTATACCTTAATAAAATTTTCAAAACATAAAAATTAATAAATATAGAATCTCAATTAAATCTTTTGGGTTAGAGTGAGGCGGTTAACCGATCTCTACACCCTTATGAGATTAAAAATAAAAAAAAATCAAAAAATAAAAAAAAATAAAAAATGAGATTAAAATGAGGTGGTTATCCGAACTCTATATCTCGAAAAAAATTTCACATGCAAACTTTAAGAATAACAAGAAACACGCTTAGTCGATTACATTTATTTTTACAATTTCTTAGCATTATCACATATATGCATACATTAGTTGTAATTAAATCATTTCATACATAATTTCATAAATCTCCAAATTAAAAAAATATAAGCCATTTAATTGAGAGTACCCTCTTCGGAGGGGCGCTATGGGGGTGTCCTGTCTTCTCCACACGTAACCGACAACGAGCCCACGAATTTCAACGTGCCTTATCCCGGTTTCCTAATTTTCCATAAAAATTAGGTGGCGACTCCAAACTTTCTTTCCCCCATCCGGAGGAAGGTCGTCCACAATATACATCTATTCTCGTTTATAATACGACAATATTTACATATATATTTGCATAAATAAATTGCATATGTGTAAATGAAGAGAAATAAATACATAAAACACAACATTTTTATTTTACGAGGCTCAGCACTGTTTCTTCCTCATTGCCCAGGACGAGTTAAGATTTGAAACATTCATCTCGCACCTCAACTTGCATATTATTTTTATGGAATTTTCAACTTTGGAGAAATATCCATTTCGTCCGAATTCTATTTTTTTTACAATATAAAAGTTCATATCGAGTTCTATATTATTTACACGAGAGTTGGGATTAAACCATATCCATCGTTTATCCCTTAACTTCTTTTTATTACTAAGTGTTAGCTTCGAGAGAAATATCCATCTCCCTCGAATTTTGATTTATACACTATATATATGTGATATATCTAATATAATAATATAATAATTTAAAAATAATAACGAAAATGAAAACCATAAAAATATTTAAAAAATTAAAAATTAAAAAAAAAACAAGGCTGGGCCGTGCTCGTGGCCCAGTCCAAAAGAAGAAAACAAAAACAATAGAATGGCGACCGGCTTAGCCGGTTGGACGACCGGCTCCCCTTTCTTCTCCGTGCGAGCTCTGCACAGGGCTCGCGCGGCCGGCACGAACGGCGATTGCCGCTCGCGTCCGGCGGCGATTACGCCCCACATAATACTTCTAGGGTTATCAACCATCCTGAATCCATTGGTGGTGTCAAAAATCGATTTTAACGACTGACATTGCATGTATTTAGGGAGTTAAACTGGGGTATTTCGGCGACCTCATTTTTCTCCGCCGCCGGCGAGGCCTCCCAGCCCCTAGTTCGTTCCCACATGTTCTATAAAGTCCAGAGAGCTTTTTTAGTCGTTAATGGTGTTAAGTTTAGTTGGCGTTTTGAGTTAGGTGCAAGTTTATTATTTCTTACGATTTTCGGCCGCCGCCGGCGACGTCGACGGTGAGCTTCAGTTATGGCCTTGCTGAGTGTGTTATTAAAGATATTTGTACCATATCACATGACTGTAGAGGAGTTTAGATGAGCATACCTTAGGATGTGAAGTTCGGCTGATGGGTTTGAGCGCGCCGACGCCGGCGTTGGTGACAGGTGGTGCAGCGATGGTGGTGACGTGCTTCGGAGGGAGGAGGAGGTGTCGGCAGTGGCTTTAGATGGTACCTCGACTCTCTCTCGGCTTCTCTCTCTAACTCTCTCGTATTCTTTCTCTTTCTCTCTCTAAATTTTCCTCTCTCTCTCTCTCTCTCTCTCTCTCTCCTCTCTCTATCTATCTATCTATGTTGCTGCATTCCTCTCTCTCTTCTTTTCTTATTTCCTCCCCCCCTCTTTTTGAAAGTTTAATGGGTATTTATAGATGTAGATGGGGTAAAATAGGTATTTTGTAAGGGATTAGGATAGGGGTTAGGGTTATGGTTTAGGGTGATGGGTAGAGGGATGGGAAGAAGAATGGGGGTAGTAGGTGGCTGGTGGATACTCCCCTACTCTTCTCTTTTTTCTTTTTTTTTTGAATGTATATATATATATATATATATATATATATATATATATATATATATATATATTAAAATGTGTATATATTTTATGCATATATACATGTATATTTCTGGTGGTCGATTGGTGGTGTTTGTGTCCTCGAACTAAGCTGAATGCCCTATTGGTTGAAATCGAAGCTTAATCGGACCAAATTGGACTTGACCGGACCTAATTGAGTACGTTTGAATTTACCATCTTTATCGATCGATTTTAGTAGTGCAATTTGGGAGCCCGGACAAAATGGGGTGTCGACAGCTGGGTGTGTCTGAGGTGCTGGCCGCCGTCGTTTGCTTCGGTCGTCGCCGTCTTGCTGCCGTCGCAACTTAGCCGCCGATCATCGTCTCCGGCGAACTCAACCGCTCCGTTACTTCGCCTAGTCATTGGGAGCGCGTTGGTGGAGTCATTTTCGGAAGAACTTTGTTGGATCTACGCCGTCTATCGGGTCTCGGTTCCGTAGGACTGGGACGTAGGTGAGTGGATCCTACGGTATAACTTGTTTGTGTTGTTTTCTATTATGCTTGATGTATTTTGTGTACTAGTATGACATTGTATTGATTTCTAGCATGTTATTTAGCGTGATATCTATTTGGATTGGTATTGTAGCATGTTTGCTAGGTTAATACCGTAGTAGAGGTGGCCTTTGATTATAGCATGTTCGTTAGGACATCTAGATAGATGTGGCACTTATTTACTCGTAGGTATAACATACGAGTCGTATTTTATGTTACCAGTATTTTCGTCACCTGAGTGAGTATAGGGGGCAGGATTGCCAGTTTATACTCTAGAAGGGATGAGTGGATGGTAACACGGTTTCATACTTAGCTCTACCTAGTGTGTGGGGGCGCTGCCTGCGCTGGTTGTACTTGGGGTAGACGTGTTGCTGCGACACATATAACACGGTTATAGTCGATTTCTGAACGGGTCCTACCGTTTGTAATAGTATGCTTGTTCTTATTTGCATGGAGGTTAGGACGATTATTTCTAAGATCTACAAGAGGAAATCATTTAGGACATGTTGGGTAAAATATGTGGTGTTGTATGTGTGCTTGTAAATCTTGATTTGATGTCTCGGTATATTCCATGTGGTACGATTAGCATGCTAGGTATATTGTTTGCCGTCGGGTTGAGCATTAGGGCTTTATGCTAGACTAGTGGTTATAAATGCTATTTTATGCATAGTTTTGACGTTGCCTAGTCATGCTTATGAACGGGTGTTGTAGGTATGCATGTAATAGAAATGTCAGGAATGTTATATAAAATTTGTTGCATGGACAGCATGTTATGGATGTGTTTGCCTGCATGAATGATTATCGAGATATGTGACCCAAATGATATCATTGGCAGGAGTGCTTGTATGATAACATTATGCTTGATCTGCCTTGCGATGTATTTGAGTTGATTGCTCTAGTTATACATGTCGCGGATGTATGGTATGTGTTATGTGATAACACTTGGATAGATTACTCTACATTGCTATATATGTAGTACGAGTAATGTTGTATAGTCATAATTAGGCTTGTTTATCCCTTCTTCTGGTGGGTATGTGAACGTGTGACTATTATTACCCTAAGTATAGGACGGGCTAGGATGTGCGCATGTTAGTCTTATCTGGTTGAGTATGTAGGTGGGTTTTCTAGTTATACTCGTGATAGACTGACTTGTGGGTATGTGAGCGGTATTTGCTCTGTATGTTTTAGCATTGGATTTATGCTTTACCTATGCTGGTCATGCTTGTTATATGATTTATAGCATTTGTGTGGGAGTATGTATCATGTTAGGTTTTGAGTATCTCTTCCGGAGGGCGTGCGGCTACTGAGTATCTCTTACGGGACGCCGTGAGATCACCCCTACCGTATGTTTGGTGCTTCGAATGTGCACTAGAAGCGGGTAACCAAACCTTGGTACCGTGGGTCAATTCGGGTACCTAAACTAAACATGAGAGGACTAACTGGTTTGGGTTAGTGATTTCACCCTAACATAATCCAAGATATCAATGGCATAATTGATTTGGGTTGGATGTGGACTTTAACATATTGACATGGTGGTTTGGATCTGTTTATTAGCTTATGTCTTTATGTGTTGTGCCTTGAATGGCTTATGCGCTTTTGGCATGTTTAAATTATTTTATCTTGCAGTTCAGTGCAAGGTGGTTTATCGTTTGTTGAGCTTTGTTTTAAGCTGACGATGGATTTATTTTTACCCTTATGTTATGGGTGGTTACTTGTTGTTGGCATGCATGACTGATGTATGCATGTGGGAGTGGTTTGCCATGCGAGTTATGTATTGGTATGCATGTTATGTTTGCAAACAGTATATGTATGGGCATGCGGTTTTATTTTGTGCATCTGTTTACGCTTTAGCTTCTATGCTTGCTGGTGTGATGCATGTTGGTGTTTGACCGGTGCCTTAGCAGTTGACGTAGGGGGCTGCTGGGGTGGGTCACTCACTGAGTATATTTTATATACTCATGTTGCTACTTTTTCCCTCAGGTCTTTGCGAAATCCGCTGGCGATTGTAGAGCGAGCTTCAGGGTGCTGAGGATTGTAGTGGGACCAAAAATGTAAAATTTAATA
The DNA here is from genome assembly GCA_002076135.1 of Xerophyta viscosa. Taxonomy (NCBI): domain Eukaryota; kingdom Viridiplantae; phylum Streptophyta; class Magnoliopsida; order Pandanales; family Velloziaceae; genus Xerophyta; species Xerophyta viscosa. Next base: position 161,315 of record MJHO01000204.1, on the reverse strand, counting down.
TTTTTCCGATGTATTTTAATTAACTTTCGTTAATGTAGTATTGTGAGTTGAAAGTACTAACTCATAACATTTGTTTTATTGTTTAAAATTTTCTGGCCCCTGGCCCTAGGGCGCCACAGACCACAACAGTCCACTTAGTGGACGCTCGTGACAAGTAAATGCTCAAATGTCGCTCATTCCGGTTCCACCTGAACCGACGTGCTTAAATTACGATACTTGGTTAGGCTGGAGATTGTGCACCATTACTAATTAGTGCTTAAACATTTCGTAGATATGTTGATTGACCTGCACCCCTGTGGAATCAAATTCCATTGATGATGTTGCTGGAAGCGAACGGGCGGCCGAGGAGCAAGCGCCCGTGTCACCCAGCCACCCAGCACAGGACCACATTTGCCCAAATATCACCCCAAAGTGTCTGAATGGTGGGAATAATATTAATCTGTCCCAACTGTGAATTTGGCGCCTCTCAGCGTCTCTCCTCCTCCCGGACATCGTCGCCGCCTCCGCCGCTCCTCGATTCGCCGCCCTCTCCGCCTCTTCCTCGATCCGCACCTCGCCGGGCGACACACCTCGCTGAGTGCCGACATCGCCGCTCGCCGCCGCTCGCCTTCGCTGCTCTTCTCTCCTCCTCTCGTACGACGTCACCGCTCTCTCCGCTTCTTGATTCGCCGCTCTCTCCGCCTCTTCCTCGATCTACAGTCGCCGTGCGCCGCACCTCGTCGAGCGCGGCACCTCGTCGCTCGCCGTATGCCGCCTCACAGTTCCCTCGCGCCGCAGGTATGATATGTATATAAGAAAGTTGGTATGTATGTATATATGACGTGCATGTATTATATGTTCTAATGTATGTATATATATAATTTTATTTTGTGTGTTATTTAGATTTGTATATGTAATGGCAGGTATGACAGATAGAATCCTGCAAGCTCATTGCTATATGAATGGTTGTATTGTTGATGGATCTAATGGCATTGAATATGATCGTGATCCAATAGGCGGTATTTTTTGTCAGGAGTGGAATGACATTGAATGAAGTGAAAAATGAGTTGAATAACGAATTTGATATTGACCGGACATGTTATGTAATGAATTTAATCTATCGGTGTCCGGTAATATTGCCGACAAGTACAAAATATAGGAGACAATCTCTTAACAATTTGGAATAACGGAGGTGCAGAGGTTGAAGGAGAACCGGATATCGGTCTGGTCGATTATGACAACCAATACATGGAGTGGTTTCATCGAGTAACTCGTTGATACATAAATCCTGTTAACGTTTATTATGAAGTTATGGTATGTTAGTTTATTTGTTTTATGTTATAAAAGATCCGATTTACTAATTTCTAACTTATTTTCTTGTAAATTATTTCAGACTGAAAGTGTACGTCGTATAAAGACGATGGCTTCTCCAGAGTGGGAAGATATCTCATAGTTCTGCACTGAGTTTATACATACAGCGCACGATTACTACTGGCGTGGTATTCAATCTCCGCCTCCGTTTGAAGAAGATTACGACAATGTACCAACCGAGAGCCACGAAACTGGAACATCACAATAAGATGCAGGTGAAGCTGTGATGAGTTACGCGGCAGGTATGGATGAAGCTGCGACACCACAACCTAGTCAAGTTGATTTACAGGACGAGGGGCAAATCACCCAGGAACCAAACTATCATCTAACAATGGAGGGTCAACAGCGCGTAACGAGAGATAAAAGGGTTCGTCATTCTACGCGTGGTTGTGGTACTTGAATAGATTGAATATAGTTTATGTATTTAGTTGTGGTTGTATATATTGTATTGCAGTTGAAATAATTATATATATGGATTCAGTTTGTTGTATATATTGAGTTGGATATTTTGAAATAGTTGTGGTTTGAAATGTTTTGATATGGTTTGAAAGGATATACGGTTTTGTATCGTGGTTTGATATGGTGTAGTTGTATGGTTTAAAATGCTTATGGTTAAGTGGTTTGTATCGTAGTTTGATATGGTTTAAAATGGTGTAGTTGTATGGTTTAAGTGAATTGATATATTGTGATTTATATTGTGGTTTGATACGAGTTTTAAAATGGTTTTAAAATGTTATATTTAAAAAGGTTATGAAATGTTTTGATATGGTTTGAAAGGTTATATGATTTTGTATTGTGGTTTGAAATGGTGTAGCTGTATGGATTAAAATGGTGTAGTTGTATGGTTTAAAATGGTTATGGTTAAGTAGTTTGTATAGTGGTTTGATATGATTTAAAATTGTATAGTTGTATGGTTTAAGCGAAATGATATATTGTGGTTTAATATGAGTTTTAAAATGGTTATGGAGTGTTTTGAGTTTGAGTATATGATGATTGAATATATTGTATATTGTGATATTTTGGTGTTGAGTTTGAAAGATATTGAATATGTGTGTATATATGGTGATATGGGTTTGAATTGAATATGTGGGTATATGTAATATGCCCTCTGTATTTGGCAGATTACGGGGAAGAGCGTCTTTTCCAGAAACGTTCTTCCCTAATGTAAGAAAAAATATTTTTTTAAAAGACGCTCTTTCTCACTAGTAGGAAGAGCGTCTTTCCTAGAAAAAACGTTACTTCAAAAGACGCTTTGTTCCCTTAAAAAAAATTTTACAGACGATTTTGGGGTCCTTCGGGATGGGAAGGACGTCTTTCGCAGAGACGCTAAACGCTCTTCCCCTGCCTAGTCAGCGGGAAAGAGCGTTTTTTTTAAAAAAATGCTGTTTAACGTGGCATCGACGTGGCGCGGCGGACGTTAGTTTGGCAAATAAATATATTTAACATTATTTTAATAATTTTTTTAAAATAAAAATAATTAAAAAAAAAAGTCAGCACAACCCAATCAATTTTACTATCCCGAATTTATTAATAATGTCATAACGCCAAGGAAAAAAAAAAGATTAAAAAGTCATGAAAATAAAATAAAAAGGGCCTGTGTAAGCTTGTGCCAGCTTTTATTGCACGCGCTCAGTAAATTGTACTTCTCAAGAATGTTGCGAATAAGCTGGGCCAGCGATTTTTTTTTTTAATTATTATTATTTTAATATTTATTTATTAAAATATAGTTAAAAAAAATTTACGGATAATTTCAAATCAGCCCCCTATTTCGAAATCGGGAAAAATTTACGCAGTTTCGAAATTACGGGGGCTGATTTGGAATTACCCCAAAAATTTATTTGCCAAATTAAGATCCGCGGCGCCACGTCACTGCCACGTAGGAACATCGTCTTTTGAAAAAACGCTCTTCTATGCTGACTCACCAAGAGGAAGAGCGTTTTTTCAAAAAACGCACTTCATCCGAAAAAATGTTTTTCGAAAAAACGCTATTTCCTCACTTAAAAACGGTTATAAAACTATACGGAGGAAGTACGTCTTTTCAATTGACGCACTTCCTCTATCCACTTAAAAAAAAAAAAAAGTTTACGGCACGTAAATCGAGAACTCTTATAAATTTTATTTAACCTTATTTATCTATTTTGGCCTATTTTTTAAAGTATTTTTTAGAAAAAATGTTTTGAACTTACAACAACTTATAGATTTTTTGTTGTGATCTACAATTTTGTTTAGTTTGAAAGTTTTTTTGAAAAAATGTCAAATAATTATACCAAAAGAATAATTAAAGTTTTGATAGTCTTTTTAGCATTATTATTTTAACATTTTTTAAAAAAAATTTCAATTTACAAAATTATAGCTCGCATCAAAATCTATAACTTTTTAGTTCAAAACTCTTTCTAAAAATGTTTAAATATATGTCAAATGAGTTACCGTAAGTTTACAAAGTACAAGACGTTATACGAACTTGCGGCAGCTCGTTTGATATATTTTTAAGCGCTTTTACAAAAAACTTTGAACTATTAAGATATAACTTTAACTAATATTTATAACTTTACTGCTCAAAGTCTTTAGTAAAAGCGCTTAAAAACATATCAAACGAGCTGCCGTAAGTCTTATAACGTTTCTTTGTATTTTGTAAAACTTACGGCAATTCATTGGACATATTTTTAAACATTTTTAGAAAAAGTTTTGAACTAAGAAGTTATAGATTTTGATGCAAGCTATAACTTTGTAGTTGAAATTTTTTTTTTAAAAATGTTAAATATTATGCTAAAAAGATTATCAAAATTTTAATTATTCTTTTGTTATATATTTATTTGACATTTTTCGAAAAAACTTTCAACTACAAAGTTGTAGATCACAACAAAATCTATAAGTTTGTAGTTCAAAATTTTTTCTAAAAATGCTTAAAAATAGGCCAAATAGATTAAATAAGTAAATAAAAATTTATAAGAGTTCTCGATTTACGTGCCGTAAACTTTTTTTTTTTTTTTTTTTAAGTTGGATAGAGGAGTGCGTCAATTGAAAAGACGCACTTCCTCCGTATAATTTTATAACCGTTTTTAAGTGAGGGAATAGCATTTTTTCGAAAAACGTTTTTTCGGAGGAAGTGCGTTTTTTGAAAAAACGCTCTTCCTCTTGGTGAGTCAGCATGGAAGAGCGTTTTTCAAAAGACGCTGTTCCTACGTGGCAGTGACGTGGCGCCGCGGACCTTAGTTTGACAAATAAATTTTTTTTAATTATATTTTAATAAATAAATATTAAAATAATAATAATTAAAAAAAAATAATTCTGGGCCAGCAATGTCTCCTACAATTACAGCACTTCTTAAAAGTTGTAGGGCTGTTTTTTCCTTTAGCACCAGGGGTTGAACCACTATAAGTTTTAAAGCCCTGCAGTTTACCCAATATTTTTTAAGTTGCTTTTCAATCAATATGCTATGTCGTTTTAATTATTGCATCAGTATATTTTTTGAAAACTTCCGATATAAAATTTATTTAATTTTTAAAAGTTTTAAAAATACTTCTAAACGGTTATTTTGAAGATTCGAGATTTTAATAGGTAACGGGTTGGATCCAAAATCCGTTAATACTTCGTAACTTCAAACATCTTGTTAGAAGTATTTTTTTTGAAAAAAAAACTAAAATTTATAAATATCATCAAAATTTATAACTTTTTTTGGTTGAAAGTTTCTAAAAAAAAATATTGATATAGTAATCCAAATAGTGTAGTATGAAAAATAAGGGACAGACTTAAAACATTAAAATATCTATTTAAAAGTATTTTTTTAAAAAATATTAAATATAAAAGTTATAATTTTATCAAATTCTATAATTTTTTTTTGTTGAAAGTTGTAAAAAATAATAATATAGTGATCAAAATAGTGCAGTATGAAAAATAAGGGAGAGGCTTAAAACAATTTCGAAAAATTTTAGATGCTGAACTGTAACGTTTTAAAAAGCAGGGGCTGAATGAAAACTAACCAAACTTGTACCGCTGAGCAGCACCCCGAAATAGGGGGGGCTGTTCTGCAATTATCCCTTATTATAATCCCGGATGCTAGCTGCTAGTATTGGGCTTTCTAGGACGGCTTAGGCTCTATGGAAGCGTGGCATGCCTCACTATTGTTTTTCAAAAAAAAAGGTATGTATACAGAACGACAATTACTTTTTTTTAAAAAAATGATCTATTATTTTTTTAACTTTGTGAAAAAAAAATTATATTTATAACTTGTCTATTTTATAAAAACTGTTGTAATATATATAGAAACACTCACTCCGATTCAGACCTTTGTGTTAAAATTTATCAAATATTTATGACATATAATAAAATTGTGTCTTGCATATTCTTACTTGCGAGGCAATGGCAAAGAAGCACAACATGACAACACCATGTAGAACACGTCGATCATCAATAGTCAACTCTTTCAGTTGGCTATTCAAATTTGATCCAACCAAACAGAGTCACTAGAGGCGTGACCGCGTTCTAACTATTAATTGCAACTGAAAACATGAAGCTACATCCTTACATCACCATCTCAACATTTCAGCACCACTTTTTTCAGATCATTTTACACATACTTTTTACCTTTACATTACAGAGCATGCATGGACATCATCATCATTGAACATGTTACTGACACGGTCTTCGCCCCTCTGGGGAACCGGGATACGCCCGTGCTTATCACCGTTGTATCCGTGGCGCCAGTAGTTGTAGCTCTCACGGTATGACTCATCGTCATGCCAGTAGTTGGCCGCTGTGGTGAAGTAGAGAGGCATATCGGGGTTCGGCCAAAACTCCGCCTTTTTTCCGCTCCGGCGGACCGTCTTCAGCACCTTGTTGCGGTCAACGTAACCGGTGACTGTCACCTTCTCCAGTGGAAGGTCCACTTCCACTGTGTCCACACCTGCTTATATTAGTTTCTAAGAATTAGCAAAAGAAATATAGTTTTTGAAGCCAAACATATATGCGTATTAACCATTAATTGATTTTCTTTTTTTTTTTTTCTGACATAGTAAATATACCTCTGAGCTTCTTTAGAGCATCCTTAACAACCCTTTCACAGCCCTCGCAGCACATCCTCACCCTGAGCTCCACTGTCTGCATAACATATTCCGAATCATGGAATAGATCATCAGTGCCATAACTAAGGAATAGATCATCAGTGCCATAACTAAGTGTTATTATACTGTTTCTTCTTTATCGGAAACATGTTCAGTTGTTCACCAAATTATGTATAAGAAAAAATAAAATAAAATAAAGGATGTTAAGACAGCAAATTGCTTTTGGAGAAGAATACACTCCTCTTGTATAGATCCTTAGATTGTTGAATAAAGTAAACGATAACTAAAAAACAACTAGGAAGAAGAGAAATATAAATACCTGGAGCGAGAGAGGACGGCCCTTCGACATGATTCTTGGGCTTATCTTAGGTTGATCTTCAAAGTAGTGGCTATTATAGCTGTAGTAATTCGAATAATAGCTAGTTGTTGTCTCTTTTGATTGATAGGGATCAAAGCAGAGGCAGAATCGAGCGACGGCCGAGATGAAGCCTTCTAGTGTTCTAACTACGGCGGCTGAAGCCATTGCTCTTACATCTCCAATCGCTACATATATAGTTGAGATGGAGAATATTAAAATATTTGGGATGAGAGAGAAGATAAGGAGGACAACTGAGATTCCTGCTAAGGCATCGCTTCCCTTGCCGCTTATAATAATCGATGTCCCAAGGTACGTAATAGATTCTTGTTCTAGGGTTTCCCGGGCATTCTTCTGTGCATCCTAGGGTTGCGAGGTTCATATAATATAGTTTAGATGAACTGTCAAGGGGTCACCTTTTGTGCTTCAAATAATTTAACCTTTGGAGAGAGAATGGTATATCTTGACTTGCGTAGCAAAGCGGTACTGTTTAGGTATAAAAAGAATTTAAGTTCATTAAAGGATAGACATTGAAAGATACTATTCTCTCACAAAAGATCTAATAATTTGGATATTTACATCAGAAGTGCCCCGGAACAGAATAAATAATAACAGGGAAGTGATGTTTTTTGAATAACCGGCCCGAGAGGAGACAAGCGCAGCGCGGAGGTGAAACATTCTCTCCTTTATCCTCGGAGGGGTACTTAGAGGGTCACAACAAATTTTATTCACTGTGAGACAACGTTAGAAGTCAATTAAGTGGCATAGAAACAATGCAATTCAAGAGGGATTCACTTGAAGCAATGACCACAAAGATCTAATGAGCGTAGCTCGTAAATCGACCGGTGTGTATGAGTATCTCTGCTCGCATATGCCATTTTGGTCCTAGATATAGAAAATGTTGATTTACATGTACAAATCAGCCCGTATTGACCGGCAACAGCGCCAATATGAACCATTATTTACTGATGCATACGTGTCAATACGCGAAAAAAACAAAAAGACATTTATGTTTCTTAATACTTTTAGTAATTTTTATAATTTAATATATATTTTTATCTAGAAAAGAATACATATAGTTTTGGCCAATACCTATGCACTGTTAGGTCTTGCTCAAAACCGCGGTTGCATAAACCGTGTCCATATTTTTTATATACCTATTTTTCAAAGCTTGCTTATGAGTACAATTTGTTCGACCCCTTGACCCTTCGGGGTATCAGCTATACCTAATACAAGTCTGTTATAGACATGTTTTTAATATTTCCTTTCTTGTGACTGTATGCAGTTTATTAATACTACTTGGCATTTTTGGCGAATCGGGCCCCCCCCTTAATTGGTTATCGGCGAACAGCGCCCCCCTAATTAATTTTGGCCAAATCGAGCCCTTTTACGCTGAAAAATGACAAAAATACTCTTATCTTAATTTTTCGATCATAACTTTTTGTATAGTACTCCAAATGAGCTGAAATCGGTCCCGTTGGAAAGATATTTGAATTATCTTTCCCATGGGACCAATTTCACTGCATTTAGAGCTCGGTACAAAAAGTTATGTCAAAAATACCGAATCAGCGTCAAGCTGCTACGGTATTTGACACAGTCAGTCGTTCTTCAGGGTAATCTTCTATTGTTTAACTGTTTCATATATCAGCTCACAGTAGGTGCGTGATTCGGTATTTTTTACATAACTTCTCGTACAGAGCTCTAAATGCAGTGAAATTGGTCCCATTGGAAAGATAATTCAAATATCTTTCTAATGGGACTGATTTCAACTCATTTGGAGTACTATACATAAAGTTATGTAGAAAAGCGTTTGCAAGTGTTCACAGGTGTTCGCGGGTGTTCGTGGGTGTTCGCAGGCGTTCGCCTGCATGTCCTTAATATTCATTTTTATACTGTTGGAAAGCTCTTTTGAGTTCTCTTTTCAAAGGGAACCTCTCTCATTTGGAGGCTATATTACGAAACATGGTATACAAAAAAAATTAACTACCGCTTTCGTTCAAATAGTTTTGTAGCAAATTGACGTGCGTGATTCCGGATCTATTTTTCTTGACCATCAACTTCTACGGTACAGAGCTCTAAATTCTGCACGTAGAATTAGGTCCATATGGAAGATAATTCAAATCGCTTTCCAACGGGGGACTGATTTAGTCATATTGGGTAGTATACAAAACGTTATGTGAAACGCGTTTCGCAGGATGTGTCGCGGTTACGCTCGTTCGCAGCGTTCGGCTTCGCGCGGCATTCTATGGTCATTTAACTCCTAACTTCTGTTAGAACCTCTTTGAGTCCTCTTTCAAATGGGACCAGGTTTCATCTCATTGGAGCCTATATACGAAAAGCTAAATATAATAAAACATACCCGAAGAGAGCTGTTCTCAATATTCAAGTTCTCTGATGCTGAATATTGTATTCCTTTGCCAGAACTTCTCGTTACATAGCTTAAAATGCAGTGAAATTGGTCCCCATCTGAATTGATATTTCCAACATATTCTTTCCAACGGGACTGATTTTATCGCATTTGGAGTACTATACAAAAAAGTCTTGCTAGAAAAGCGTTCGCAGTGTCGCAGGTCGTTCGCAGGTGTTCGCGGGTGTTCGCAGGTTGTTCGCGGTGTTCGCAAGGCATTTCCCGGCTGATGTTCTAGTTTTTATTTATTTTTATGGATTTTTTGGAAAATCTTTGAGTCCTCTTTCAAAATGGGATCCAAGTTTCACTCTTCTTTTGGATTCGCTACTATACGAAAAGTTTACTAAATACCTTCGAACGCCTGCTCAAAATACCGTAGCAGCTCGTGGACGCTGATTCGGTATTTTTGACATAACTTCTCGTACAGAGCTCTAAATGCAGTGAAATTGGTCCCATTGGAAGTATAATTCAAATATTTTTCCCACGGGACCGATTTCAGCTCATTTGGAGTAGTACACAAAAAGTTCATCGACTCCTGAAAACTAAGTTATTAAGGGTTAATATGCCTCTCGTCTTTTCTCAAGGTTCAACACGGGTGACGATTGGTGTGGCCGACAAACTAGTGCTTATGGAGCGGCTGTTCGCCAATAACCAATTAAGGGGGGGGCCGATTCGCCAAAAATGACATACTACTTTGTTTTGTGAATGTATGATGTCCTCTATTTTCTATGACTTCCGGTCATGGGAAAAACCTTGTCTCGATACACTTTTCAAGTCTCATGGCATCTCTGGTTGCTTATCCTAGGTGCTATCGATTGTATGGGCCGTAGCGGATGCTTGTCCTATTGGTTCAAGCCCAAAGGCTAACAGTAGGATACGACTAACCCCCAAAATGGTGCGAAGGGTGACGTTGGATACTGATTCTTCATAGTGATTTTTGTAGTTGCTCTGGTCCAGATCACGTTGGATCTTCTTCCCGATGTAGCACGCAAATAGTCTACATGCTATGCCCGCATGGCGCTTGATAGATTAAAAGCTTGATCACTCGGAAGATTTGCAAGCTGCCAAGATGATGATTTTTTTTTGTCTTTACATCGATATAAAACATCCGCTTTATATGAGTCGCTATCATATAAGTCATTGGTCATCACCAGGAGCAGATCTAATGCATGAATAGAGGTGCCCATGGAAGAATTTTGATCCAATACTAGGTACATACATACCCCCGAATAGCTAATTTGATTTTTTTAAAATAAAAAAGTTGAATACAAAAACTTAAATTTTAGTCTACCCTACAATTGGAATATTCAAAAGTGTTCAAACTAGAATAACTATGTTAGAGGTCTAAAATATCCGGGTTTAAAAATATTTTTAAACACGCTAACATTTGGAACCTCAATATATGTATTTAAAAAGAAAATTTGAAAAGTTTTGAAACGCAAACTTGTAGCTCACACTAAAATTTATATTTTAGATTTAAAAGTTATTTCTAGAATATCTCAAATTATCTGCTGAGAGGTGTGTTTGTAACATAATAGGGTACAAACATAGTATCCGTAATTGTCAAGTGACACCCTTCTACCAAGTCCTTAGGTGGGACTAAACTTTTTTTTTTTTTTTTCATTCTGAACTTGACTTGTGTGTGTATAAAATTAAATAAAAAGGGGTAACTTTTACTTTTAGGTGAAGTAGCTGAGAGGCCGGAGGGTTTAAAATTGTAAGGAAGGTTATGAGTTGAACTCATATTTTATCTATTTTCTTTTCTTTTTTCTTTGAAACTTAGCCAAAAAGTTTTGTGCTTTGCAAAATTCTGCCATGTAAAGCCTTATTTAAAACAAAAATTTCTGCAAAACACACACACGCACACACACACACACACATATATATATATATATATATATATATATTAAAAAAATTGAACATATAAAATATAAATTTTGGGGGATTTGTGTGAAAGATGTTAGGGATTATAGTAAGAATCTCTGATAGTGTTCCGTGAATTTAAATATTTTCCTACCTAATTAGTAAGGTGAAGAACTTGTAATGCCAAGCCACAAAATATGTTCAGATAATTTTGACTAGTGTCAGACCATGCTATACGTATTGAACTATAGAATTTAAGATAGTCTCAAAGAACACTATATAACACTATATAACACTATATAATTTGATTTTTGTAAATGGATGGAAGCTAAGTGTTTATAATGTTCATAATAAATAATCATAGAAACTATAAATCACCAAATTTATGTAATAAATGAATATCGTAAAGTTTTACCTTTATATGTTTTAAATAATTTTCTACAATTTTATTTTGTTTTGACAAAAGTAGGCCAAGAGACGCCTGAACGCCTGACATTAAGGCTCTTGTTGCTTTAAAAAAGAGTAGTTATTTATACAAAAAATGACACACGTAATATTGAATAAATGAACTAAACCATATTTTTTTTTATATACTTCAAGTATTCAAGAGTTTTAAGATTGCAATAAGGCACATGACTGAGGATTTTCGTCTATTTTACTTTTATTGTAGATTACTTATTATGCTATAAAGATTGTCAAACAAATGTTTAAGAATCTGCTGTTTTACTTATGTAAAAGCTCCGAATATCATCCAGCTACTTTAATAATTAATATACTTTGTTCTTTTAAATAATAATTTAATGAAAGTGGGAATAATTTAAGACAGGGGCCGTAGTGAAATATAAGAGGTAGATGCAAAGTAGAGAAAAGACAAATATTCTTGAAATCTCTCCCTCTTTTCCCCTGCTTTGAGAACCGTTTCCACGCATGCAACCTCATCTGATCACTGGTTATCGGATAAAATATAATCGAGTGCACTCCCGTTAGCTCACTTTCTATGAGTTTCCATTAACATTTATCCCATCAGGTTAGGTTAATATTCGCAAAAATATAAGAAAATAGCGCCTTTTTAAGCGAATGTTGCCACGTATTACCAAAAAATTGGTGTAAGATTATTAGTCTAACAAACAACAGGCAAAAATTCAATTTTGCACCCCCTCATGTACACTGGTTTGAAGCTCGGGAGGCAAGCAGCGGGTTGTGAAGTCGTGCGCGGCCGTGCAGAACCTCAGTATATATTATGTATCTGGCATAGATTCCGTAGCCCAAGAGGCGGCTGCGATGACCAAGCCCCAGTGTTTGCACCTAAGTATTTATTTAAGCAAAATGCTAGAAATAGCCATGCGCATCACTTAAATCAGCACTCCCACAAGCGTACCCATCCCGATGTCTTGAATCACACTCATCCTCAACGTGCAGATGCCCTAGTATACCGGAGCTGACTGGTCTCTCTATAGCAGTGCTTTATGCTATTATACGAATGATGATTATTACTGTATGAAGAAGTAAAATTCATATAATTAAGCTAAAGGGAAGCAGGTTAAGAATGAGCTTTTAAAAACAAAAAAAAAAATTGTTCCCCTTCCTATCTCCTTTTTTTTCCTTTTTTTTTCTTTTCTTTTTTGGGAAATGATAGTGCCTTATCTTTGTTGTCAAAGAGATTAATATATCTACTTAATAGTATCAGATGTTGTTCAAAGTGAACTTTATAGGAAACAATCTACATGGATTATTCCTGAATTCAAATATTTTAATAAATCAACACTTTTTCTATTTTAATATTCTTAAAAAAATAAATATAGTATCCAGCAATATTCATCTACCATACATTTCTAGAACACGAAATAAAAAAATAAATAAATAAACGCACCTTGCAGCTATTTAATTTGGTCGGGCGTAATCCAACGAATTACATTTCTTTGCTAATGTGTATATTATTACCCCTTTCTTATTTCTGTTTATTGAATCAAAGAACTGTTACTTTATGAAAAATGATGGATAAATATCAAGTATTAGCATAAGAGCATTGCTTCGCTAGGCCAAACCTAAGGGATCTAGCCGTCTAGCAGTTATTCAACTCCCGAGCCTTGAAAAGTTTAATACCCCAATTTTTAGTTCAAACCTTTTTAAAAAAAATCTCAAAACTACATAAAATATCTCTAGAATAAAATTTTGTGAAAAAAAAAATCACCTAAAATAGCATAATTTCTTTAGCAAGTGTTTGACGTAATTTTTTTGTTTGGTGGAGGATAGGGTTAGCGGAGTGACTTAGGGAGAGGGTGGGAGAGATGAGTCGGTTAGAGAGCGAGGTGCGGAATAGGATGAGGTGTTGAGGCGTACTACGGCCAACTCTCTCCCGTGGGAAAGAAGGTCGGCTACCAGCGACTGACATAATGTTCAATATTCCCTCAGAATATAAGCAGATTGCATGATTAATTGTCACGACTAAAGTGATCACGAACGCTTTAGCTCAATAACCGCCGACGCATGTTTGATGACGAATTCATCCTGTTGCCCTCTTTCTCAACTAAAGTGTTGCATCAACACTATGATCAACACTTTTCCGTAGTACTAATCCTAAACACAATCAACAATGACGCGAGATGTCTCTAGAGCGGTGCTATTTCTCTATATGACAGTCCACATTACACGAACGATGAATGATATATTTGGATAGCTTGATGTAGCGGACATGAAGAGGACTCATGAGCGGGAGAAATTTAATTTCATGATCCGCATCAACCTTGATCTTCTGTCGCCTTCGCGGTTGTTGCTATGATTTGGCACCAAGAAAATGCACTCTTTGTGGGTAGGCTTTCGATATCACACGCAATGCACATATGTGCGAGTCAGCGAAGAGTCCTCATAACAAAAAACCTCTACATAAAATTATAATGTAACACACGCCATAGTATCTGACAGAACGCTCCACTATCACATGAGATTCTACTATGGGTTAAAAAAAATGAGAGAGAGCTAGAGGAGAGAGGAGAAGAGAAAATTGTTAGTGTAAAATCACTTATTATATAAATTCTATTATTGCAGTAGTTATATTTAAGCTGTATTCGCACGGCAAATAGAAAAACACTCTATAAATTACGGCTTGCTTGGTGTTGTCGCGTTTCCTCTTTGCACCGCAACTCTACTCAAAATGTGTTGTAAGGACAAGGATAAGTTTTGGAGCCAACCACATAACATTGAAGAACGCCGTGAAAAACACTTATTGTAAGAAATAAATCGAGATTTCCTGAGAAATATAGTTATTTATTATATTCAATCGAGTATCTTATCAATAATATTAATTAAAGATATTAGATATGAGTAACGGAGGGACTTTCGCTATCTACCAGCAGTGATTATGTATTTCAGGGATATATTCCACCGTCTACGAGTTATTTAAAGGCATATATATATATACTCATTAGATTTTATTAGAAGCCGCCTATAATGCTGATTTACTAAAGTGTATGACACTTCAGATACGCGTAGAATTCCAGGAATATTCAAAGGTGACCTGTAGTAAAATGCGACTATCGAAATAGTGAGAGATATGATTTATAATTTAGATGAGAGATTTTTAAGTATTTGAGATGAGTACAAAAGTCTCGCGAATCTAGTTGAACGCGTCGAATTTATGTCCATAAACGCTATAATTTAGAAATCGATCTGTAAACTGAGCTTATCGGTCTTAACTAAGTTTGTGTAAATAGAACATATAATAGAGGCATCTGGATCATTGAGTATCTAACAAATATGATATTGACAATTAACATGATGCTGTCTGACTATTAATAAGTTGTACATACGCTAGTTCTGGACTTAACAGAGCTCATCATAGTAGAGCTGATCTAACTAAGCACTTCCTATTGTAAATATGATTCGACTTGGTGAAATAAACCAATATGTTACTTGCTACGATACAAAATTCCATTCTTAGAAGGTGAATATTCTGCATAGTCTGAGTTTGTTGAGTTTAAGCTCTCATTATTTCGATTGAGAAATATTAGCATAACTCGTGAAAAAAACACTGTTGGAGATATTGCTTAAGTCCTGGTGGGATTACATCCGGTCTGTTGTATGGAATTTCCGTAACATAGTATGTTATCAAAGCTCTCGAATGTATATGTGAACAAACTTATAGAAGGGGTCCCAACTTCATATGAGAAGAAACTGTAAGTGTAAGTCAGGCGAGTATCTGGAGAGATATGAGCATAGAGAGAGACAATAACGAGAGGATGTTCCTATAACAGCTTATAAAAATGTTCGCCCTGAAAATGGACGTACAATTATGTGAGTAGATCCTATTCCGAGAGCAGGGTAGAGTTCTGAGAGTATTTTAATGTGTCAGGAGAGAGAAGAGGAGTGCCACGCACCTCGGTGGAAGAATCAGCGAGTGCTGTAGAAGAGAAGCAGGCGACCAATATTTGGGGCGTCGAAGAGCGATAGAGATGTAGTGATTTTTGTAGAGTGTTCCTCTCAACTATAAGGCGAACTCCTCAAGGGAACAGTCGTCAGAACGAGAGTAACTATATCCTTTCTCAATTGATGCGCCATGGAGGTGATATGAGAAGATTAATAAGATTTGCTCGAGAAAGTTTTGGACAGTTAGACAGTTATAACTGTTTGATAGAACATTTTCGTACACTATATAATAAAGGAATTGGTTGTCCAAAATAGATTATAAGAACATAGTTTAATCCCTTTTATGTTTTCAAAATATAAAATATCATCTCTAATAGTTTTTACGTATAAGACATTTTTAGAGTTAGATAATTCTTTCATATGCTGGTGTATTCAATGATTTGGTGTCTTTAAGTGCAAAACGCTGCCGAACAGGCTTCATTGTGTCCTAAAAGCTATTGAATCCATGTTGGACGATCTGATGGGGGCGAATAAAGCTTTAAAGAAAGTGACATAGTAACATTCCTTAAGAGCCATTCTTGTGACGATTTCAGATAGCCGTAGCCATCCTATTTTATAATTTATTAACATCATCTACATGCACTATTAAGCATCTTTATACAAGACCTTGAATGTGGTTGGGGGTGGCGAGGTGCCGCAGTGAATGGACGAATTCTGGAACCCATTGCACCGAGCTTTAAATCCATGCGGTATGAGTTTGAGGGATATGTTTAAGTGATGACGGTAATGGGCACAAAATAGAGCGGGTCCAAAATGAGGATAGTGCGTACATATATATATATATATATATATATATATATATATATATATATTATATATAATATAATATATTTTTAAAAAAAAAGAGACCATGAATGATGGGAATGTATGTTGGCCTAACTTACAGCCAAACAAGACATTGTATGGGCTGATTGAACATGAACCAGGGCCGAAAGAGATATCACTGATCCTTTCTTTTACCCTAAAAAACTTCAAAGGGCAGTTGGCAAAATTCAACGGATGATGATTATTGGCACCCCCCTCACCGCCGGACTCAAATCCTCTGCCCCCATTCCTTATCCCAAATCCCTGCCCTCATTCCTTAGAATAATATCTACATATATTTTTTTCAAAAAAAATTAACATAAAAATTATAGATTTTAATAAGATTTATATTGGAAGTTTTTCCAAAATATACTTCTAAAGATATATTTTGTGACTTTAAAGTCTTAACGAATTTCAAATTTTATTTTTAAACCTATTAAGACTTTGAAGCCAGAGAACACCTATTTAGAAGCATATTTTGAAAAAGCTTTCAAGATGAAAATTGTAGATATTATAAAAATCTATACTTTTTATTTTGAAATATATATATATATATATAATTTTAAGAGATGGGGGCATGGTTTGGGGATAGAGAATGGGGACAGGGGATTTGAGTTCCCTCCCCCCGTCTCCCTCTTTAAGTTAAATTGTAGTATAGAATAGTAGATCAACATGCACGCTTCACATGCATACTTAAATAATTATTGCGAGCACCAATTCAACCATTTCTACATTGCCATGTTCAAACAGGGTGCAGGTAGGCAGAGGCGGAGATGTGTTGGACTTTTTTTTTTGGGGGGGGGGGGGGGGGGGGGGGTCGCCCCCAACAAGTTGCTTGCCAAATTTAATATGCCATCCGAAAAGTCCAATTATGAATCATCCCACCTCAAAACAGCAAAGACATAGCCCAAGCCCATTTATCCCGAAATCCCTAATCCCCCAACTGCAACACAACTCCAACAGATCACTAATCCATAGTCAATACAACTACACGGTGGAAATCCCTAATCCCCTCAAAACTCTACCCGAAATTCCTAATCCCCGCACCACTCCACCTGAAATCTCTAATTTACCCGGCAAGAAATCGGATTACCTGATCTCTGGCGGCTTTCTGTAGTCAACAGTGTCGCGGTGGGCTGATTCTTGTGCTTTCCCAATTGTACGAGTTGCTTTTATTTGCCTTCTGTTTCGTCCTTCCTCGTTCATTTTCGAAGCAACAGCAAAGTGTCCAATTTGTAAGTTCTCTATCGACTTTCTACTTCTACTTCTTATAATGTACGTTTATCTTCAAATCCTTTATTAAGTTTGTTTGTTTGTTCGCGGCTTTTTTTTTTTTGGTTTGATTATCTTTTACGTGTTCTGACATCTGAATTAATTGTAGATTTATGTGCCATTTTTGGGATTTACTTTTAGTTCTTCGAAATTTTAGTTTTCAGTCAATAACTCGCGTTGACCATTAACTACTTTGGTACATATAATTTTGGTAATTGACGATGCAGAACTTTTTGTATCCTACAAATTCAGACTTTGTAAGTCGGACAAGTGTACCATAAAAGAAATAAGGCAATATAGGAGTGCATATATATTAGCAATAAGTGTTCAATATAGTTGTCTAATTAATTAAGCAGGTGAATTGTGAAGCGTTCAGCAAGGTGTAAAGTTTAACAAAATATAATAAGGTTTTCAAACATATATATATAGAGGCGGATCTACATGTAACCAAGGGGGTGCTAGAACTAGGGCTGAGCATTCGGGTTGACCCGACCCGACCCAACCCGAACGACAAATAACCGACCCGACCCAAACACTCCATGACCCGACCCCGACCCGAACTCATATCTACCCGGACCTGACCCGAACCGAAAAAAAACGGGGGTCGGTTCGGGTCAGTACGGGTAGACCCGAACCTGTCATATTAACAAATATAAAATAACAATGTATAATTGTATACCATCTGACATAAATACATAGAGATCCACAAAGAAAAAAAAATGCTATAAAGAACAACAACAAAGGCATAACATCTAACATAAATACAGAATACCACATTACCACCACACTACATTGTCCATTACCAAATAAACATCAAGACACACAATGGTCATAGGTCCATAGAGTCATAATAAGCAGCAACAATAAGCAAGCAGAAGCAGAAGCTGCAGAACAGTATGCAGCAAGCAAAAGCTGCAGAACAAAAGCAGCAGCAGCAGACTCATTTGAACAGAAGTAAGCAGCAATCATCAAGTGAACATCACCGCAACAGCAGCAGTCAGCGGATTCAGCACTGAACAGCATCAGGCATCACTGCACCATCACCGCATCACCTACAAGTGAACAGCACCACATCAAAGAAAAACATAATATTGAATGACATATATTATATTTCTAACAAAGAAATATCAACTTCACCATTGTAATCTCATAAATCTAAGCAACAATCTTCATCTTCTTCAAAACAAATCGGAACTTCAATAACTTTTGGAGCGCTTTTAATAGTTTCAACATCTATGAGATAAATACTCACTCAATGTTAAGATTCATTGTGAGAAATAACATATTTAAAAAGAATAGATGTGATCATATATTACCATTATCTATCATGTCCGCTTCTTCTTGGAGCAACACCGAAATATCAATCCCTTTAAACCAATCTTGCGCACAAATGAGACCTTCTACAACTCTAGGAGTTAAGGAACTCCTAAAGGGATCAAGGATTCTACGACCAGTACTAAATGCCGATTCCGATGCCACAGTACTAATTGGAATAGCTAAGATATCGCGTGCCATAAGCGAAACAATCGGAAATCTAGTGCTATTTTCCTTCCACCATAATATGATATCTAGATCTTTGTTAACATTTTCAAGCCCTTCCTTCAAATACTTTTCTATTTCGGATTGGTTCACTTCATTATCTTCATTGATGAGCCTCATAAATCTCAATTGTGACTTCTTCAAGCCACTAGTATTACGAACTTCACCACCAACATTTGAGTTTTTTCCCCTCCGATCATCAGTACCTCCATTTCCGTCGCGAATAGGAGAGACATTGTATTGGGACAAATACTCTTCAAACATAGAATCAAGGCATTCTCTTAACTTATGAATTACTTTTTCAGCCTTACTTGGATCGTACATGTCTTTCACAGTGATGTTCAAATACCGAAATTTGTATCGGGGATCAAAAACAACACCAAGAAACATCATTACATTGAGTTTTTATGGGTCTCCCCAATACTTATCCCATTTGGCTTTCATACTCATACTCATTTCACGAAAATCATCTTTAGCATTACCATCACTAGACCATTCTTGTAAATTGAAACATAATCACTAATACTATGTACGTAAGTGTTGCTTGTAGTGTAATGAGATGCGGAGACACTTCTCGTCAACTCTTCAAAAGTTTTTAGTAAATCAACTAAAATTCTCACATTGGCCCAATCACGTTTGTTAGGCTTCCCCGGACCTCTAATCATAGTGGAAAGAAAATTATTGTCAACCATTACAAATCTATCAAAAGCCCTTTCATACATTTGAGCAACGTGGAGCATTTTGAATGTGGAATTCCATCTAGTGGGAACATCAAGACAAACAAGTGATATACAATCTATTTTTTCATGCTCGATGCACATCTTAAAGTCACGCAATCTAGACGGCGATTGTCTAACATATTTGACTGCTTCTCTTATTCGATCAACGGATTCATCAACTAACTTCAGACCATCTTTCACAATTAAGTTCATAATATTGGCAACACATCTAATATGTACATACTCTCCTTTAAGAATAAAAGCATGTTCTGTAAGATTATCCTTTAACGTCTTAACGCAAACATCATTGGAACTAGCATTATCAACAGTAATAGCCATGATTTTTTCAATATTCCACTCACGCAAGCATTGTTCAATAGCTATTGCAGCTGCCTTGCCTTTATGACTAGTAACCGGGCAAAAATTTAAAATCGTTTTATGCAACTTCCATTCATTATCAATGAAATGACCCGTAATAACCATATAGCTTAGGTTTTGAATAGAAGTCCATCCATCAGTAGTAATGCAAATGCTACGACAATTGGTCTTCATCCAATTTTTCAATTTAGTTCTTTCATCTACGAATGCCTCATAACAATCACAAGCGATTGTAAATCGCGACGGAATACGGAACCTAGCTTGTAGCGCATAACAGAATTTTTTGAACTTCTCATATTCAACAATTCTAAATGGTAACTCACAAGCAATTATCATCTCAGTTAATGCCCTCCTACTAGTTGTATCTTCATATTTCCAAGGTTTTAAATAAGTAAGTCCAGAACATGCAGCTTTCAGGCTTAGCTCTGATTGCTTTAAATCGGGCCGGTTAACATCACTATTCGCATACTTGGTACATTTTTGGCAAATATTTTTTCATGCTATTAGTACCACATCTGTTAGAGTCTGCAGAATATGAAGTACCGTAATACTTACATGTCCCATATATCTCACCATTAATAGTTGATTCTGTGAAGTGTTTCCAAATGATAGCTCTCTTCTTCATTGGCTTTCTTTTTGGGATGGGCTTAGAACTACCTGCGCACTCTTGCGAGGTTGAAGTCGGTGGTTGAGATTCTTGAGAACATTGCGTAGGATTTGGATGAGCTTCAAGTTCCTCAACTTGCATTACCGCCATCGGTATCGAAGGTTGAGCAATTGATTGGTCCACCTCGCATATTTGTTTTCCTTTATCCATTTCTGGAAGGAAACAATAGAATATGGGTTAGAACCGGAGTATCTGACAAGCTAAATATTTAAGCACTAACAGTAACTCATGCTAAAACAAAAACTCAAAAAATTAGAGATATTCACACACCATAACAATCTGGAACTGCGTTAGACCCGGGGTATCTGACAAGCTAAAAATGAAAAATTTAAGCACTAACAGTAACTCATGCTAAAACATAAACTCAAAAAATTAGAGATATTCACACACCATAACAAGTTCTATAAATTCTGGAACCAAAGATTCAGGTGAATGTTTAGTAAACATTCAATCAAATATAGAATTAAATTCTGAAACATTGGATGATCATATCAAAAACATGAACAAAATTCGCAATGTATATAGTACAGCAATGTTCAAATACCTCAAATTTTCCAGAGAGGTGGAGAAACAATAAGTAGTTTAGGAAAAAATAAATTAAACCAGATAGATCAATGGAAAATAATTAGCATCTTAGAGGCATGAAACTTCCAGATCAATCAAGGAAAAAATAAATAATTAAACTAGATCGATCAGTCAGAAACTCTTATACGACGAAATGCATTAAATAATTGTAGATCAAAGGCATAAATACTTGAATAATAGGAGAAAAAATATATCAATCAAGGAAAAAATACTCACATAGACGACGCTGATCACCGATGGTGATTTAGGGTTAGGGCTCGAGGTCGACGAGGCTGCACGATCGCTGGGAAGAGGAGAAACTGGAGAATAGGAGAAGCTCGTGGTTGGCGAGGCTTCACAGCTGGGGTCGACAACGACGGCGGGTGCTAGGTCGACGAGGAGCGAGAGACGAGACCGCGAGAGCGTGCGCACTGCGCAGTGTGGGTGGCTGCGTGAATTTTGAGAAATGAGAAATGAGAAGAGATTAGGGTTGAGTAGGGTTTACATATTAATGGGCTGGGCCGACTGGATTTGGATGTGGGTGCAAATAAACTTAGTCCAGTTTCAAAACGGGTCCAATCTGACCCGACCCGAGTTATAAATTTGCAACCCGACCCGAACATGTAAGACCCAGAATCACAAAAAATCAGACCCGAACCGAACCCGACCCGAACCGAACCCGAACTTTTGATGTTTTTTGGGTCGGTCCGGTCGGTTTCATGGTCTAGATTCGGGTAATGCTCACCCCTAGCTAGAACCCCCTTGGAATTTGTAAAAGTTGCTATGTAATATCCTACTTGTACATCGTAAACTAATTTATAACTT
This sequence comes from Xerophyta viscosa, assembly GCA_002076135.1. Classification (NCBI taxonomy): domain Eukaryota; kingdom Viridiplantae; phylum Streptophyta; class Magnoliopsida; order Pandanales; family Velloziaceae; genus Xerophyta; species Xerophyta viscosa. Next base: position 139,090 of record MJHO01000204.1, on the reverse strand, counting down.
CAATTGCTACTTAGCTTAGTGGCTAGTTATTTGAGTTCATATAAGAGGTTGTGAGTTTGAACCTTACATATAGTAACTTATAACTTTATTTTATCTTTTTTTCACAGCATCAACAAGTTATTTTTTGAATTCAATTTTTTTTGGGACTATTGATGATGGCCGACTTTCTAATTTTTTAGGTTTTTCTCATCTTTATTTAGTTATTTACTTTTTCTTCTTAACTATTTGATCTCCATCGCTAAACTTTACCGATCTAAAATCTTAATCTACATCAATTATCTCGTCCTCTTTGCTAATATATTTATTTTATTTTCTAGTTATATAAAAAGTGTGAGGTCCGTGAATTCCGTTTCTTTGTTTTTGTTTTGTTTGATGCGTGCTTGGTTGCGTGTCGGATAGAAATTCTCGGTTAGAGATTTCTAGACACGTGTGTGCGTGCGTCGGTACGCGAGGTTTTGTTTCGCGTAGAGTTTAAATAGTATTTGTGCTGTGTAGAGAGGTTTCGGTCCACCGAAACCTATTACTGGTCAACCGAAAGTGCGTGAACGAACAGGTATAAGTCAGGTCGGGCGTGCGCAGGCGAGTCTATTCCCTCATTTCCACCGAGCCAGTTGAGAGGAGAGCTCCCCCCTTGAGTTCCTTTGCTCGTCCTTGGCTGATTGGTGTGTGGGGTGTTGGATTGATCGCGGATTTGAGTTCCCGGAGTCAAGAGCTACGCGGGGATACTAAGTTCGTCGGATTCGACCGAGGTGTGGAGCGTAGGTGATTCTAGGATTTCGCACTCAAGGTGAGCGGTGCTTGCTATCTATGTGATTGCCATTCTTATGTGCTTTCCATATATAATCATGCTTGGTATGTGGGTTATGGTATGTTGGTGTGGGTAGAAATCATGTTAGGGTTTACATTAATTTCGGGTACTCATGATTATATTGTTGTGCCTTTACGCGGTAAACTAGCATGATTGATGTGATTTAGCATGTGGATATACTTTAGTTCTACTATGAATAGTATTGAGTATATTTATACTTGGTAGACACTTTAGTAGAATATGATGAATTGTATAACATGCTTGATGTGTATAGTTCTACCTTACGATGTATGATTTATAATACATGTGGTAGGACGAGATTAATTTATGTTGACATAGTGGATAGCTATGTGGTTTGTTTACTAGGATAGGTGCGACAGCGGACGTTAGCTCTAACGGCACTTTACTAAACATAGCTGTGACATACGTTTGTGTGCCTACAGGACTTAGTCTACCTGATTGAGTAGGTGAGCGGACTTGCTCTAAAGTTACTCCACGTAGGGAGGGTTAAGATTAGAGCGGATTAGTTGTATGTTCATCTAGTACCCGGTAGTAGAGTGAAATTTACCGCATAGACATGTGGCGGTAAGATGACGTTACAATGTGAGCGTCTAATCTTAATGAATGATGTCTCTATTAAGGCCGGTAGGCGTAGAGTGATCATCCTTGGCCAGGGTGGTTCATACGGGAGATGAGAGAAGGCTCAGTTGTGCCTTCCGGAGGGTGCATCGCTACTGAGTATCTCTTACGGGACGCCGTGGGATCGCCCCTATCGTAGGTTTGGTGGTTCGAATGTGCACTAGAAGCGGGTAGCCAAACCTTGGTACCGTGGGTCAATTCGGGTACCTAAACTAAATATAAGAGGAACTAACTGGGTTGGGTTAGTGATTTCACCCTAATATAATCCATAGACATCAATGGCATAATTGATTTGGGTTGGGTGGCGGATTTGACATATTGAACTACAAGAAATCATGCCTACGGTAACAGACGAAAAGTATTGCTAAATTCTAAAAAACCGTTGCAAAAACTTTTAGCAACAGTTTCAGGCTCTGTTATGGTAGCCACTGTTACGAAAAGTTATAGAAACGGTTTTTTGATTTTTCGGTAATGGTTCGAATAATATTGCTAAAACGGCTATTTAGCAATAGTTGGATATATAATGGCAATAGTTTCTAGTGTTGTCATAGCGGCTTATAGCTACAATTAAAGCCATTATTCGCAACACAACTTTAGTATTGCCAATTGCGAAATCAGTAACGATTTTTAGCCATTTTTATATTATTGCATGCAACATTAATTAATTAATTTTCCTCTCTTTCTCTCGGCCTCTCTCTTTAACTTATTAGTTTTTAGGAATAGTTTAAAAAATATTATATATATACTACTATTTCAATAATATATTAATCAAGTATTGTTTCTTCTTTATCTTCTAGCAACAAAATAAATAAGTGTTATCAAATGTTATCTTTCTAGCAATACAATTAAAAGTATTATTAAAATTTAACCCCCCAAAAAAAACTTTTTGTAAATTTATAAAAATATATTATTGTTTTCAATAAGTTTTTAAAACAATTAAAATAATTGTATGTAATATTCTTTTAAGCATAGATTAACAATGTTGTTTCTTCTGTTACATTTAACACAGATACATGTATTTTTAATTTTTACTTATAATAATATTAATTTAGGAGTATTGATTTCATATTCTAACACAATTTTATTGAATGTGTTGTAAAATATAAGTCTTTTAGGCAAATCAAATGTGTGCATATTTTTACTCATATACAAACATAAGTGTTGTATATATAAAAACTCTTCCGCAACGGTTTGACAAATATTATAAATTAATATCATTTTGCAACGTGTAATATTAAAGTAATTTTCACAATTCATACACAATACTTTCATAAAAATGTTTTATTATAACACTTGGTGTACACTTATCAAAGGGGTGGTGGTATGTCTAATTCTTGTCAGTAGTTAAAATAGGTAAGCTTATGTGCATTTATTTAGCTTATGCTCAGGTGTGTTGAATGACTTTGTGTTTTATGCATGTTTACATATATGTGATTATATATGTGGTTTCTCGTTTGAGATGTGCCCGTGAAGCATTTGGTTTATGATACTGCCTGGAATTTAGCGCGGACACGTGGCGACCCCGGAGGCTCAGCCGACCTCGCGACCACCGGATGTGCGTAAGTCAGGACATTATGGGGAGGTGACCTCTGGACCCGGAGGTCGGCGTCGGTTGACCGAGGCCGAGCTCGGATTGGAGCCGAGGTCGACCTCGGCACTGACCGGAGTAACCTAGCTCAGCTGACCCCGGTTATCTAGGTTTCACGCGAAGATGGAGGAAAGCCTTTCGACACCCAAGACCCGACCTCGGCCGACAGAGACCGAGGTCGTCAACGGACCGAGGTCGACCCCGACAACACCGACCGTATTAAAGACCACTTAATGCTTGCGTTCAATGCGTGTGTCAGAGACGCCGACTGCGACAGACGGCATTAAGTGTAACTAGCGGCGGACGTGACAGCTGCAGAGCCGCGGCCTACGAACTATAGCCGGCAAATAGCATTTATGACTAGCAGGGAGCATGACGGCGAGAAGCGAACGCGAAAGAGCCGACGGGGAGCTGGTGTCGACGTGGATCAATCCGAACCGCAGAAGCTGCTTCATCCTGACCGTCCGAGCTCGGCCATCTCACCTATAAATAGAGGGTGAGATCATACAGGGCAGGGGTGGAACTTCTCTACTTTAATTCATATGTAAACCACTAGAGAGAGAGAGAGAGAGCTTGTAAACGTATTAATCCCAACATAGATATTAGCTGAGACGCGGGCGATCTTGAGTCGCAGCACGTGGTTTTTACTCTCGAGAAATACCCCGGGGTTTTTCCACGGCTACGATACTTCTTGTCCCTTTTCATGCCGACCGTTCTTTCTCCGTACTCTAACTCTCCTCCGTCATCGTCGAGCGCGTTGCAACTCATCTCGGTCGCGAATCGCGCGATCAATTGGCGCCGTCCGTGGGAAACACACACATTTCTGACCAACGTCGACGACGATGGCCCCAAAGAGAGTGACCCGAGAAGCCTCGGCCGCAGCTAAGCCGAGACCGAAGATCAGCAAGACCATGCCTCTGCGGGAGCGCCCGAGATGCCAGTCAAGACCACCCGCAGCCGAACCGAACCACTGAGGTACCGACAACAGTGCGTGCATCATGAGGGAGAGCTCCAGGCGCTCTTCGCAACGCAGGAAACCCCGCGGGTACGTCGCAGTCGCCCAGACACCGAGGCCACCCCGGACGACGCCAAACTGTAGCGGGTCCGGCCCAAGTCAGCGCGAGTCTGCCTTCAGCAGGCTTGGCCCCCACCGAGCTCAAAGCCGCCAGGTGAACGCGGAGCTCGACCGGATAAGGGAAAGAACCAAGCAGTAGTATCAGCCTCACCGATGCAAGGTGTTAGCCCGCGGAGAGAACCGGACCTTCCGCCAGGGCTCCACGGAAGGGTCATCAGAAGGAGAGGAAAACGAAGTTAATTCCAAGGCACGATCCCGCGTCGCCGACGGAGATCGGCACAGAGAGAGGGCTGTCACCTCGACTGTTGAGAAGACACCTGCGCGTTTGAGCGCACTTGCCTATGGTGGCCTTCGGGAAAGAATCCGAATCACCATTCTCAACGACATAGAGGACGCGCCCCTGCCGCGGATTATCAAGCCCCAGAATCTCAAAGTACGATGGAAGACATCTCCTCAAGCAGCATGTCTCCGCCCTGCTTCATGTGGCCATGAAAGTTCAATGAACTTGCAGCGAGGCGACTACTGTCAGGATCCTTCCCACTGCACGGCTGAAGGACCAGCACAAACGCTGGTTCACCGGCTGCGCCCCGGGGTCGGTCCAGATTACTGTTGGTCGAGAAGCCTGGTCGAGGATGTTCCGAGATCGCTTCTTGCAGAGCCTGGGTTCCCGAAAGAGAGCCCGATAGCTCTCAACATAGTCAGAAGGAAGGGGGGAGTGTCAAGTCTTCTTCAGGTGGGTTCTGCGACGTAGCAGCGAACCATGCAGGGAGTCGAGCCTTAACTTCGCCCTCAATGGCTCTCAAACGCGCGGAGTCAGACATCGGCAGCTGCTGTAATGGACTTCCACACCAACCCCCAGATAGCCCTCTACAGAAGGGCATAGTGTAGAAATGATACGGCTTCCATGGAGGCGGAGGAAGAGGGAAGCGGAGCTTCGGTGGACAGAAACGTTCTCGACAAGAAGCCCAGACCACTTCAGCACGGGCGACAAGAACAAAGAGCGACGTGGGAGGACTGCTCCGGAACCGAAGTACAGGGAACTATACCTCAGTTCACTACGCCGATGAAGGAGGATCTTTTGGGCGGTAGTGCGTAACGAAGGCAGCGCCTCCCGGAACCCTCGCCCGAATGTCCGACACCGAAAGCAAACAAACGTGACCCGGGTACGAAGTACTTGTGAATTACCAACCGGACTCACGGACACAAACAATTGCTGGCATTCAGCGCAAGGATATCCTTGAGCGTATGGCTCGGGATGGCGAGCTGCAGGAGTTCATATCGAGGCCTAACCAGAGGGCTGAAGCCCAGCGAAACGAAGCCAGAAGGTGGAACGAGCCTCAGCATCAAGAGGCCCGAGCTGAACCCATCTTGTTTCTGGCTGGAGGCTCCAGCTCAGGAAAAACCTCGCGAAAGAGAGGCAGGGCGAACTCTGCCACTACTGAGGTCCTCCAGCTCAGCCATGGCGACCGGACAGGCTCGGCAAAATTTGATATTACCTTCACCGGCGCCGAGCTCGTCCCAGTTGAATCGCCAGACGATGACGCTCTCATAGTTTCGATGGTCATCGCCAACCGTGAGGTGAAGAGAATTATGATCGACACTGGGGCATCCTCCAATGTTCTCTTCTATGATGCCCTGGTGAGGATGGGGTTGTCAGAAGAAGATTTGACCCCCTCCAGCAACAACCTCTATGGCCTCGGCGGACCCGACCTCCACTCGCTTGGAACAATATCCCTACCAGTGACCGTCGGCGCCGAGCCTGTCCTACAGACAAGGATGGTGGCTTTCACTGTCCTCAGCATGGCCTCGGCTTACAACATTATCTTGGGAAAGCCGGGAATCAAGACACTCTAGCTGGTGGTCTCCATCCTACACCAGCGCGCCAAATTCAAACGCCACGAGTTGTTTGTCTGCGAAGATCCGATGTGACCCGGCGAAGCTCGGCGTGCTACAAAGGGCCTCCGGAGGAAGATTAGTTGTTGCCAGTGAAGACCCTCGACTCAAGAAGAAGACAATGAAGAATTAGCGGCGCCGGCCGAGCTGACCTTTGAAGGATGCCTTCGACCCGACTTCTCCCAGGCCACGACAAGCACGCTTCAAGTGGGGGAGAGTTGGCCGGCTCCAGTTTGATAAGGTAGTGAGGTGCCTGAGGAGAGCTGGAGCTCTTCGCCTGGTCTCCATCTGATATGCCAGGATTGGATCCCGAGCTGGTGGTACACCAGCTCAATATCGACCCTAACCACAAGCCGGTGAAGCAGGAAGAAGAGAGTTTTGCTCCGGAGCGTAGCCGAGCTAATCAAGGCCGAGCTCGACAAGCTGCTGTCGGCCGGTTTCGTAAGGAGGTCAGATACCCGGAGTTGGCTGGCAACGTTGTTCTTGGTGAAGAAAGCCTGCGGGCAAATGGGCGGATGTGCATTACTGTCACCGCCTCAACAAAGCCTGCCCGAAGGACAGCTATCCCCTGCCTTCGGATCGACCACCTCGTCGACGCAACGCGAGCCGATGAACTCCTCAGTTCAAGAACGCCTTCTCGGGATACAACCAGTTTCAAGTGCACCCAGGCACGAGGAGAAAACGAGCTTTCGTCACCGGACTACGGCATTTTTGTTATACCGTCATTTTGCCCTTCGGGTTGAAGAATGCAGGCGTCACCTTCAAAGGGGCATAGACGTCGGCTTTCAAACCTCTCCTAGGGAACACGGTCGAAGCGTATGTGGACGCACCCGTCAAAGCAGAAGAAGGGGATCACGCTGCCGACTCCGGCCTTGCCTTCGAGTTAATGAAGCAAGTTTACCATATGGGTGAAACCCGGAGAAATGCGCGTTCGGAGGTCTTCAGCGGGCAAGTTCCTGGGACCTATGTGACTACGCGCGGCATCGAAGCGACCCTGACAAGATCAAGGCATCTGGATATGCCCGAGCCCGAATTTAGATTCACGGCATACGAAGGAATGGCAGGGCGAATCACAGCCCTCGGCCGCTTCATCTGTCTCGCCTGGGCGACGATGTGCACCTTTCCTCTAACTCTGAGGGAGCGACGAGAAGATCAATTGGACGATGATTGCAAGACGGCCTTCAGAAGTTGAAGACCTTTGCTGAACTGAGCCACCACTGTTGGCGAGCCGAGCAAGGAGAAGATCTTTTGCCTATTATTGGAGGTGTCGGCAAGAGCCATTAGCTCGGTCTGGTGCGGTGAGGAAGATGGAAAACAACAACCCGTAATTTACTACGTCAGGGTATTGAAGGACGTATGAGTGACCCGTACACCTCGGCGGAGAATTTTCCTACTGCCATCACGGCTCGCGTCCTGCGACCCTACTTCCAAGCATCACCTCCATCCATGTGCTGACGGACCAACCCTCAAGACAATTCTCGCCAAGCCGGAAGATCAGGCCGGTTAACAAATGGCGGATGGAGCTCTCCGAATTCGACATCGACTACCGACCTCGGCCTGCAATCAAGTCCCAAGCCTTGGCTGACTTTGTCGTCGAAATGACGACCCCGGTGCAAGTCCCTGAGGAACGATCTGACGCCTCCGACGTAATCTCCGACGATCAATGCTGGTCCCTTTACTCTGACGGATCGTCGAACTTCGGAAGGATAGCGCGCCGGTGTGATACTTCACGAGGCCATCTGTGTGTCGCTCGGTCCGGCACTAAGGCTCAACTTCCCAGCCTCTAACAATGTTGCGGAATATGAAGCCCTCCTTGCATGAGTCAGCTTGGCCCTTCGCCTTGGAGTAAGGAACCTCCGCGCCTACACCGACTCAAAATTGGTGGCTGAACAAGTCGGCGGGACCTTCGAAGCCCGAGACGACACCATGGCTGCCTACCTTCGAAAGATCAATCAGTTGCTGCCCCACTTCACCACACTGGAGGTCCGACATATACTCGGGAAGAGAACTCCGAAAGCCGACGCTCTAATGCCAATGGCTAGCGGTCGGGCAACTGGGACACGGCCACATCAATGATGGAAGAGTTCCTTATCCTGCAATGAGGACACTGAAGTCCTGATGCATGGAGGTCGGCGGAGAATTGGATGACCCCCATACTCAGTTACTCGACTCGGGCGACCTACCGGAAGACAAAAAGGAAGCCGAGAAGCTGAAGAGGAGGGCCACGCGCTTCGTCATTATCGGCGACCATCTGTACGAAGAAGAAGCCTATTCGGGCACCCTACCTTAAATGCGAGGCCCGACGTCGGCGCCTCGGCTCATCGAGGAAAATCCATGAAGGTCTCTGTTCAAACCATATTGGAGCTCGGACGCTGGCGCAGAAAGTCTTCAGACAGGGATAGCTATTGGGCGGACCATCCTTGCCGACGCAGAGATCCTATGTAACGGCCAATGCGAGAATACCAAATTCAACGCCAAGGCTTTTATCCACCTCCCGGCGAGCTCATCAGCAAATATGTCCCCTTGGCCTTTGCTCAATGGGGAGATCACATTCCTCGGACACTTCCAACCTCCATCGCAACAAAGGTTCCTGCATTGTCGCGGTAGACTACTTCACAAATGGTTAGAGTCCGAGCCTACCGCAACACATCTCGCCGAGCTGTCCAGAAGTTTGGAAAAATATTATAAGCTCAGCGCTTCGGCATCCCCAAAGCCATCGTCAGTGGAAACGGAACAGTTCGGAAAGCCCCGAGGTGAGAATTCTGCTAGCAACCTTCACATAACACATCGCTTCACCTCGGTTTATCGATCCGCAAGCCAACGGACCTCTGCTGAGAATGCAACCGAAACTTCTAGAAGGGCTTCGGAAGAGACTGGAAGAGCTGCGGGCCTGGGTCGACATTTTGCCAAGCTCTCTGGCTTACGAACCACGGCACCGCACGGGCAACAGAGCACCCCCTTCGCCTACATATGGCACCGGAGTATCCAGTAGAGATCAACGAGCCTTCCACATACGAGTGAATACTACGACGAAACTCAGCAACGCTGAGAAGTCTCAACGACCTTCTTGATGAGAAGAGGGAGGTCGCCTATATCAGAGCCGAAGCCTACAAGCAACGAACATCCCAGCATTACAATGATAGAGTAAAGCAACGAGCTTTTAAGATCGGCGATCTGGTACTTCGGAAGATCCAGACGCCTACTCACAAGGCTCGGCCAAAACTGGGAATGGACCATACAAGGTCAACGAAGTCAGCGGGAAGGAGCCTAACGTCCTCGCCCACCTAGATGGGTCAAGCGTACCTCCGGAACGTTGGCACGGTCTCAACGTTTGGAGACGCTATACCAGTAGTAGCCTCGGCCAATTTTTGGTACTTTTGTTTCAATACTTTTGTATACGTCGACCCAAAAAGGCCGACAGAAGTGTAAACACTACGGAAAAGGTAATGAAAATCTTTTTCCTTGAATCTTTGCCTTTTCAAACCTTCTTCACCATTGAGAACGAAAACACTGGGTGGTGACCCTAAAACACCTCGGCGACGGCATCTCAGGATGACCGAGGCCGAGGTGGGGGAGCACGGGCCAGGAAACTCGATGCTGCGACCTACCCTCAAAATACCACGGACTTAGCCTCCTCCAAGAGACAAGTCCGAGGTAGATGAGTCGACCCTCAAAATACCACGGACCTAGCCTCCTCCAAGAGACGAGTCCGAGTAGAGGATCGCACTGGGCAAATTGTCTGGGTGCGACCTGAACGCTATTGGTCTAGCTCCTACAAGGACGTGACTGAGGTGAGGTACGCGGGCCAGGGAAAAAAACCCCGAGGCTGCGCTTCCCAAATGCTGCGGACGCTCAGTCCTTAAACCACGAAATGGAGCAATGCGACCTGGGCTACAACCCATTAACCGCCTCAATGATTCGAACATGGATTTTGGAATAACAAAGGCCGAACCAGGAGGCGGAGCGTGAGGAATAAGTGGTGCACCAAACGGCTGAAAAGCTACAAAAAGAGACTTGGCAAAAAAAAAAAAAAAAAAAAAAAAAAAAAAAAAAAAAAAAAAAAAAAAAATTTAATTTTAAAAAAAAAAAAAGATGGTTGGCAAGCTGATGCTTCAGGTCGGAGGTCGGCGGTCATCAGGAGCATCGCTCGGGGGAATGGGAGTGGCAGAGGCTCGTACAGCTGATAAGCGAATCTCCTCCACAGCCTCCGCCACTGCGGTCTCGTCCAAAAACTGGAGTTCGGTGACTCCGAGATGCTGCTGGACTCGGCGACGACACTCGTTGGTGCAATCCACGACCCAGTCAACAGCATAACATTGGAGGGCCTCCTGATATTCGGCCGAGGCCTTGAACTCCTGGATCGCCCGAGCTCCCGCCTTCGACGACTCTGCATCCTTCCCCGCGAGGGCCTCTTTGAGACGGGCGACCTCGGCTTCAGCTGAGCGGGCGGCCTCTTTAGCTTTCTCCACCTCGGATTCGGCGGACCTGGGCCAGCCTCGGGCTTCTCTGCTTCCCCGCGGCATTTCCGACTTGTCCGAAGCTTCGGCCGCCACTCGATGGGCTTCGGCTGCAGCACGAAGGTCGGCCACCTGTTCTGCCGCGGCCACCCTCTCCCTGGTTCAGGCTCGCCCGAGCAGCGCCAGATCGGCCCAGCCGGAGCATTCTGCAGTCCTCTGCCGAAAGCCTTCAGCTTCCCCAGCCGAGTCAGGATCGGTCCACCAGAGCAAGGGCAAGCTCCTCGACTGTCTCGGGCTCCAATCGGCCTTCACCACCTCGAGCTCTCCTGCAGCTCCCTCACCTTTCCTCTCTAACGAAGAAACGGAAGAGGTCTGGGGGAGTTGCTTGCCAGAAGAAGCGCGATGAAAGGGCCGAGGCTCAACACCATTTGCTGTTCAAAGCCAATAGAAAGAACTCGAGAAGTTATAAAGAAAAAAAGAGAGAAGAAAAGGGAGAAAGGGCGGAACAAACACTATGAAGCGACAAGGTTCAGGATACTAACCAGTGTAAGGTGGAGGACCATCAGCCGGGACGCCTAGCTCCCTATCACCGACCTGGTCCACCCTCGTCTATGTCGGAGGGCAGAGGGACCCCTTTGACAGAACTCGGTTGAGACCACTTAGTCGTCAAGGCACGAACCCGACCTTCGTAGACTCCAGTCGGGCCGATATATGTCCTCGGCTGACCGACCTCGAGGGATGTCAGCGACGGTCCGCGCTTCGGCGAGCTCGGGCTCAGCGGACCCTTTCCTTTCTCGCGCCGCTTGTGTGGCCTCTTCGACGCGGGTTCGGCGGAAGACTGCTCGGCAGCACGCTTGCGTGCTGAGGCCTCTTCTGTCTCCACCTGCGTAGCCACATCAGTTTCGACGACCTCGGGAGCAGGAGGAACTGTGGGCGTCGCGGTAGGTGGAATGTCTCCCTCATCAATCCCGACCTCATGGACTTCAGGGGGGGACTCAGCAATGGTGGGAGGAGGAAGAGAAGAGAGGGGCATTACTCGAAGGGGAGGACTCACCTCAACGACACCCTCAGACCCTCGGGTAGTGCCAGGGGCCGCCCTAGCCCTTAGCATCGCCGCTACGCCGCGTGCCAGGCCGGGAGTCCGTGAAGGCCGCGGAGACGACTGCGACCTAGAGCGAGAGGACTCTGATGAGACCTCTTCGACTTCGGCCGGACGAGGTGCTTCGGGGGCGGCAGAGCTCGGCACCTCGGGCTCGAAGAGGAGAGACGCTTCGGTCGCCATTGACACAACGGGGGGAGGCACCTCGGGCTCCCATTCCTCTTCAACGACGGCATCCACTGGCGGCGCACCCTCCGGAGGCTCGGTGGCCAGCGGTTCAAAGTACTCCTCCAGGCGAGGCGCGGACGAGCCCTGCCCCTTCTGCCTCTTCGCCTTCTCCTTAGCTCGGGTAGCCGGATGAGAAGGTCCCACCTTCGTTGCCGTCTTCGACCCAGCCTTTGACGCGGCTCTTTTCTTGGGAGCCGTAGCGGCCGGACGAAGAGGGAGGTCTCGTTGAGCCAGCTCCAAACCCTCTGATACGAAGAAGTAAAGGTCGGTTAGACGAGCGACAGAAAAGGATTGCGAAGAAATCGGTGGAAGCAAAGACTTACCTCGGTGAGCAGCAAGGTGAGCTGAGACGGTGCCCAACACTTCGGCTGTAGGATTCACGACGTTCACCTCTCCCGTGAACGCCAGGAACTTCGCCAGAGAGGCGTCAAGATCGTCTCCTGCGGCATACTGGGGCGCCCTCAACATCTCGGGGTTTGGCGACCCCCAAGGTCGGTCGAACTCATCCTCCGGTCGGCACCGGACGAAGAAGAATCTCTCCTTCCACCCCTTTATGGAAGAATCCTTTGGCTTTATCGCCTTGGTACGCCCGCTCCGACCTCGGATGTAATGCCACCCGGGCGAGTGCGGCGACTCGAGCGTGTCGAAGACGCACCTCCACAGATCGAGGGAAGGAAAGATCTGCTGCCGGGCGCAGATGTACAAGAAGCCCGTGCCAGGAGGAGACGTGTTCGGCACAAACTGGGCAGGAACAAGACTGTAGGCCTTGAAGAGGGAAACAAAAAAAGGATCGAGGGGAAGCTGGAGGCCTAGGCGGAGGTGGTCATGTATCATGGCGAACTCCCCATCGAGGACTGAGGTCATACGCTCATGGGGGAGCGGCGGACGAGCCCGAACCTCGGGGCCCACCCGAGCTTGAGGCCCACTGATCAGACTCGGGCGCTTGATTAGAGGAAACAAACCTCGTCAGGCCTTGGGGGCTTGGAAAGAGGGCTCAGGGACCGACGGCAATTGAAAGAGGCCGTCGGGCTGAGGAGGAGGTAGAAGGAAGCCATTGCGCCGCAGTCGGTCTGGGGGAGAACAGGATCCTCCTGCTCCGGGCGAACTCGGACTAGGCGAACGCGTCGAGTACCGAGACGGCGGAGGAACATGGAGCAAGTCAAGTAGAGAAAAAGGGTCGACAACCGAGCCAGGAGCTGAGGAGAGGAAGGAAAATCTTTCAAGAAGATGCCGGAGCCGGAGAAACGACGGCAGACCGGACGGGAGCGAGGAAGTTCGAAAATCGGCGGAGCAGAGGATGAGCGAAGGTGAGTCGAAGAAGTGCGGCGCTCGAGGCGACGCTGCAGCATTTACCGACCGTTCTCGCTCGGTAAACGGCGAAATCGCGCAGACCATTACCGATGCCTGCCACGCGCCCTTGGATCGCCTCGATGCCGACACGTGGAGTGTCCACCTACCGGTAAACCGGCTATTCCCCGCCGATGCCCTACCTTCTTCAAGCGCACTTGCCATTGCGCTGGGGAAAATTCGCGTCGCGCTCCAGTTACGTTGAAAACGTTTTCGAAATAGCGAGCTGTGTTACGGGTGAGGTCGCAGGCGACTGGGGGGAACCGACGGACGACCCGAAGCTCGGCGCTTAGAAACACCTCGGCTCGACCATCGGGGGGCAACTGATACCGCCTGGAATTTGGCACAGGCACGTGGCGGCCCCGGAGGCTTAGCAGATCTTGGCACCACCGGTTATGTATAATTTATGACATGATAGGGAGGTGACCTCTGGACCCCGGAGGTCGGCGTCGGCAAACCGAGGTCGAGCTCGGATGGGAACCGAAGTCGGCCTCGGTATTGACCGGAGTAACATTAGCTCGGCCGACCCCGGTTATCTAGGTTTCACGCAAGGATGGAGAGAGGCCCTTCGATGCCGAGACCCGACCTCGGCCGGCCAAGGCCGAGCTCGTCAGCAGACCGAAGTCAACCCCGACTCTACCTACCGCATTGAAGATCACTTAATGCTCGTATTCAATGTATGTGTCAGAGACGGCCGACTGCGACAGACGGCATTAAGTGTAACTAGCGGCGGACGTGACAGCTGCAGAGCCGCGGCCTACGAACTATAGCCGGCAAATAGCATTTATGACTAGCAGGGAGCATGACGGCGAGAAGCGACGGGAGCTGGTGTCGACGTGGATCAATCCGAACCGCAGAAGCTGCTTCATCCTTACCGCAGAAGCTGCTTCATACAGGGCAGGGGTTGAACTTCTCTACCTTGATTCATTTGTAATCCACTAGAGGGAGAGAGAGTGGGAGAGAACTTGTGAACATTTTAACCTCACATAATATTAGCTGAGACGCGGGCGATCTTGAGTCGCCAGCACGTGGTTTTTCACCTCGGAGAACATCCCGGGGTTTTCCACGCTACGATACTTCTTGTCCCTTTTCATCCGACCTCTTTCTCCGTACTCTAACTCATCCTCGTCATCGTCGAGCGCGTTGCAACTCATCTCGGTCGCGAATCGCGCGATCAGTTTGGAAATGCAACGGCCCCGTTCACTGCGTCGGTTTGACTCACGCTCTCTTTTCCTCTCTTTTTCAAGATCTATGTAGTCGCGGTAAGGCATCGGCCGAAGGTGCTTAGGCGGCTAATGTGAGCCAAAGGGAAATTTGTTGCTTTATTTCAATTTTAGGTATAGTTTTGGGATTTAAGTGTTGGATGTAAACACTTAGGAAAAAAAAACTCTATTTTGTATACCTAGTTGTATAGGTGAAAAATTGTATAAAAATGTAGAAAGGAAGTACTATCACACATGTAAATGTTTGAGCATGTTTAGAATCATGTATATGATGCTATACATGTTTCGGCTTTTGGTTATAAGGACCCTATGTAAATACGTTTTCGTATTTTGATATAAATACATATTTTTGCTTACGTTAGGATTTTGGGATTCAAAATTCGGTTTGAAAACTTTGAGCATCTGTATTTATGTATGATGCAAGTGTATGCATGTTTGATTTACATTTTTGTTGAAAAATGTGGATTTCGGGGGTTTGAGTAAATATATTTTTGAAATCTATTTTTGCAATTTACTGACATTTCGGTTGACCGAAATGATCATCCGGTCGACCGATAATACACGTAAGACTGAGAAACCTGCATTCTGGTTTTTCGGTCGACCGAAAATATGCTCTGGAATGGGTTTATGAAAATCGATTTAAATGATAATTATTTTGGTTTATAGGCTTTTGGGAGGTTTGTTGGGACATATCTAAGATATATGACAATTCCCAAAGTTTTATAAAAATATTATTTTCGTACTTTATACCGAAAATAGTTTTGTGCCGAGAAGGAGTTGAGAACCTTAGGTTGCTTTTGATTTTTACGTATCAATGAGGGAAATTGATGGGTTTGGATCACTAGCAAACTATGCGGGGTCCATGTGAAGAGAACCGCCTCCCTCACGGATGCTCGACACGTGCCCGGTAGTTCTAGACTCGGACTCAGGGTCCTTTTTAAGAAAGTTTTGAAATGCTATTTGCATTTGAATTTGGAAATCATGCACGGTTTATTTAAAAGCATGTGTGTGTGTGATTTTGCGTGGATACGTACGCGGGACGGTCCTAGGACACGGGCCGTCACAAAAAGAGACATAGACAACAATTGTAAAAAATATTATGTATACTTTTTTTAGAACTATAATATATATAGAGACACACACTAGGGGAATGCACATGCATGCAATGCCGGCAATAATTTACTTTATTATCTGAAAGAGATAGACATTATTGTCTTAGTATAACTTGCTTTATATTTATTAGATAATAAATATTCGGATGTAAAACACCACTGACCACCTCTCACCTTTAATAATAACAATAACAACATAATAATAATAGTTATATATATATATATATATGTTATTCTCAGCTAACATCTCAGCCGTTGATCTGCTTGATCTAACGGCTGAGATTAAATTTTAACACTTAACGGAATAACAATTCACGCCGTTAAGTATTTAACGACGCCGTTATTTGTTAAAATTAAATCTCAGCCGTAGCTAACGACAGAATTCAACGCCTGAGATGTTAGCTCGAGAATAGGCTATTCTCAGGTCGAGCTGAGAATAGCCATATATTATATATATATATATATATATATATATATTTATTAATAAATAAAATATATATATAATATATATATATATATATATAATATTGCATAAAGTTTATCCATACGGTTAAAAAAATGTATTGTGCTATGAAGTTATTTACATTATCCATTGAATACTTTTAAATAAATATTTTGAGTTCTAGATTATTAGCAGATTAGTGGATTAAAATTTAATCCGTTTAAAACTTTAAAGTGTCAAAATATTTATTTAGAAATAATTTTTTGTTCAAAAGGAAATTAATATAAAAGTTGTAAATCACATATAATTCAACTCGTTTATATTCAAATATTCTCTAAAAAATATTTATGTAATAGTGAAAATATTCTTGGCATGAAATTTAAGAAAGTGTCTGATTTGTAAGAATTTTGAATTTAGGAGATTATTTATAAACAGTTTAAAATCAGGACCTGATATGTAATTTTACAAAAGTCCTTTTAAATTTGGTTATTTATTAGACCCAATAGTAATTAAATAAGAAACGAAATTATTAAAATTTACATATTCTGTCGAATAACACTTTAGGAGCTAAATTACCTTATTACATATTACTAAAACACGCCACTTCTATTTTGTCATTCCGAGTTCTTTACCACGTCGTTGTTTATACATCCATATTAATTTGGGATAATTACAAATCAGGCCTTTTATTTTAACATTTGTGCATTTCAGTCTCTGAAAATAAGAAAATACATATTTCCGCGCCTATTACAAAACATCACTGCTATTAATTTTATGTGGCTAACGCAGTGTGTTGTTGCTATCAGAATGCTTACATAGAATGCCAACGCCAAGAAAAATTTGGAATCATAAAATTTTAATTGGACATATTTTAATATGTGATAGCCAATTTGACAATTTGCAATATCAAGTTAAATATTGACTTTTTATATTAGTATTAGTATAGGCCATAAGATTCTCTCCTATGGCAAGAAGAAATGCAGAGTTCGCTATATTGCCACGTGTTCTTCATTCTTTTCTAGTTGTTATCTAGTTAATTAGTATGATTAAGTACTGAGAAGAGACTATAACCTCTCCTCATAAAAAATATGTTAGAAATTTGAATTTTCGTACAATCTGATTGGAAAATTTTTTATATTTTAACGTATATTATTATTTGTCGAGATGTAGGATAAAAATCAAACTTAACAAATCTGACATATACCGAGCATTCTAGAATCTAAGGAGATGGTAAATCTATGCGCCACTGTGTCCAAATTTGGTGGAAGGTAACACTCGGACAAGTTAATAACAAATTGACTTAGAAGAAAGCAATCAAACAAGTTACAAGCCCGTTGTGTTTATTATTATTTTTTTTTTCATAAGATATATAAGGCAAGAAGAAAAACAAACACAGAAGTTAAAACATCAAGTTGCATGCAAACTTCGGCATGAGGCTTGATTTTTTACAAAAGGTATTTTTGGCGAATCGGGCCCCCCCCCCTTAATTGGTTATTGACGAACAGCGCCCACTAATTAATTTTGGCTAAATCGCGCCCCTTTATGCTGAAAAATGACAAAAATACTCTTATCTAAATGAGCTGAAATCAGTCCCATTGGAAATATATTTGAATTATCTTTCATATGGGACCAATTTCACTGCATTTTGAGCTTAGTACAAGAAGTTATGTCAAAAATACCGAATCAGCGTCAAGCTGCTACGGTATTTGACAGTGTTTCGGTATTTTTATTATAACTTTTCGTATATAACTCCAAATGAGATAAAACTGGCCCCATTTGAAAGAGAACGCAAAGATCTTTCCAACAAGTATAAAATTAATACTAGGACATGCCGGCAAACGCCTGCGAACACCCGCGAACACCTGCGAACACTTACTAACGCTTTTCTACATAACTTTTTTGTAGAGAACTCCAAATGAGACAAAATTAGTCTCGTTTGAAATATATTTAAGTTCTCTTTCCAATGGAACTAGTTTCACAGTATTTGGAGATACGTACGAAAAGTTATGTCAAAAATACCGAACCAATGTCAAGCTACTACGGTATAAAATGAACACTATGACATGCTGGCGAGCACCTGCGAACACCCGCGAGGCCGCAAACACCTGCAAACTCTTTTCTATATAACTTTTCGTACATATCTTCAAATATAGTGAAACTAGCACTACTAGAAAGATGAGGAAAATATCTTTCAAATGGGACTAATATTATCTTATTTGGAGATTTCTACAAAAAGTTATGCGAAATGTGTTCCCAAGTGTTCGCAGGTGTTCGCGGGTGTTCGCGGTGTTCGCAGGTGTTCGCAGGTGCTCGCCAGCATGTCATAGTGTTCATTTTATACTTTTTAGAAAACTATTTGAGTCCTCTTTCAAATGGGACTAGTTTTCGTCGCATTGAGCTCTCTTTACTAAAAGTTATACCAAAAATACCGAGATGCTGTCCAATACAATAGCAGCTTGATATTGGTTCGGTATTTTTGACATACCTTTTTGTATGTATCTTAACATTCTGTGAAACTAGTTCCATTGGAAAGAGAACTTACATATCTTTCAAACAAGACTAATTTTGTCTCATTTGGAGTACTATACATAAAGTTATGTAGAAAAGCGTTTGCAAGTGTTCACAGGTATTCGCGGGTGTTCGCGGGTGTTCGTGGGTGTTCGTGGGTGTTCGCAGGCGGTCGCCGGCATGTCCTAGAATTCATTTTATACTTTTTGGAAATCTCTTTGAGTCCTCTTTAAAATGGGATCCGTTTCATCTCATTTGGAGCTATATACGAAAAATTATACAAAAAAATTACCGAAACGCTGTCAAATAGTGTAGCAACTTGACGCTGATTCGGTATTTTTGACATAACTTCTCGTACAGAGCTCTAAATTCAGTAAAATTGGTCCCATTGGAAAGATAATTCAAATCGCTTTCCAACGGGACCGATTTCGACTCATTAGGAGTACTATACAAAAAGTTATGCAGAAATGTGTTCCCAAATGTTCGCAGGTGTTCGCGGGTGTTCGCGGTGTTCGCAGGTACTCGCCAGCATGTCATAGTGTTCATTTTATACTTGTTAGAAATCTATTTGAGTCCTCTTTCAAATGGAACTAGTTTCATCTCATTTGGATGTCTCTACTAAAAGTTATATCAAAAATACCGAGATGATGTCCAATACCATAGCAGCTTGACATTGGTTCGGTATGTTTGACATAACTTTTGATACGTATCTCCAAATGTTATGACACTAGTCCCATTGGAAAGAAAACGTAAATATCTTTCAAACTAGACTACTTTCGTCTCATTTGGAGTTCTTTACAAAAAGTTATGTAGAAAAGCGTTGGAAAGGTTCGCAGGTGTTCGCGGGTGTTCGCAGGTGTTCGCGGGTGTTCGCAGGCGTTTTCCGGCATGTCCTAGTATTTATTTTATATTTGTTAGATTTTACTTTGAGTCCTCTTTCAAATGGGACCCGTTTCATCTCCTTTTGAGCTATATATGAAAAGTTATACTAAAAATACCGAAACGCTGTCAAATACCGTAGCAGCTTGACGCTGATTCGGTATTTTTGACATAAAATCTCGTACAGAGCTCTAACTATAGTGAAATTGATCCCATTGGAAAGATAATTCTAATATTTTTCCAACGGGACCAAGTTCAGCTCATTTGGAGTACTATACAAAACGTTATGTAGAAAAGCGTTTGCAAGTGTTCGCAGGTGTTCGCGGGTGTTCGCAGGCGTTCGCCGGCATGTCCTAGTATTTATTTTATACTTGTTGGAAATAGCTTTGAGTCCTCTTTCAAATGGGATCAGTTTCATCTCATTTGGAGTTATATACGAAACGTTATACTAACAATACCGAAACGCTGTCAAATACCGTAGCAGCTTGACGCTGATTCGGTATTTTTGACATAACTTCTCGTACATAGCTCTAAATGCCGTGAAATTGGTCCCAGTTTAAAGATAATTCAAATATATTTCCAACGGGATTAATTTCAGCTCATTTGGAGTACAAGTTAAAAAGTTATGTAGAAAACCGTTCGCAAGTATTCGCGGGTGTTCGCGGGTGTTTGCGGGTGTTCGCAGGCGTTCACCGGCATGTACTAGTATTCATTTTATACTTGTTGGAAAGCTCTTTGAGTGTTATTTAAAATAGGACCAGTTTCATATCATTTGGAGCTATATACGAAAAGTTATACTAAAAATACCGAAACGCTGTCAAATACCGTAGCAGCTTGACGCTGATTCGGTATTTTTGGTATAACTTCTCGTACAGAGCTATAAATGCAGTGAAATTGGTCCCATTGGAAATAGAATTCAAATATATTTCCAACGGGACCAATTTCAGCTCATTTGGAGTAGTACACAAAAAGTTATGATCGAAAAACTAAGATAAGGGTATTTTTATCATTTTTCAGCGTAAAGATGCGCGATTTGGCCAAAATTAATTCGCGGGGCGCTGTTCGCCAATAACCAATTAAGGGGGGGGGGCCGATTCGCCAAAAATGCCTTTACAAAAACATTGCCTAAAATACTGTGTAACATTATGTACCATATATTAGAAATATTTATATTTGAAGTAAAAAATAACCAATAATTTAATTAAATAAAATAAATATCACAATAAAATAACTACGTGTACAATTCAATTTATATAATGATACACTACATTAAAATTATTACAAATTGATTTTGCATTCCAATAAACTGAGTGCGGTTTCGACATAATCTGTAGAAATATAACAAATAAAAATTATTTTGCTTCAACAAGTGGTATCAGAATAAGATTCAATCTACTAAAGTGCTCATCCAACATTTGTTCTTAGCGAACAAGTAACATGCATACCGTCAAGAACCATTGGCACTATGTTCGAGAAGTATCAATCAAGGCAACGCCCTTAGAGAAAAACTCACGTTCAGGGATTGTGAAGCTAATTGGTCAGGAACCAAGCAATCAAGTATCGCTATGGTGGACATCTCATGTGCAGCTAGCAATATTGAGAAATTCAACGACAACAATTATTAATAATTTAAGTACTCGTATAAAGTTCTATATGCTGAGCCAAGACTTGTGGGATATTGTTGGTGGTGACGGCACCACCCACCAACCAATGATACAGAGCAGAGAAAATGGAATATCAAAACCGGTAATGTAATGTTCATCTTGTCAGTTGTTGTAGAAGTTGACTTGCTGCAGCACGTCAAAAGTGCCAAAGTTCCAAAAGAAGCATGGGATGCGCTAGCATCTTTTTTCACAAGGTAAAACTATGCTAAACTCCAGCGTTCGGAAAATGAGCTCTTATCAAGAAATTTCAAAGTTAGATCTACAACATGCAATCTTTGATATCCCTATGAGAAGAATTATCATTCACGGGTTACGGTCATAATATTATTACCGCAACTCATAGATGGGCGATTGAACCAACTGTAAGTGAGTTGGAAAATATTCTAATAAATCAAGAGGGTTTAGCAAAAGAAATGTCTAAAGTCTATGTGGCTGATAAAGAAATGGCTCTCTTTGGCAAACAAAGACGATTCAAAGACAAAGATAAAATTACTCAAAGATTTGAAGGAGATATATAACAAAAGGCAACAAGAAGAATAGCAATGGCAGCCAAACAGTCTCAGCAAAAGGGGAGCTCATGGAATCAAGCTAATGATAAGAAGAAATATCGAAGGGAAAATAATATATGCTACGACTGCGAGAAATGAGGTCACGTTGCAAGAGCTTGTAGGCGCAAGTGAGTAAAAGGAAATGCTGTGACCGCGACTCATGGCAATAAAGATGAATGAGATTTTCAAGCATGTCTCATCATGGAGGATACAAAAGAGCTAGCAACCTAATGTCTTATTAAGCCAAAGAAGAGCTAGCGCTATTCTAAATATATGTTTTGGATTCCAAAATTTATATAATCAATAAACATTTTCAAGCCGTAAAATATCTAGTTATAGGTTTTTTTTTTTCGGAGGAAATCTAGTTAGAGGTATTTGTTGAAAAACTTTCAATACAAAATATAGAGTACATTAAAATAATTTTTTCATATTTAGTTTTTTTATGTACATTTTGGCTTGATTTAGTAATTGTCAGAAAACATGAAAGTTTTTTTAAGTAGTTCTGAGAAGCAAATGTTTTTTTGACATTATTCTAAGGATCAGAGCTGAGAATTAGAGAAATATTAAACTAGGGCACGAGTCGGCCAAGACACTTTCAATTTTAAGTGGCCTTACCTTTTAGTTAAAAGTTAGGAAAACTACATATCAGCCTCTCTAAAACTTCTGAATTTTCTATCAACCCCCCAGCTTTAGCTACCTCATATCAGCCCCCTAAATATTTTCACTGCTCATTTCAGCCCCTTTGATGGACCATTTTGTCCCTAATTTTTTCTGTAGTTTTTGACATCCCAAAATATCTATTTATAAATATTTTTGGACAAAATTTTGAACGTAAAAATTATAAATTTTATCAAACAACTTTAATGTTGAAAGTTTTTTCAAAAAATACTTTCAAATAATTATTTCGGGGTGTCAAAGATAAAAAAATAAGCAATTTAATATTTGACTTTTGAAACCACAAAACATCTATTTAAAGATATTTTTGGAAAAAATATTCAACACGGCGAGTTCTACAACTTTAATGTTTAAGATTTAATTTGTAGATTTTGACAAGATTTATAATTTTTATATTAATTTTTTTTAAAAAAAATACTTCTAAATAGGTGCTCTAAAATGTCAAAAATAAAATACATAGAAGCGAATTTTCGTCCGAAGCTTTTCAAATTTCGTGTAGGAGGGGAGCTGGTATAGGTTGACAGTGACAGGGCGGGCTGATACAAACCTTAATTGCATAAGGCGAATGTTTAAAATTTTTAAACGATTTTAAATTTCAAAAGTTAATCTACTTTGTCAATACCACTCAATCAGCATCACATATCAAAATTTAATTAATAACAATAACATATAAAATAGATACTAAATATAATTACTCCCTTCCGTGGCTTTTTTCTCTCACGACATGGACAAAATTAAAGCTAAGTTGCTTATTATATTTCATTTTAAATCTGACCACCAAATTACCATTAGATTGACAAAATTCGCAGTTGTAATTCCACTTTAATTTCTAAGTCCTTGAAAAAGGGGGGAAAAAGAATAAATAGCCAATACCACTGTGGTCATACTTCTAAAAAAGAGGCTTTTTTGAAAAAACAAACATAATAAAAATAATAATAATAATAATCTCCTTTCAGGTTTCCAAAACAGAGGAAATAAAGAAAGATATAAAGTTAATTTCTGATCAGTCCATAGTTTTACAACGCTCCAGATAAAAATTTTGTTATTTATACATAACATTAATAAAAAAATATACTTACTTTAAAAAAATTTGATATATAAAGTTGTTTAACAAAATAAAATATATAACTTCGTCATTTAAATATTTTTAAAATAAGTAAAATTACGTGTTTGATAAATAGACAAAAATACTAAGTATAAATAATTAATATTTATACTAATACTATTAATATCAATTGTGAAATATGTTACGATTTTTTTAAGATAATTTAATTTCCAAATTGGATAGATGAATTCATTCAAAGTGTCGGACGGTTAATTGTACAGATATATGAAAGAGGCCGCATGATGAGTGGGCTGTCTAGAGACCGTTTACATAAAGTGGGCTGGACTTGATTCTGATAATAGAAAATAGGGTGGGGGACTTCCATATCATCCCTCAAATTTTTAAACTTAACTCTTCATTTTATTCGTTAATTTTAATATCATAAAAATACTTATTTTTTAAAAAAATATTTAATATAAAAGTTGTAAATTTTGATTAGATCTACAACGTTCATGTTAAAAGAAATTTCAAAAGATGTTCCTACATAGATATTTTAAGACTTTAAAGTTTAGTAAGTTAATGGATTAATTTTAAAATCTACTAAGAATTTTAAGCTTTAAAATATTTATTTAAAAATATTTTTTGAAAAAATATTAAATATGAAAGTTTTAGATCTAATCAAAATTTACAACTTTAATGTTAAAATTTTTTTCTAAAAATATATATATAGTGGTCAAAATATTTTCGGCATGAATATCGAGAGAATTTTTTTTTAAGTTTAAATAGTAATTAAAAAATTTAGAAGTTGATTCATAAATAGAAGAATTTAGAAGCTGATATGATGTTTGCTGTAGAATATAAGAATATTTTTTGAAAAAATATTAAATATGAAAGTTGTAGATTTTATCAAAATTTACAAATGTTAAAATTTTTTTCTAAAAATTATATAGTGGTCAAAATATTTTCGGCATGAATATCGAGAGAAATTTTTTTTAAGTTTAAATAGTAATTAAAAAATTTAGAAGTTGATTTATAAATAGAAGAATTTAGTAGCTGATATGACGTTGCCGTAGAATATAAGAATTAGAGACTAATTCGGACCTGGCACAACATAATTGAACGGTTGTAGGTTGGTTGGACTTGGTCTTGTTATGGCCCGGGGCGCTGATGGTGAATTATTTCGCCAGCAGACCAATTAAGGTGCTGTTTGGTTTGATGCAGTTAAAAATCGGAGTTACAAATGCAGCAGTTAGAAGTGCTGGGAATTGTATTTTCTGTAGTTGGTAATGCAGTAGGTCTGTTTGGTTTGATGCAGTTCGAACTACTGCAGTTGAAAAGAATCTGTTTGGTTTGATGCAGTTGAGCAGTGCAGTTCCAAATCCTGTGTTTGGTTTGATGCAGTTGAGCGGATATGGTAACTCGCGGTAGAGTTACCTCCTTTTTGTTTTTTTTTTTTTTTGTTTTTTTTTTTTTTTTTTTTTTTTTTTTTTGTGGTGGTATATGAAATATTATAAAATTATAATTATATGGCTTGTATGAAACGTTAAATGATATAATAGATAAAAAATTATAAGATTCTAGTTAAGTTGTATTATTATTTTTTATTTATATCTTTTAATTTAGTTGAGTGTAGTTGGTTTATTTAATAGTGAAAGTTATTATAAGATGAGTTATATTAAAATACTGAGAATTATTACGAAAAATGTAGTGCGTAAATTTAACACAATTTCAAATACTAATGAACATAATTAATAATGTTATCAGAATAAAAAAAAAATATAATTTTTTACCAATATTATTTAATTGTTTTTGAATTGGATGTACATTTGTTTAAAAAATATACATGATTCATACATATGTATTTACAACTGTGAAAAGAAAATATACACTTTTGACATTCCTTCAGCTATTCCACACGCGACGGAAAACTTGCTATATGCGACTACTGCTGCCCCGTCTGGTATTCCATAAGCGACGGTACTGCTGATAATGTTTGCAAAACTTGCTCTAGTTGTCCAAAAATAAAAAAGTCCTTATAGAAATTATCATCGAAAGTACTCATGCGTCATTTGCATTTGGTTAATTTTTAGGTACCTTAAAGCATTGCGCCAAGTATTTAAACGGCACCCATCCCTAACCTATTTATTAGACAGCACCGATTCCATTATCAGAATCGACCCTGTCCGATAAGTAGGCGGTACGGATTTTCTATCATAACACTGACATAATACATAGGTCCCTAAAAATAAACCACCCCAGGACTAACATAAAAAACCAAAACATACGTCGTACAAGATATATGCATCGGCATAAGTACTTTCTCAATATTTATTTGGACTTCATCATAGATCCTTTAATTCTTGATACCGCATAACACACAAGTCCAAGTATCAACATAGGTTACCAAGAATAATAAAAAACTAATTCCAACTCACTTCTCATTATTCCAACTCACTTCTCATTATCACAAAACATATGCAGCACCTCGATAAGCAAACCTGTAAAATGACGGTATCTATACCTAACCTATGTATTAGACGGCACCGTTTCAACTATTTGAATCGACCCCCGTCCAATAAACAGGCGGCCCAGATTTCCGGTCATAATCCTGGCATAATAAGACCTGCTTGGTTTGCTACAAACATGGGGATCCAAGAACGAGCTGGTGTGAGAAGTTTTCTGTTTGCTCAACTTTTTCACATTCCAGCACAGATAACAGCAGCAGATTCACTTGCTTGGTTTGCTCAGCTTTTTCACACCAGTACAGATAACAGCAGCAGATAAGACCTGTTTGGTTTGCTCAACTTTTCACATGCTCAAATGCATCAGAATAGAATGCAACAGCAGCAGATTCACTTGCTCAAAAGCAGCAGAAGACTTATGCAACAGCAGCAAGTCACTGCTCAAACGCAGCACAATAGAATGCAACAACAACACCTTCAGAACAGCAGCAAGTCACTGCTCAAGAACAGCAGAACATAATGCAACATCAGCAGAAAACTGCTCAAAAGCAGCAGATTATGCAACAGCAGCAGAACAAAACTGCTCAACACCCTTTAGATCCATACATCACACAAGCAGCAAGTCACAAGCTCAAAAGCAGCAGAACATATATAATGCAACTGCAAGCAGAAAACTGCTCAACCCCCGTAGAATAATGCAACAGCTGCAAGTCACAGCTCAAGAACAGCAGAACATAATGCAACATCAGCATGAACCAACTATAGAACTAACGAAAACTTTTGGAGTTGTCGTTTGCTTGGATCGACTGCATTGGACTGCATCGGGAACAAATCAGACACATACACAGTCTGGACTGCATTGGACTGCACATAGTTTGGACTGCATTGGGCTGCACATATCCACAGTTTTGACTGCACATACACACACAGTTTGGAATGCAGCATTTGGACAACATATACACATATAACTGCAGCATTTGGACTGCAAGACTGCATATCAAACTGCACATACACAATACACATATACACAGCACATATACACAACACATAACTGCAGCATTTGGACTGCAAGACTGCACATAAAACTGCACACACAATATACATATACACAGCACATAATATTGGGATTGCATTGGACTGCATTGGGTCTGTTTCATTGGCTGCAGTTCGCGTCCAACGTGCTGCAATTCGCGTCCAGTTGCAGCCACAGAACTGCTGGCAACCAACCACATACCACACTGCAGGCCATCACATAAAACCAGCATAACTGCAGTCTCACAGAACACCAACCACAGCAGTCACAGAATAACACTGCAGACAACCACCTTGTACTGTCATCACATAACACCAGCGTAACTGCATCACAAAAAAACTGCAGTCCCATAAACATGGTTGATGCGTACCTCATTATGTAGGCGCGAGAACGGAGAGAGAGGAGAAGGCAATCAAAGAAAACCTCTAAGAAACAGGTGTGGTTTCAAAGAGAGGGATGCGAATCGCGAGAATGAGGCGATCAAACCCACCGATGACGATGGCGGTCGCACAAATCACCGTCGACGACGATCGGGAAGGACCACAACCGCAGCGAATCAAAATAGGGGTTATTAGGGTTTGATCCCGATCGCGACACGCTTGCGACGGCAACCACCAACGACCAGATCAGATGCCAAATCCCACCACCAAATCGCACGAGAGAGGGAAGAGAGAAGACAATCGCAGACGGCGATGAGCAACAACTGCGGCGAAGAACGATATTCGCGACAATGCCTCCTCAAATCCTGCAGTTTCAACTGCGGCGGAACCCTACAATTGCAATTGCAACCGCAGCAATTGCAACCGCAGCCTCTCGGAGCGTCGTTCCAACTGCAGCATTTGGACGCCGAACCGCAGCATTTTCCGCGCGGGTCCCACCCAACTGCGGCAAACCAAACGCCCGCGCTGGATGCGAACTGCAGCATTTGGGCGAACTGCAGCAGTTGCGGGCGAACTGCAGGCAACCAAACAAGCCCTAATTCTAGCAACTAGCTCTACGTTTAGGCTTATTTATTAAGAAAGAAAAGTCAGAAAATTATAAAGCTATTTTTTTATTTAAAAAATATAAAATTTAGGAAGCTAAAATTTAATTTTATTATTTTTTTAAATAAAAATTAAAAAAAGTAAGAAAGTGATTTTTCTTCCACTTTTCATTCTCTGTATAATTTTTATTTTTTTACTTTTTCATCAAAAGCTAGAAAGTGGAAGAAAAATGACAATCATTAATGTTAAATAATAGTTATTAATAATTATTTTAAAAATTAATATATTATTATAAATAAATTTATATATTTATAATTAGTAAATATTATAAATTTTCTTTTATAAATAAATAAATAATATTATGTTTTAATAAATAATACATTTTTATTCTTCAATAATAACAAAATAAATAATACAAATAAGAAAAAATATTTTTAAGAAATAAATAATAATAGATAATAACATATTGATTTTATAGATGTAAATAACAAATATATATTATTTTCTTATACTTTTTGTTTAAAATTTTACAATAAGTTTAATATTAATTGTTATTATTTTAAAATAATAAGTAAATAAATTACTAAATAATATTAGCTATATAAACTAAATAACATTGTTAAATTATTATGGATAAACAAACTAGTATATATATATATATATATATATATATATACTATATTATGAGTATAATATATAAACGTATTATCAAAGAGTATTATTTTTTTAATTATAAATTAAAATTAAATAAATCTTTTCCACTACTTTCAACCCACTATATTTATATATAAATAAAATATTTTTAATATAAATAAAAAAATTCTACTTTCTTTTCACTTTATAATTTAAAGTAAATAAGAAAACTCAAATATACTTTCTTACTATTTTTTTTTTTAACTTTTTATTTTATAATTTTTTTTTTATTTTTCTACTTTTTACTCAAAGTAAACCGCACTTTACCAGTGTTTATTGTTGTAGCATTTGAAGTAGTTTACATATTGTAAATTGTAAAATAATTCAAGCATAAGCATAAAATATGTTCGGTAGGATAGTCCGTTCATAGCTTGTCACCGAAATTTATCTCATAAATTGAAGCTTGCAGCTTGTGCCATTTAGTATTAGAGTAACATTCAATTATAAGCTATACAAGATGATTAAAGAACATGCTAGAAGATGTAACCAAAAACCACTTATATCAAGTCTAATTTCTTTAAAAAATAAAAATTAAAAAAAAATATTCAAATTTAAGGCATTTCAAAGAATTTATGAAGAGACAAAATTCACGCCATTGCTCCCTACTAATTTGCAACCCTCTACTATGGAGCCCATACTTGCTCCAGTACTGCCATATTTTAACATAAATATTTCACGAAAAATCTACTCAACTACATACGACACTAAAAATCTACGGGCGCCAGATATTGAATCCGCGATCAAGCGCTCACTAGGCGAGTGCACAAACCGCCGGGCCATCTGGCGTGGCATATGTTAATAGAAATGTTTTGTGCAGAAATTGTGCATAAAGTTAGTCTCTTGAATATTTACTCGAACTTGTAATGCAATCTGTAAGTTACACTATAATCCTACAGTTACCTCGAGATACTTTGTTCGTGCTCAACGTGGTGCAAATTTGTCCTATAGCAGCGTGATTTAAAATTTTTTTTAAAAAAAAAGAGTTTGTGAAGCAGGTTCAAAACGGTCCAATCAAAAACAAAATGAAAAATGCTTAAACAAGCAAAAAACAATCTTAAGAGAAAGCAGGCATAATTAGAGATAAAAACAAGCTTGTGCGGACGAGCTGACTCACCCCGTCGCAATGAAATGCTGGCTCTGCTGGCCGCTTCCAGCCGAGCCGAGCCAGCAATTATTATTAAAAATAATAATTTAAATTTTTAAAAATTAATAAAAAAGTAAATTGTGTTTAGGCTCAAAATTTTATATTTATTGATAAAATTTAGGGATTAAAAAGAAAAAGAATATTGCCGTTGAACAAAAAAAAATTTACAGGGATGGCTGCGAGTGGCTCGCAAGCCGGCTCATGAGAGCCGCGTTTCTAGACTCGGCTCAAAAGGCGGGCCAGCCGGCAGGCCGCGAGCATTAAATCCTTCTTTAGGCATAATATGCTAGCTCTTGCGGCTTAGCAATGGACTCATTTTGTCTTTTATTAATTGTACACATCCTAAGCATGCATACTGAATCCTGATACCATGAATATCTAATATATATATATATATATATATATATATATATGCAAATACCGGTATTCCCTAGGATCATCCCTCCAGCCACCCCTCCAACATCCGTACGTACTCTTGGAAAGTTCACCGGGTTGCTGCCGGGCGACCTGGACTTTGTGTTTCTTGTCTTTCTCAGGTAGTTTATTGTGTAATATCCTTTTGACAAAACCAAAAAATAGAAGAAAACTATACTTATATTTTATGGTGACAGAAGGTGTAGCATTAGCAGCTACTAGCAATAAAATAAACGAGCTGCTCAGAGTGTATATATATATATAATGTAATTATTGGGAGATTCCGTACGATAGCCAACAGATCACAGCAGCCTGGAATGAAGACAAAGAAGGAAGAAAGGGAGGAGAGATCCGCATAGTGCAGATTACACGTATTGCATACGGTGCGTGCACGTGCTGCAATTACAAAAAAAAAAATCTTTGGGAGACACCCATATATAAACTATGTATTAATCCTGCTGGGCACGGTACTATAAAAATTAAAATTAGTATAAGAACAATTATAAGTTCGAATAAGTAGCAACAATAGCTCACCACTATAACCAAGACGCCACATCAAAATAACAATCCAAATAAAATCTTATTAGTAAGCAAATGCTCTGAAAAAAAAAAGAAGAAAAAGGAAAAGGAAAAAAAAAAAAGAAATCAAGAAAGATCATACTTGTTTCTAACATTAAATGATAAACAACTTTACATGCAGAAACTTTCTCAATATGGGGAGGCGTCATAAGTAGATCGTGGATCTTTCTATCATTAATTTGTTTATCTGAATTCAATCTGTCTCTGCTAGATTCATAGTAGAAGAAACAATTGAAAGTCATGGTCCATTGAATCGGCTAGAAATCACGCAGTTGTTATTGCTCGAAAATATAAAAACACGTAATAATCATTAGACTAAATGCATTCTCAACATCTTCAAATTGGGGAAGACAATAAAGAGCCTTACTTACTGCAATATTTGTAAAAGATCTCCAAAATCTCGCATAGAGACTGACCTCCTTATGTTCTGGGCAAGCTCGAGTTGTTTCCGAAATAGATTGACCTGGAAAACATACTGACATACAACAAATGATCTCAAGAATTAGGATAGGACAAATGCTAAATTATCACACCTGATGAGGCCTGAGAGAACTCGAGAGTCCTTCCATGTGAACATTTATCAATGGGACCTGCTAGGGATCACTGAAAAAAAACACGGAATTATCATGGACGCGCGAAAAATCGTATTGTTTTTTTCATAATGTCAAGTATTTTCCTTTATCAATACCAATTTGTATGAAACAAATCTGTATTTCAAATTTTTTCAGCCCGTGCAAAATATAAGTCATAATAACCACAAAATCTGATCTTTTGCCCACAGGCCTCTTCGCCTTCCCCGTCTCTTCATCTACCTATTCAAAAGATAATTAAATCATGTGGGAATTAAAAGTCTTTTAATGACTATTACAAGTGGTGACACGTGGTGAATGGACATAAATACCACATGTCATAAATCGTAAACTATTATATATATATATATATATATATATAATATATATACTATATATATATATGTATATTAAATGTATATATATATGTATATATATGTATATATATATATATATATATGTATATATATATATATATAATGTATATATATATATATATATATTATAAATATATATAAAACTGGATGATCAAAGTTGCTGCACAACGTGACATTTTAAATAAGTTTCGATTTACCATATAATATTTATTTTTATTCTAAAATGCCATGTGGCATTTGCATTAACATAAAAATTTAAATAGTCATATAACTAAATTTAAGAATATCAAAGGTCTAATATTAAAATTAAACAAAATATAACCTAATCAAAATAAAGATTAATTTATAGAAATCAACATAAAAACTTAAATATTAATGTAACAGTAACTACATTATAAATTATTTACGCCACACCTTGACTAAAATTATGTATGGGACGCCCCACTTTTTCTTAGATAGTAACATGTGGTGAATTAACTATAATATGCAATACAAATAACTATTAACAAATATATAATTAAAAATATGAAAAATGTAATAAAATTATGTTTGCAACATTATAATTTATAAGTATGACTAATTCGTACATCGCACAGTTGCTAAAGTAGTGTCGACGCTGCATTTTTTTCAGACTACCAGCATGCACTACCGAAGTGCATAATTAGGGCTCACGAAGCGCAATTAAAAATAATCTTACTCGATCAGTCTAGTTAGGCCCAAATAGGTCCAATCAAGCGCGACCGCACCCAATTAGGTCCAAGTAAGCCCAATAGACCTGATTAAGTCCAATTGGACCTATTTGCGATATGCATACATACGTTAACATATACATATATGATAACACATATATATATGTACATATACGATAACCCTTGAAAAATATATATATATATACAAACACACACGTATTTTGGAGAGTATTCTAGAATATGCTTGAGTCTTTTGTATATATCCTGTGTAAATTCCCCTTGAGAGTTAGGCAATGAATGCAATCAACAAGTTCTCTGATCACCTGTGTATACTACAAAGCTATCTTAAGCAGTCTACTCCATATCTCCACCCAAATCTTTTACTTCTCATAATCCGGGGCATAATCTTCAGTCCAAGACCGATTTCCAATCCTACCAGGCCCAATTATGACCTAAGAGACATAGCCAAGTTGAGTCTAGATCAAACGATATATGGTATACGCTTCTAAACTTCCCAGTGTATATGATGAACGCTATTAGCAGCTGTACTCCTCCTAGTTGTCCTAGTCTATTTGTACAAATACATTGTTATATAGTATCAAATATTATATATTGCTTAGCACGGCTAGATGATGTGAGGACACCGTGGTCTGTTCCTCATAATGGGGCAGGTCATAGGTTCGAATACCAGCAACACTTAATTGAAAGAGACTATATCTTAACACGCACCATTCTCGAACGAGATGTAAGACTTGGAGGTCAAGACCAAAAAGGTGTTGAGTTCGGCTATCACTCATGTTCATCCAAAGATGGGAATTTCCGCTAAAAGTATACGTAAAATCACTTAATTTTGACTTGATCTCAGGAATTGTGATGAAATTGAAATGTCTAAAGTGATGCACCCAACTCGATCACAGAAGTATTGTTATAGTACTTACTATACTGTAAAACAAATACTTCAACATTAATATTTGCAATTACGACACTATAGAATACGTCAACCTTAAAATTGATTTTTTTTTTTTTAGAAACTTGTGTGATTAGCCATCACAATGCTTAAGTCATTAATAAATTGGAGAAGCAAACTCACGCATAGTGATAGATACTAAGTGAAGTTAGAAAAGTAAAATAGAGATTAATAGCTTAAAAATAATGCAACGGTGGGTAAAGAAGAATGTCAAAAGACTAGTAAAAAGAATATGTTCGTAGATTTCTTGTTCTTCGGTCTAATTATATGCCACCACACTTAGTAAACATGTTTGATGTCTTGAAATATTAGTCAAGGTTCCTTGCAGTTCTGAAAATCCTTTGTTCTCTAACTAAAATTCTACCACACCACTGCTAGAAAGAAGTCACATCCTCTCCTTCATTCTTTATTAGGAGTTTGGTTTCTATCCTACATCTCGACCGAAAATGATGCGCGTTAAGGTAAAATCCTTCATAATCAAGTGTTAATGGAATTCTAACCCCTGACCTATCATTCATGAAAAGCAGGCCATAATCTCCTACTAGCATTTAGCCGTGCTAACCAATTGAACTAACGCCGGTTGGTACTTCCTCCATTCTTTACATATATTTATTTTACGTCTACAATATTTTCTAGAAGTACTTGGAAATTTAGCTTTGGAAGTATACTATTCCACAAATGAATGGTAAGTTTACAAGACAGGACTAAGCAATCAACAGATTTCTGAACTTGGTGCATGTAATGTAGTGCACTTGACTAGTGATTCATTGATTGGGTTTGTGCATGTAATGTAGCTGACTGGGACAAGCCATGTTTTATAATATTATGCAATAAATTCGCCACAGGGCCGGGCCGGCTCAGCTGGCTCAGTACGTACTTCCATGGTTGCAGATGATCACCAGATCGTGTACAAAACATATATGCTCTACATAGCTAACTGAAGCAAAAAAATAACATAAACAGGAGTCTCCGGTATACCGGAGAGAGTGTGTATATGGGTGGAAGCAGCAGTAAAAAGTATAAACAGATATATAGATACCTTCACTTTCTCTTTCCTCTTCCTGTTTCTTTTTCTCTCACAGCATTGTGAGGACAGAAAGCGACCCAACAGCGAGGCCTCAACGGTTTTCTCAGGCCCCTGGGGGGCCCTGTCTCTCTATCTCTCTCTCCTACCCGACTGCCCGGATATTACAAACGGGCAGCTCGAATTATTTGGGGCTTCCCGCCCACCTTTGCTTGCAGCCTGCTTCCCATACCTTTTTTTTTCCTCCTCCTTTGCATTTATTCAATCATTCATTAATTCATGTTATCTCTTCTTTCTTTGCTCTATTGTAAGGTATACAGAGCAGCTGCTAAAGAGTCATAGCTGCTTTCTAGAGTTCGCATTTTCGCAGTTCTATATAGGCTACTAGCTACAGGGATCGTAATTAGTGTAGAGAGGTGAAAATATTAGCATGTTGAGAGGGGCGGCGTGGGGCTACTTAGGGGACTAGCGTATTGGATCAGACCCCATTTGTTTGCATATATATCAGCTAAAAGTATGGGAATCACACAGGATATTTAAGGTCTTTTGTCAGCTAAGGGGTAGAAAGGGGTGGAGGGGTGTCAGTGATTGTGAGAGAGCAAGGAGGGACATTATATGAGAGGCCGAGCAAGAGGTTATGTTCATATATGTAGTGGTCCACAGCCTACATATATAGCCACATATACATTTTGATGCTCCATAAATATCACGGATTTGTATTATAAGAGGACGATGCACTTGCGATGCGTATGCCAAAAATAATATACTTTTATTATCTGAACGCCATAGAATTTATGTCACGAATAGTTACTATAATGTACTTTAATATACCACTAGCACATTAGCTTGTTAATATAATTTATTTTAATTATTAAATAATTAATATTATAGTTTAAGACACCATCCATCTTCTTTTGCCCTTTAGTACGATAAATAAAAAAAATAACGTGAATGCATATATACCAAAAAGTGGCAAGCCTCTCATACACACTATGATGATCATCTGAACAACTACTCAGCATAAGAGAGAGAGAGAGAGAGAGAGAGAGAGAGAGCTATTATATTATAGCACATGAGAGGTCCCCTCTTGCTCATTAGCAGCCAGCCTGAATCCTTTAAGGCCAACCCCCACCTGGTTCCTACACGTCCTCTTTCATACTCCCCACCTCTCTCTAGATCTGTCTTTCTCTACTTTTCTTTTTTCTAAAGCCATGAACAAGAGTAGAATTATGACCACTGGGTGGGGGGGAGTAAAGGATGAGGGGGATAAGCCACGTGGAGCCACACAGATGGCTCCGATAGACAAATGCCAAAAAATTAGGGCGTGGCCCTCATAAGGCCGCCAGGGTGTGTGTGTGTGTGTGTATATATCTTTGGCTTGCCAGTCCTTGTCTACTACCCTCTCTAACTCCTGTACCAACAGACCCTGTGTGGAAGACACTCATGCCGTAACAATCTATCTATCTTCTACTATCTAGCTTGTGAGTTGTGAATGCGATATGCATTTTTGCGGACCAAACCAAACATGCTTTCAGGCTCAAGTGGCGGTCCCCTCCCTAAAGTAGTCCCTCTCTTTCTCCCCTGGGGCTCAGCTCAAATCACTACTATCACACAGAAGAATCACATAGGTGATAATATATATACAGTTTTCTCTCAAAGAATATATATATATATATATATATATATATTATATATATATATATATAGAGAGAGAGAGAGAGAGAGAGAGAGAGAGAGAGAGAGAGAGAGAGAGAGAGAGAGAGAGTCACACGGCGACGTGCCCATTAAACATGATGGGGCGAGGCATGTGCAACAGTACCGTCATTCACTTAAAGTGTGCGCAAGCCACTGCTGTCCCCTTCCTCATTAGAGGTCCCCCTCCTCGTCCCTGCTCTCTCTTCACAAACCCTAGCTCTAATGGCACGCATCACTAGGCACCCGGCGAGCTCTATTCGTCTCGGGATCAGCTCCCCTGCGTAACAGGCTCCTCCATCCGACGGCTGTCGTCGGCCGGCCTGCTGATGTCCTATTTAAGCAGGCACTGTGCAGGCCCACTGTGTGCCATAAACCTTACTTGCTATACTACCAACGATGGTTACAAATCTTTGCTAACCATCGCCTTAATTAATTAGCTAGGTACAGGATTGGAAAAAGCTAAGAGATGGACTTTCAAAGTAGCTGTTGTTCTAAAATGGTCTCTGCTTTGTTTTTTTTTAAATTTACTTAGATTCAAGTAAGCTCGATCCCTGAGAAAATTCAAATCTTGGTTGATTTATGGGATATATATATATATATATATATATATATATATATATAGAATAAACTAATGAACACAGATGAATCAGGCTGGCCGGTGAATCCCTTAAATACAGAACTCCATAAGATCCATGCATACAACACTCCATCTCGAGATAAGACATGTGAGCTGATCTTATGGGCTTCTTTGTACGCATAGCTTGTAGGGGCATTTGGATATGCTTGAGGTTCCTGTAGACAGGACATTATCTCATCTCTCAGCGGGAACCACAGCAAAAGAAGCTTTGTCTCTTTGAGACAAGTGGCACAGCACGTACACAGACTATACAAGTGCATTTCTTGAGGAAAAAATAATACTATATAAATAATAGCAGCACTTTAGTGGAAAAGAGAAACGCGGGAGAGGTGGCCGCCGGTTTGTATTTTCCTTATTTTTTAAAGTCAAGAAAACGTTAATTTAATGGGCTACCCAAAAAAATAAACAAAATAGTACCATTATTATCATCATCTGAAGTTAATATAATATTATTAGCAACTGTATGATGGGGAGTAAACTAATATATTTATAGTACGAGCTTGTATTAGATCCATAAAACAACGTCAGGAGCCTTCGGCTGGTGACGTAGAGCTCCACTTGTGATTTTCTTTGTTTAATTATGGAAACATCAGCTGTTGCCGAAATTTTTTATTTAAAATTTCCACAAATTAATATTTTTATAACATATATTTCCAGATTTTTAGCAATATCTTTATATTCACTCATAAACAAATCAACACATCCACCAGACAAGCCTTTTAAGATATGATAAATGCCTTCAGAAAAGATTGGCTCCATTGAAAATACCTTACTTTTTCCAAGTCTCGACTCAATGCCGAAACTGACTGGTAGGTGAACCAATGGACACCTCGAACAAGATAGAATTAAGAGAAAACAAATAGGTAGGTGGGAAGGTGATAATTTTCCCAGGTGTTGTATAAGATAGGGCCGGCCGACGACAACTCCCCGCGATAGTGAACTTTCAACCTGTGATTTTCTCCAGAATTTGCGCGTACGCATTCTGATTCCCTTGCTTTCTAGCCTTCAAGTTATTTGAAAAAAAGCTATACGGTAGTTTTCTTAATTGTATTAAATATTGTAAATGTTGTTGATAAAACATGCATCTAGCTAGCCCCGTTAATATTGAAGTATTTTCTCAAACAAAAGAGTTTTTTTTTTTTTTTTTTTTTTTTTTTTTTGAGATACGAGGTGAAACCCCATCAACCACCAGATCACAAGGCATGAATTTACTGATTATGGTTCTCGAGCTGCACGTAGATCGCGTTCTTCAAACCGTAGAGCCTTTAGTATTACGTGACGGTAAAACTCCAAATAGCCCTGGCCTTAACTCCATTGAGAAGACAACTCTGTCCTCACTATATACGTTGGTGGCCTCCGTGCTCTCCACTATCGCGGCAAAAAATTATTCTACAAAAAAATGTCTCGAGTGCACGACCTTGTGTGCGGCCGCATGGGGCAAAAGAATTTGAGGAGGTTCAAATTTGCTGTCATTTTCAAATTTGTCTAGAGTGTCAAATTTGGGGACCCAAAAATAGTAATTGCGAAAACTTATGACTACATCTCATAATTTTTTTATGAAGAGGTTAAACAATGCATTAATTTCTATTAAAAAAGAAAAATTGAATTGAAAAAGAAAAAAAAAAAAAAACATTTCTTAAGGGTCAGTAAGTTTTGTACTATAGTGATGCTACTATCTTGTCAAAGATTCCTCCAAGAGCATTTCCCCAGTTTAAGGTTTTGTCAGTTTCAGACATGTACCAGTTGCTGCATGCTGCCCATTTCAAACAAAGCTATCATCATTGTACATGTTCGTAATCTAACTATGATATATTGGAACCTATTGACGAGCCTTGCTAAGCTCGCAAAACTGTTTCTTCTTTTGGTGATTACTCAAGTTAGGAAAAGCTCTTCCTTGAAAACAACCCTCAAAATGCACTTTGCTCTTATATATATATATATATGAAGTGGTAGAGCGCCTCGCCGTGCTGGGCCAAGTACACTGGCGGTATACCGACGAGGAAGAGCATAAGTTAAGGCTTCCGCCTGCGACCTGTTTTGCCCAACGAGACCGATGGGGTGAATGTGACATCACTTGATGATCCAGGAGGATCTTCTTCATCGTGGTGTTAGCTTCTTCCGCGCACAATGCGCGTGTCAAAGTCCTCGCACAACCGAGGCATCCAAGTTCAGCCGCCCAAGGCTACAAAATACCCTCGCCGGGTCAAGTTCGCGCCAAAGTAGCGCACAAGTTCAATCAAGCCAACCAAGGCTTAGTTTTTGTCCATCCAAGGACTATTTTCTTCGAGCCACACCCGAAGACGAAGTACAGGCCATCCCCTACACCGAAAGATGCTCCCAGGCAACATTAACAAAACCAGCAAGGAAACAGAGAAGGAATTCAAGCCATTCAAAGGCGTTTGCGCGACACACGACATTCAAGGAAGTTCGCTAAATCGAAGCCAACTCAAGCCGCCCAAGCCCACAAAGAGTCCATTCAAAAGGACCAAATCCAGCCCTGGCCGAGCTGGCAAAAGTGCCGAGCAACAAGTGTCCAAGACCACCCACGCCAAACAAACGACGTCGCGCGTAGTACACGTCAAGAAGAAGAGGTTCAAAGCCAGACAAAGACGAGGAGTCCGAGCGAGGCCCAAGTAGCTTCTCGAGTCCGTGCCACCTCAAATTGGCGATACGAAGTCACGCTCACATGCAGCACGCGGAGGAGAGCAAAAAGGCCCAAGGGGCCCCAGGCGCGTGGTGCCGCCGCTGGGCAAAACCGGGCGCGCACAGCGCCGCCCGGGGCCCGCGCCTGCCACAGGGCGCGCGCGCGCGGCCCTACGCCAGAGCGGCGAAACAAACTAAAATTCAGCTATAAATCTTGCTGAATAATTAATTTCTTGTAATTAGCTAATTACATGGTCCCTAACGTGTTTAGGATGTCCATAAGTGTCAAAAGCTTCTAGAGTACACCAGAGTGTCATTAGGAGATAATTGTCATTTATCCTTAATGATGTAATTAGAAGAGTCTTCTAGTGTTAAGATCATTTTTAGACATGTGTCCTTCATTTGGATCTTGTAAAAGCCTTAAAAAGGCTTATCATGTTTTCAGTAGTAAAAAAAAAAGGAGAGGAAATAAGTTCATCTTCTATCATTTAGATTTTCTCTTCCATGTAGCTCCAAGTCTGGAGGCTAATACTCCTTTGTTTTCTACGCCGACAATTGTGAAAATCAACCTGATAGCTCACTGTTTTGGGGCCGTAGGAAAACTAGAGGAGGAGGCCAACACCGAGCCAAAAGCCATCATAGCTTAGGCTCGGTCCAAGCTCAGCCGAAGCACTCATAAAATTCAGCTCAATTCCCGAGCACTCATAAATTCAGTCATCACCGAGCACCAACTTCTCTTCTCCTTATTTCAGCTCCTAACCGAGCCAAATCATCTAGCTCAAGCCGAGCCACTTTCAATTTCAGCTCTTGCCGAGCACAAAGCTTCCGCTCAAACCGAGCATAACAAGTCCAAGCTCTTACGCGAGCACGAAGCCAAGCAACGCCAACGCTTGGAACGCCTATCTTCTACCCATGCAACATCCGAGAAGGAGTGTTCTCGTGCGACGAGTATGGGATCGTTGTTCGAGGATGCTCCGACCCGGATCACTTGATTTGCACAAAATGGTTCAATTTAAAAGTCTATAAACCTTAGGCCCAAGAACGGTGGAATTTAGTCCCACAACTCTTAGGAGAGAAAATTTGAAATTATAAATATAGAAGACCTAGGCTAAACAACGACAAGTGAGCCACTCTTTTCAAATCCGAAAAAAAAAAGACTCTATTGCGTGGTGCGGTCGGGACTTGAACGGTGCAGCTTGGGCGGTGCCCAGAACGGGTCGGGGCGTGTGTGCATGTGTATGTGTTCGTGTGTATGTGCACTTTTTTTTTTTTGAGATTTATGGAAAAAAATCATATTAGCTACCGGTCCACTTTATGCGATCGTGTAACACGTAATCATCGGGTAGCGCTAACCCCAATTCTACCGTCAGAGCTTCGCATTCATGCGCTCAAACAACGCTCATAAATCGGACAGAAAACTGTGCGTCCTCGCAAATTCATGTGCTCACTGGTCTGCACCTTGCAAAATTAAGTAGGAGCACTCTAATTTAATACATTAATAAAACTTTATATACATTAAATCGTAATTTAATGCCCATAACATTGTCTGACTATTCGCCAATGTGATATGCCCACACCAGTTATTTGGACATTGTAGTAAAAATTTTATTGTCGTTTTGTAAGGTCTAAAATAATAAATTTAAGTGATGTACAAAATATAAAGACGCGTTGAAGTGATATTATGGTTCCCTCCCTCCTGCCTTGCGTTTACGTATGTATTGCCCGCCGCTTCTTTGCTTGTTCTTATCCTCGTGCTCTATCATTTTGTGTTTTTTTTTTTTCTTTTCCTTTTTCTATTTTTTTTTTTCTTTTTCTTTTCCTTTTTTTTTTTTGGTTTGTGGTATAATCCTCTCTTTTGTTATGTGTGCATTTTCTCTTTTCCTTTCAGGAGTTGAGCAGTTATTTGGGCTGCTTTACAAGCTAAAAACAACAACATTCCTTTAGTAATGAATCTCGCCAGTAGAGAATCTATGGAAAGTATACAATCATACTCCGGAGTAGGCTATTTCTATAGGACCTCAGCATGAGGGCTGCTTTATAGGATAAGACTATATAAAAAGACTACTTCGAGAGATAACTGTGTACATCTTATTCTTTCTAAACTACCTTAATTGAAGTCGTGGTTGCTGCATAGAAAAGAGTTGAAGCGACATTACATATATATATATATATATATAATTGGCAAATGTTAATAGCTTTATGGGCTGTACATGTACTTTTACTTGTTATATAATCCAAAGTTGGAGAAAAAAAAAAAACAACTTTCGTATTATGATTGGCTGTAATGTGATTATTGAATAATATGGACATGATGAGTAACGCTTAAGATATAAAGTCGGAGGTCCACTTGATCTGAGGAATCTTTGAAGCTGTTAAAAAGAAAGGCTCTGTGCAAACCTCTTGGTGCAATCAAGATGATGCGCCAATCAAGCAGAAGATGTCAATCAATTTTTTTTAACATTACAAAAAAAAAAAAAAAAAAAAAAAAAAAAAACTAAACTAGGTGGAAGGTAAAGATAAATTCTTCAAAAATTATTAAAATTAAGAACAATAATTGATAAAAACTAAAATTTTAAACAACTTAAAACAACAAGATCGATCTAAAGCTAAAGCTAACAAACAACAAATCAAACAAACCCCTACCTGTAGTTGCATACCGATTTACTTCTATAATGAAAACTATGGGAACCACTTTAGCTGGCTCAGTTTCTTCCCTTCTACCTGAGGTGCTTCTAAAATCACTGGTTATGTCAAAACTTAGACTCCTAAAAACCATTTCAAAATGAAATTTGCTAATTGATTATGTTTTGGTCGGACATCAGAGGTCTTAAATAAGAAAATGAATGGTTTAGAGCATACACTCACCAAAATACTAGATTATAATTTACTTTGAAAAATTTAATTGCTGTGATCACATAAAAAATGATGCATATGAATTGATTCCATCCATTTTTAGTTTTTTACTTTTTTAAGAAAACTCCATCCATTTTTAGTATGAGCAAGCTATTTTTAATTATGGAGACCATCCAACCTTCCCATCAAAACATACTGAATATTATTTAAATTTTGGTTTTGTAATAGTTTTAGAACTGTAGATCATGATGAATAGTGCTGACCATCGATTTAAAAAGCTAAAATTCAAAATTTGATCAACAAATCTGCCCCTGAATAAGAACAGTCCTATATATATAAAGCTACAAAAGGAGATAATATAGCCTTCAACCATATACAGTCACCACGGTCCTTGAATACCAAGCCAAGAAACATAGGATACATGGGATATATTAAGTAGAGATCAACAATTGCACCAGTTAGACGATGTGAAAGTAGGACAAATGAGTGGAGAAGGAAAAAGGTCAACCTAAAAAGAATTGAAGAAAAATCATCCGACATGACCTTACTTTTCTAAGAGTGGACGAAGACTTAGTTCTCGATCGAACGGAGTGACAGCATAGAATTTGCGTTACATCAAAATTTAGATAATAGAATTCATCTATTCTTTCCTTTATGTATTTTTAGCATTATTATTATTTTTATACTATGTATGTGTGATTTGTGCTTGGGTTGGGTATGCGCGGCAGAATATTTTTATTCTGAGAAATTGTGTGCGTGCGTGGCGGTGTTTCTTAGATTTGCATGTATTAGGCCGAAGATTCCAAAAAAATAGTTTCTTTCAGAATATGGTTGTATATATTTATCCTCTCCAGATTCTGTCCTAGCGAGACTTTTGACTTGTTGTTGTTGTTTGAGTTGAACTTCAGCACCAATCCCAAGCAAAGTCGTCGGTGGATACATCAACTAGCTACAGTGGTACTTAACCGATTAATAAATCAGACATAGATCCATTGTGTTATGTTATGCACACACCAAACCCGAGGGTTAAAAAAGATATAAATATATTTTAGGAGTGCTTATATGGAGGCAGACCATTAAATTTGAGGACCAAAGTCATGCTAACTATTGTACATGGTCTTGAACAGGTCCTCCAACTAATTAATGGACCCCTTCAATGTTCAAAGCCACCAAGATGCGTGTATATCGTCTCATGGGCCACATAAAGGGAAAGTAAGACTTTAGGAAAACCAATGTAAAGTCCCATAAAATAATGTCTAAAAAATTTATGCTTTTCAAAACTCGTACAAACAGCCATTGGCTTGTCAACTTTTCAATAAAATTCATGTTCGAAAATTCAAAATGTTTTAGACCGCTAGTTTAGTATTTTATATGGTTAATATATA
This sequence comes from Xerophyta viscosa, assembly GCA_002076135.1. NCBI lineage: Eukaryota > Viridiplantae > Streptophyta > Magnoliopsida > Pandanales > Velloziaceae > Xerophyta > Xerophyta viscosa. The sequence goes on along the minus strand of MJHO01000204.1, from coordinate 95,713 downwards.
TTGCCAGCGGTATTCGGATCCCAAAAAGTTCGGTCGGAAACGGGCGTGGAGGTTTCGCGCGATTTTGAGGTCCCTACAGGGGCGTGCGCTCGCATTACGGGTTCCACCACGATAATTTCCATATATATATATATATATATATATATATATTTATTAATATATATATTTATATATATATATTATATATATATATATATTAATATTGCCGGCCTGATTCGTAGTGTTCGGACTAAGGTGCTCTAAACGAACTATCTTAGTGTTTCGTAAGCTCAAAAAAAGTATTGCAGCTTGAAAGTGTTTCAAAAAGCTATTTTGATATTTTTATATGACAATTTATTTATTCAAATTTTGTAAAGCAATTTTTTTATTTTGTTTTTTACAAAATCCCATGATTCGTAGTGTTCGGACTAAGGTGCTCTAAACAAACTATCTTAGTGTTTCGTAAGCTCAAAAAAAAGTAGGGGAAATTATGGATGGACCCCTTGACTTGGTAAAAGTAATTTTTTAACCCCTCCAAATTTAGTTTTTAATAACCACTTCCTATTTTTAAGTTTTCTTATTTTTTAACCCTAATAACTAACTCAATTATTTTTCTGACGAAAATACCCTTTCGGTTATTCTTTTCTAATGAGATTTTAATATTTTGAATCTTCTTCTCCAACGTTTTCTTTTCGCCGTGCCGTCTTTCATAGTCTGTCCGCCGCGCCGTCTTCTTACAGTCATCGCTATTTGCACAAATATAATTTTTTTTTTTCATATTTTGTTCCTTTTTGTTTTGTTAGTCATAATCCGCCCGCGTCTTTTTCCACTAGTCACATTAATGTTTCACATTTTTCATATTTGCATCGTAGTGGTGGATAGTAGAAACAGAAACGGAAAAACAATGAGTTGCATCGTCGCGCCGGTCATCGAGTTGTATCCCTAAAATTAACAAAAAAAATTAATAAACAGTGAAGGGTATTACTGTCAATTTTATATGTAGAAGGGCTAAAAAATAAGTAATTTGAAATTAAGGGGTTATCATTAAATATAAAAATCGAAAGGGCTAAAAAATAACTTTTCTAAAAATAAGTACTTATTCATAATTTTCCGAAGAAAGTATTGCAGCTTGAATGTGTTTTAAAAAGCTATTTTGATATTTTTTATATGACAATTTATTTATTCAAATTTTGTAAAGCAATTTTTTTATTTTGTTTTTTACAAAATCCCAAATGCCAGAGCTGGGATGCTTGGATGTGGTGGAAGAGAAAGATAGTACTACACGCTGTTGAGTTCAGTAAACATCTTCATCAATAATATTCTCATTCTCATATCATTCCTAAACAATACAACATGATGATACTCTCTTCTCTTCATACTTTGTCGAATACAATTATATATGAGATGCATTACATCTAAAGTACGCACGTTTGTATATCACATCTTAACATTCTGAAACATAGAGCATCACATGTCTTTTCACCATTCATGGAAGAGTAAATGCTGGTGCTACCAACGACGCCACCAATAGATCTACTAAACCTGCTATTTTGTCTGACTAATTTTTTTTTTTTTTTTAAAGTAGAAATATTTTTTAAGAAAACGTCAAATATAAAAGTTGTAAATTTTAATGAGAATTACAACTTTAATGTTTAAAATTTTTTTTTTCTAAAAATATTTCTAAAAAGATTTTAGGAATCCATTTTTTTGCGAATTTTTAACTGGTTCTAAAAATATTTTTAAAACCTACTCTTCAAATCCGTTAAACTATAAAATTTTAAAACATCTATTTCGAAATATCTTTTGGAAAAACTTTCAACATTAAAATTGTAACCTCATCCAAATCTAAAATTTGAATGTTAAAAATATTTTTAAAAAAACATGTAAATTTTTTTTTTTTCATTTTCAATTATGGATTATTGAATTTTGGTAGATTTTTTGGCGGTGCGGTAGGGGGTGTAGACTAGTATTTTTATTCTTGAAACTTTCCTTAAAGTTTCTACCCTATACAACGTATGCATCGCTATTTCTCTATCACTATGCATCACTAGTATTTTAAACCACTTAAATCACAAGCCATTATCCACTTGCTATGGTCTTTTCAGATTGGTATCTTCACGTATCCCAATGTACCTAGAAACATTTTTTGGACGAGTTCAGTAACAAATACAGTGTTTTTGGGGGTTACGTCCTTGGTCTGTGCAATGCAAAGGAGCACCCTATTAATAAGAATTTTGTTATGCTCATCAAAAAAATCACACAATAAATTATATAGTATATATGACAATATCAGAACCACATATTATAATAGATATGGTTATAATTTTTATTAATTTATACGGATTACGAGATAAATGTACAGATCACGAGACGAATGCGTGGTGGATATTAGTTGTGTGTGATTTAATGTGTAGTTTATTAGGGATAAGTAGTTTTTTCCTATTAATAAAACAAATAATAATTATTTTTCTTTCGCTGTGAATGTGATAAACTGTCATGTATGTCGTAGGACAGGAGTTACTCTTTTGGTATAGTTGGGGCAAAGTCATTCTGTATTTTATCTATTATATGATACTAAAGATTTTAAATGTTGAGAGATTTGGTGATCAATCCGTGGCTAAGAAATAATGATATATCTAAGTTCATCATACCTTGTAGACACAATTCTTTCAAATTTTACCCACTTATTGTTCTTACATCAATCCCATTTATCAAGTGTGTTATCTAGCATTACTGAAACAATAATAGTCTCCGGATTGTTTTGAGGGAGAGTTGTAAAGTAAGACCTGCATTGTTTACCCATTTACAAATAAACCCATCATTTTAAACCTATTAATTTCTACATCCAAAACACCTATTTAGAAGCAGTTTTGAAAAAATGTTAAAAACAAAAATTATATATCACATCAAAATATACGTTTTTTTTTATTCTAAATTTTTCAAAAAAAAAATTCTAAATAGGTGTTTTGGTTTCAAAGTCTTAACGGATTATTTAGAAGCCTAAAAACTTATTTAAAAGTAATTTTAAAAAAAAAAAAAATTGAATAACAAAGTTGTAGTCTTTTTTTTTTTATCAAAACTTCTCCAAAAATATTTATATAATAATTAAAATATTGTTGACAAATTTTCAAAGTGAGTATAATTTATAAAAAGTTTTAAATGACTAATTTATAAAAAGTTTAAAATGTAAAACTATTTGCACAACTCTTAAAATAAGAGGCGGATATAGCATTTCCTCTTGTTTTGGTGATGAGGTGGGCATCTCTTGTCACATGTGGGGATTACATCACAACTTTTGCGAAACACATGCTATGCCCTCCCTCTCCCCCCTAACCATAAAAATGAGGAATCTCACCCCTTACACTCCCAAATTAATCTCTCTCGTATAGGACTCATTTGAATATAGGACTCATGTCCTCCTCTTGAATTAAACAAATATAAACCATACTTCCCTAAAGTCAGAGCACCTTCTTAACACTCTAAACAAATGGACTTTATATGTTCACATTATGATCTCAATTATCCGCACTTGCTCACTGCAGAACCTCTCCATTATTCATTTCTAGTATGTACCTGAAATGAACTTTGGTAGTACGCAAAGAGCAAATTCAAATTAATTAAATTTTGGTACCTAAATAGATCGTTTCCGACTTCTAAATTTACCGTAAGATCATCAAAATTGATTTGACATACATCTAAGTTGATCCTCTTGGAAAAAAAAAAAAGATCTTTATACGTCAAAAGGCAGAGACACCGAATTAAGATATAGCTTGGTTGTTTCTTTTTGGTGTCTTGACTAGGGTTAAAATGAGCTGAGTTTAAGTCGAATACTATTAACCTCAAAGTTGGCTCGATTGGTTTAGCTCGAGCTCGAGTTCGACGAGCTTCAGAGGTTGAGGTCGAACTAGACTCGACTCGAAAAATATCAAATTCGAATTCGATTCATGCTCGGCTCGGTTATATCAACTTAGCCGAACTTGAGTTGAATCGAGCTGACCTCGACTCGAGCTCGCTCAATTGTATTAATTAGACCAAGCTTGAGTTGAGCTCGAGCTCGCATAAGTAATTTTATTGTAAAAGATATTTGAATAAAATAGAAAAACTCTTTTAAACTTATAAGCCTAACACGCCGAGTGACACGATGCTCAGGTTCGGCTTGTTTAATTACTCGAATTTGAATCCGTGTTCGAACTCGACTCGAGCTCAGTAATATTCAATCTCGAGCCGAGCTTAAACGAGTTCGAGCCCGTGCTACTCGTGGGCAGCTCCGCTTGTTTTCACCCCTAATCTTGACAACGGAGTTCAGTTTGCCTCCTACATCTTGAACCGTAAACTGTGTGTGTTAAGATAAAATTTCTTTTCAACCAGATGTTGCTAGAATTTTGACCTACTTTTCATGAGTTGATTAGGGGATACCAAAATCACGTAAGCCCAATCATTTGCAGTTAATTCTAAGGAATCAACAATTGAAAAAAAATGTAATGAAGGGAGTGATGTATTTTTTATAATGTAAATTGGTGCACATTGGCGAATGAGGAGGGAGTAAGGTAATAGTCTCTAAAACAGCTGGCCTTTGTGGAGGTCCTTATCCCTACCATTATATATACCACCATATGTTGAAAAGGACAGGCTCACATGAACCCAACCAGATAATCCATGGACCCCTATCCCTTATAACCCTCTACCCATCCTTCATAACCCTCCTACCTATCCCTCTCAAACACAAATCAGTTTAGTCCATTAAAATTTTAATATTTGTTTAGTTTTTTTAATAGGTTAGTTTATTATTATGCCTCTACAAAAGTACAATATTGTAGTACAACAATTGAAACAGCAATATTAAAGGATGCCTATTTCAGTATTATATTGTTAACTAATATTACGATTGTTATTTTAACACAGTAAGTAAATGACAAAAATCAATCATAATATGTATTTTCAGGGGGTACAAGGAAATACTCTCGCCTTTCTAGTTTCAAATAAACGATTGTTTTAGTAATAATTTCCTCTTTTTTTTTTGTCTCTATTATTAGTATAATACTGCTAGTACTAACCCATTTTATTTGCAATATTTCATTTGTTGGGACCTAACCAAAAAGACCATCCCCTTGTTCGGGGAACCTTCTAAGGGCAGGCAGCAGTGGGCTGGCAGTCTAAGCAAGAGAGAAACCGAACCACCCTCCTCTCCTCTCTCTCTCTCTCTCTCTCTCTCTCTCTCTCTCTCTCTCTAAATATCTATCTTCAACTTTCTTCTACCCAGAGCTACAAAATCTATCTATCTATATATCTCCATATCTCCTGCGTTTCTCTCAAGTTTGTCAATGGGAGCTCGCCTAATCCCTGAGCCTTCTTCTCAGATTTGGTCAAAGAAGATGGCACCGACGTCCCTTCGTCTTTGATCCTTCTCTCTGTCACTCACAGTTTTATCTGCTGCTTCTGCCCCAGCAAACGACTTTATTGCCATAGTTATCTCCATAGATATAATAAAGAAAGCAAGCAGTGCGACGATGGACTTCAGCAGCAGGAGATCTGCAGGTGGCATGTATAATAGGGAACAAGAAGCACAACTAGCCGTCGCACGCATCGACGAGATCAACGATGACGGAAGAGGATCGATATCCGCTGCGGCGGCGGAGGAACCAACACCGTCACCACAGGCGGCGGCGGCAGCGGAGGTGGAGAGAGAACAAATGTTCGAGAAGGTCGTGACGCCGAGCGACGTGGGGAAGCTGAATCGTCTGGTGATACCGAAGCAGCACGCGGAGAGATACTTCCCATTAGATGCTAACAGCAACGAGAAGGGGCTGCTGCTGAGCTTCGAAGACCGCAACGGCAAGCCATGGCGCTTCCGCTACTCTTACTGGAACAGCAGCCAAAGCTACGTGATGACCAAGGGATGGAGCCGCTTCGTTAAAGAGAAGCAGTTAGACGCCGGCGACACGGTATCCTTCGGCCGCGGCGTCGGCGAGGCGGGGAGAGACCGGCTCTTCATCGACTGGAAGCGTCGCGCTCCTCAGCCACACCACAACCTCATCGCTCCTCGCGGCTTTCCTCGTTTCACTCTCCCTTTCCCTCTCCACAGGACCTCTGCGCACAGCTCGATTCTCTCGTTTGCACACTCCGCCGTCGCAACCATGCCGCCAACTTCATGGACCAGCAGCGGCGGTGGTGGCGGCAGGCTCTTCGTTCCTTCTCCGTCGTCAACGACACGCTCCTTCGATCAGAGCTACGGCACACCATACAATGCACAGTACTTGTACTTCCGCAGGCCGGCAGCGGCCGCGGTCAGCCTTGCCGGACGCTTCGTCACTACAGTTCGGCGGCGGCAGAGCAGGAGGAAGCAACCTCGCCGCCGCCGTAGTGGCGCCGATGGTGCTCGACTCCGTGCCAATCGTGGCGCATAACAAAGCAGTGGGTAAACGCGTACGAATATTCGGTGTTAATCTTGACTGTCCAATCCCAGATAGCAGCAGCCAGGGTGATGACGATGCGCCGCCGCTCGAGTTGCAGCTCGGCTGGGCCGGGGAGACCTCTGACCAGCACTACCACCACCACCGCTGATAATAAGAAGAGCCCCAACCTGAAGACGCAAAGAATGATGCACCTAGCAAAAGAGGTTCTACCAATATTCTTGATTTTCGTTTACTCGTGTTCATGATTTTCAACCCGCTTTGGTGAGGATTAACTTGAGTATGCAGAGGAAAGGAGAAAAAGGAGAAAACAAAAAAAAAAAACAAAGCAAGAAATTTTATAAACCTATCTTCCATAAATTCAACCTAATTGCTTTATGGTTTGATCCAATTGTACATATATATTCATGGATACATAGACTTTCATGCTCTAGTTACATATCATGAAACTTGTGTCAATCCATAATCTTGCGTGGTAATCCCTTTATTTTCTAGCCTATCGAACTTTCCTTATCAAAATCTCCACTTTCAATGAAGAATGATCAAAAATCAAGGGATCAAGTTTACAAGATTCCTTGAAAGATCATACACTGAGAGGGATTTTTTCTTTTTTTTTTTCTTTTGTTTTTTTGGTGGTTTATGTATTTCAGTGAGCCAACAAGTAAAGCATGTAGCTACGTAAAAATATTTATTATGTTCTTTAAAACTTTTGTTCCATATATCTAGAAATGAGGTGAAATAGTTATTGTTAGATTCCAATTGATATGCTGTTCATGTTTATCTAGGGACTTATATTATTCAATCAAAGATGAACTGGTTAAGCGGACTGCGGAAGCGACACCAAGCTTATGTTTCTGATGCTTAACTTGCATCGAAGTAATTAAGGATTTCTCACTTTGATGCTTCCTTCTATCTTGAAAAATCTCTTTTTCTTTTTTAACTTCTATCTTGATCAATCAAATTCAATAACGGGTTCTCGTATTTTTTAATGATTTTCGAGAAACTGTCATCCAACAAAGGAAGCCAACAAATTGTTAGATTTGATTTGATAACAGTAACGCCGATCGTAGAATATCAAAAACTACAATAGTACAAAAAAAAATCTCTACGTGTGCATCATTTCAATATTTATAAGCATTCTCGATTCCTACGCTTTAATTTTCTAATCAATGTGTGCTTCACCATAAATCTTTTATTTTCTCAAGAACAAATCCACCTTACAAATTTTCATGCTTCAAGTCAGAATATTATGATATCAGTATATTTTCTTGCTATTTTTTTTTCCTAGGCATGCTTATGAACCTGATATTTCTTCTTGGCCAACATAAATCCAATCATCAGATCTATTACAATCAATTAGTTTCTTCAGAAATATCACAACTTTTCAGTTCTTTATTCTGAATAGTCAGATAGCTACAAAGTATTTGATTAAATAGATAACACTGATACAAGCGATAGAAGCCTATCTTTCTGCCTTAATTAATGCATCATACGTATAAACACAGATATCGAATTCTCTAGAGGAGTTGCTTACTACCCGTAGGCCTTATATAGAAGGTAAGTTCAATATTCTTCCAATGTCATAAATTCTCATGGAGTTTCCTGCATGCATTGTTTTATGTCAGAAATTAGTTATTCAGTTGTTCTTATTTTCCTTTCGTGCCTCTTGTAAATTGTCTCTAATGAATCAGTTTCCGTCCTCAAAAAAATAGAATATATATTCACTACACTCACAGGGGAGAGAGAGAGAGAGAGAGAGAGAGAGAGAGAGAGAGAGAGTAGAGCCGACCTTAGTGCCCGTCTACTAAAGACTGAGAGAGACATATGAATGGATTATTACTAAAATAAAATATTCATGGAAAGATATATGTATCAATGCAGCCGCAGAGGTGTTACTTTTGCCCAGACAAAGAGTCAGTTATTCTGGCAATGGCATTAGCCCTTGTTTGCATCTGCATGCTATTAGTGCATACATGCTCCAGATTTTCACACTTTTCTTCTTCTTCTTTATTTTAATTTTCTTTGAGAAACGAAACGAATCGTTGGGTTTGATGCAGCCACTTTCCATTCATAGCTTGTGGTTCAACTCTTGCAACGCCTGCTTTCGGTCAATACTGTCACTCTTTTGTTCACGAGCTTGATTATTTTGATACTGCGTTGCATATTACAGTTATTTGTTTGTGTAGATAATGTATACTGCAGCAGAGTTAAGGATGACGTCTACCATGTCTTAGCTAAAGATTATCGTGCGTGTAAGAGTTAAGGAGAACTTATAGTACAAGAGTTTTCTTCTTTAACTTTCCGGACATTTTTTAGTCAATAAGATTTTGTTAAAAAGTTTCGTCAGTCCGTCAATGCTCTATTAAACCTTCCGCTCTTTTTGTTGATGTGTTTGCAGTACATACAGTTCTGAAAGTTAGTATAATCTTACAGCTCATCTAAGCGGATCCGTAGATTACCATCTTTTTGAACAGCTTGGATTAACCTCTGCCTGTCTTTTAGTTCTTGTCAAACACCACTAGTTGGCTGCCATCTCCATAAATTTCATTAATTTGAAGGAGCCCACATCTCCGTTTCTTCTCTAGAGATCTTTTTTTCCGTTTTGATGTTAAGCTTTCTATAGAATTCATAAAAGGTTACAGCCTTAATGTCGCTAATTAACCAACCGTACTTTTCAACGATCCTAGCTAGGCTCCTAGCCTGCTTATACTTTAGTCTAGTCTCTCCGCATTTGTTCTTGATCCACTCTTAGTGGATAATTTTCTTAGCTTTCACCTTTTCATCCACCCGCTTCCTCCACCACCAGGACTCCCTCTAGGGCATAACCTTCATCCATATTTTCTCTCCTTCAAAGTTCCGATTCGATAGTAACCATTTCTTGGAAATCAGGATCCGTCGTCCATAATTAAGGACTCTCAGCACGTGGATGGACGTATCTGAGTCCGTTTTCTGCTGATCTCTTGTCCACTTTGACTTCCACGATGATGAGTTTCTGGTGAGCTGTTAGGTCTTCCCTCCGAATAACCTCACAATCAGTAGTACACTCTATTCCCTTAGTCCCGTGAGCGATAGTCAATTTGGATCCTTGCGTTGCCACTCTCAAAGTTACACAGTTTCATTGCAGAGTGTGTTGACTATTATTAGATCGTAAGCAAAAGCAAAATTCGAAATGGATTTACCATTGTGATTCTGTTCTACGTAGCCGAAACATCGTGGCAGAAGTGTAGCCCGTCGCCTTTAAGTATGACGTCTTTCTCAGGTAGGATATTCTGGAATAACTCATCGAGGTCCTTCCAGAATTGCTCCTTGACATATTCTTAGGTGTATAAGCGCTAGCCATGCATGTTGAGGCATTTCCTTTCTACCACTAACTTTACAGCAACGATTTCATCTACAATTCTTTGACGTCCAGAACCTCCACTTTTAGATCGCTATCCAGGAGAACACCAAAAACTTTCTCTCCCTTTACCTTACCTATGTACCATAACCTGAACCTATTAGTATTTCTTGACTTTGCCAGACCTACTAGTCTCATGAAGGCAAGCAATATTGGTTCCATCTCTTCATCTTTCTCGCCAGCTCAAAACTCTTGCAAGTGAGGAAGCCAACCTTCCAAGCGCCAAACCTAAGGGTCAATCAACTCCTCTTGTCAACGGTCGTCGGTGATTGTTAGCTTGTTAGAGCTAGAGAGAGAGAGAGAGAGAGAGAGAGAGAGAGAGAACCAAGATAGAAGTTGATAAATAATTTAAAGAATGATTTATTCAACATGCATATCCATACGTTAATTCACAGTATTTATAGAGATACTATGTTTGCAAATATTTCTGTCTAGTCTATGTTCCCATCATTATCCTCTTCTTTGCCCTAGTTTTTTGACACGTGGGATAGCCACGAGGTTATGACGTAAGATCACAGAGTATGCATCCCCAAACAATGCCAAGTATACATGAAGATTCTCCCCACAAAGTAAATTGAAGATCTATGCTCTTACAAAGGGTTGGTAGATTTTGAAACTCAAGCTTACATGTCTGACAAACCAATCTATACAATTTGATACTTGCATGCAGCAAACTACCCCCTATGACTAAATTTGGATGAGGGAGCTTTGTGTAGATCATCTTTAGTACTGATATGTCTTGCACAAAATTGTAATACATATGATAGGATGGAATAAGATTGGCACATGACTCGTTTCTTCAGAAGAAAAAGATAGGTGCTGCATACCTATATATGCAACTAATATAACTTATCTTATAAGATTATCGTAAAAAATTCTGCTCATAATTTGGCTACTTTTGTGCCATCATAATAACAGATAAATCCGTGGGTAATACCATCCCATGTCCGCCAACCAAATACTGCTAGCCTTTTTGTCCTATTCAGGTCCGAAGTCTTGTATCATATTTTACGGGATGCAAAAAGGATAGATCTTTTACACCTTTATAGGTATTGTTTTCCGAATTCGAACATGAGACTTTATGTTTTATGTGGCGTAATACGTCCTAGATGTTCTGAGGTACTAACATAACTTCTTTGGTGTGCATTGTTTACAATCAGACATATTCAGTATCAATGAAGTATAAAGTTCGAAAATATTTGCGAGACGGGTTGAATGTTTGAAGGATTTCATGTTTTTGATATGATATCCGATTGGGCATGCTAATTTCTAAATACTTGTACGTCAGGCTTCTACCGCTTCTCTTCAACTCAAAAGATCAAACCATGTGATATTCATTGCCTAAACAAGTGCTTTCTTGTGATTTCACTTTTATAATTATAAGCATGTGTTAATAAATAAATAAACAAAACACATGCCATAGTCTTCAATCCGCTATGGGGACTTCGAGTACATGAGTGTGACTTGAATCGTGGCATCTAGGGTTCATCGGCTGCCCGTGAAGGAGAACCCATCTTTTATTTGTTCCTTGTGGTAAACTGGCACGGATGTGCACATACGTTAGGAAAATCTTTGAATGGTGGAGCTGAAGTCGGGCAATCCGGAAATTTTTCTCTACTCATACAACATTACAAAATGGGCTGGATATCGCCGGAGTTTGCCTCATTAATTCAAACAAAAGAATTCTTCAATCAATTAAATGTGTATCATAGACATACATACTCTAATATGTTTTTCTTTTCTTTTCATCTTTTACCTTCTGCTTTTACTCTTGTATGGAAAGAACCATGTACACTGAGACATAATGCAATGTACTTTAAAAAAGAAAAAAGGATAAAGTTATGATCGAATATGAAATGTATTTTCCATAATTCCAGACAAAAATCATTTCTAAATCTCATGCACACAAATTCTTGGAAATTAATTTGGGAGCCATTTCACAAAAGAAAATATTTTGAATGATTAAAATAAGACTCCCAAAGTTGAGCATAATCAATCAATATGTAATGTCAGATTGGAGCACTAACTAAGTTTTTCTGTAGAAATGAATCCGTTTACAAATTATTCTATTCTGTAATACTTCTAAGTCGAAAGAAATACATTTTTCATTTAAATCATCCGACAATGTAGGAGCTACGATGAATATAATTTTCAATAATTAATTACTTCTTATGAAAAACCAATGGTCTTGATGCCATCTATCATCACCATTGTAGTGTATATATTTGAAGATTTGGGTTGCTTTCACTGCACTCTTATCATCAACCTCCTTAAACATTTGAAGACGAGATTCAAGGTGCACTGATCTTCTTGTTCTTGCTACTCCATAAGTTCCTTATCTTCTGCTTTGTGATCGTATGAGAAAACCAAATTGTTCATTTAAGTTTTTAGATTTTGGTTTTCTATTTCTTATATTATGGTACTTTAAAAAGTTCTGTTTTTGGAAAGACTTGTGTTTTTATTGTCAAAAAGCACTAATTTTGTAAAACCATTTCACAATAAACAACTTAAAGTGTAGGAAGCATGGATACGGACACAGATACCGGAACTCGATATGTTTAAGATACGTGACACGGCAATTTTTTTTTAAAAACCAAAAAACACAGATACGGCTCGGACACGACAATAAAAAATATAAATAATTAAAAAATAACTTATATTTAATATTTGAATATCTAAAATACAATAACATCCAATAAGAAAACCGTACATAATATAATATTTTACGTCTTTTAGATAAATTTAAACAGCAAATGCCTAATTTCATTTAAAAAAAAATAATATTCGAGCAAAACTATATTATATTACTTATTATAATATATTGTTAGTATTATATAGTATTTTATTTTCTAAAAAATAATAAAAATAAATTTTTCTTTAAAAAATAAAAATAACAATAAAAATCTGGACACGCATTTCGGACACTCCTGTCACGCATGTCAGACACTCCTGGCTTGCATGTCCAACACACGTGTGCGTAATTTTTTTTTATTTTTAATTTTTTGACACTTCTTTAACATGTCCATCATGTATCCAGCCGTGTCCACGACGTGTCCGTATTGGACACTGTACGGAATGAAATTTCGGCGTGTCCGTGCTTCCTAAATTAAACTATTTTCTAGTTGTCATACTCTAACACTGTAGCTGCAATGCAAACTATACTGTTACATTACATTTGCTTCTACAATTTTCAAACCAAAGTGTTACCAGAGAACTGTTAAATTATCTTTGATATATATCACATTTTCTCAAATATATAAATTATCATTAGTTTGGTCTGGCTTTTGATTACCATATCTGGTGAAGTGATCTTTTACGGCGATACTAGTTCTTATGTAACACTGAGAAAGCAATAGTTTATACATCTGCAACGATATTAAAAAAAAAAAAAAAAAGTTTTAAAAGAACTAGATAATTCATAAAGCATCAATAAAGCAGAGAACCACGATAGAAGATTTCTCTATTGATAGCTACTGGTACCAAACACTCCTAATATTGTAGAGCAAGTGTAACTGGCCAATAAGCATCCCTCATGCTTCACGCATGCAGCTCCCTTTGCCACCCATCAGATCCTACAGAAAAAATATTTTTTTAAAAGAGAGAGAGAGAGAGAGAGAGAGAGAGAGAGAGAGAGAGGAAAAGAAGAATACACTTGTAGAAACTAAGTTGATGAATCATCACGCGCATGAACTTTCGCTATCACCGGCCATCACAACGACCAAGCTTCAGCAGCGTGGCTTCCTTTGTAGGCAGAGGAAGAAGGAGAAGAAAAAGAGAAAAGTGAGAAAGCAACTGGTAATGGAGCTTAGATTTTCCACATTGAAGCCCCACCATTTTTATTTTTTTCCCTTTTTTTTAGCTGCTCCAGAGAATTAATCACCTTTTTAATTCGATATATGTCAGTCTCAATTGTCTGCATCTCATGTGCTTTCACTTTCCTTTGGTTGAAAGGAGAGAATTATCTCCTCTATTCTTGTAAAACTTGTTCTGTCTGTCGGCTGGTCTCTATCAACAGCTACGAACTATCTCTGTGCTACGCGTTAGTAGCGATTAGTGGTTATTAAACGCTCAACCAAAACAAATTGCAAATTTTAGGCTCTTCTAATGCGAAACTTATTAAACATGCAGTGAGGGATGGTTATGATACTTAATACCATCTTCACCAAGTAATCTCATTGGCTTGGTAAGGGTTGCCTTCAAACTGTCACTTCATCTGTGACAAAAAATTTAACTTGAGATTCGAATTTAGAAATGTAAGAGTGGTAGGCACAATTCTGAACGATGATATGCTAACATGAGTTGAAATCAGTACAGGACAGACCGTTTTTTAAAAAATAAATAAATATATAAATGATAAAGTCAAAATATGTGTATTTTTTCTACATAAGACTCGCATTGGAACCATACTTCCAAATGTCTTACGTTCAATTTCATCCCCAGCAACTGGAGGAGGAAATTAGCGAATTTTCTGGATGGTGACTCCCCCAAATCAGAATTTATCCATATCCAAACTGTCTAATTGTCGGTTTAAGAGCAGAATTCCTTCTTATTATCTCAATAATAATAATAATAACACTTCATCTTAAAAATAATATTAATAATAATAACACATCTAAAACTAATTGGTCTGCGACATCCTGCAGCTAACATTAGCACCTAGAAGTTAATAATTAAAACACTCTCTAACAAGGAAGAATGAATAGGCTCAATTCCAAAAAGAATCGCAAAGGATACTAAAAAAAATTAAAAAGAAAAAGAAACTAAAAGCCAAAGAAGTTGTCATTTCTTGACATTATTTAATGAATTTATGCGGAGCAATACTATGGGTCTCTCCAATCAGTGTCTACAGAAGAAATCGTCATCCATCTTGCTGGATATGTTCCAAGTCATAATTTCTAAAAAGGAAAAAAAAAAAAAAGTCTAGAGACATAAGTGAGGCAAATGTGTTAAGAGATGTATCAGCTTATGGACCATTCAGAGTAGCTAAAATTTAGCATCTTCACTCACCCTACAAAAACTACTGCAGGACATAAAAAAAGGTCCACCCGGTGGGAGACGTCTCGCGATTGCCTCTCGGTGCAACCACCCACCCAAGGATGGAGCTACCCGTCCTGAGGGGCTGAGGAAATGTACGCCGGCGTACCCCTATGCGCACGTGAGTCTCACACGTCACGCCGAGACGTAATTTCCCCGGAAACGCACGTGGGCATTCCGCGGCCTCGAACCCGCGCCGGCCTGTGGATCGAGAAGATCTCGAACCACTGGACCACCGAGGGACACCCTACTGCAGGACATAATAGAGGTATTTCTGCATTCCCGCTGCGGCATAAGAAGTGTCAAGACATGTTCTGTACAAAATCAACATATACTTGCCCCAAATACAAGAGACTTGCAAAACGCAAACTTAAATAAACATTCACTTACCAGCAAAGTTTGTTAAAGCATTGGTATCGTAACTACATGGAACAGTAACTCCGAATCGAGACATTCTTGGATAAGATCCTTTGAAATCCTTACAGATGAGGAATGATTAAGGACATTCGCAAGAGTTGCAACAAAGAAGAGAGAACCACATTGCACTTATCATAACAGCTCAGGTAGTATTGTTATTTACATTTTATGTGCAAGAAATTCGAGCAACGTAAAAATCCAAACAAATTAGGAGTTTTAGTTGGCCGGTCGCCATGTGAGTTCGTCATCTCACACATGCTCCCATTCAGATGATGCAGCATCAGAACCTTCCACAAAATGTCGATTCCCATACAAGTTCGCATAATATGATCGAATCAGAGGAGTACATGCATGGATCTCTGTTGTTGCGTGGTCATGACTAAACGAACCGTGTATAGAATCAACATCACATACAGCACCGAACTTCTGCATGGTTCCTTTAGGTCCTGCATCTCTATAATCAATGGCGGAAGGTTCATCCAAGGAAGCTTTAATGCCCTTGCTCTTGAAAGGGCTTTGCAAAGCTCCCTTGC
Source organism: Xerophyta viscosa (assembly GCA_002076135.1). Lineage (NCBI taxonomy): Eukaryota > Viridiplantae > Streptophyta > Magnoliopsida > Pandanales > Velloziaceae > Xerophyta > Xerophyta viscosa. Next base: position 79,943 of record MJHO01000204.1, on the reverse strand, counting down.
CTTTTGCATAGCTATCAGCATACCCTGTATCCTTTTCTTGCTCAACAACATTACAAGTCTCATTACGGCCTTTCAGAATTCTCAATCTGGACATGACGGAAGCATCAAGCTCATCTGCATTATATGCCTTTGATGACGGATCCTGTTTAGTATAGGGGGTCGATTGACTTATTTTGTCTGTTTGACCTACAGAGGTCGAGGAATCATTGCACAACTGTACGTCAGTAGAGCTCGGCCTATGGAGGTTTGGAGAAGTCGGTTTAGTACTACATTTGTACGTGATTGATTTAGCCTTTTCTGCAGAGAAGGTTAAAATCGTTATACAGCTAATTTGTTCAACTTGAAGCCACAAAATTAGAAAGGTGGCAGAATCTACCTTTTGTGCCGTACTTTTGAGTCTCCAACTTTAGCTTCAAAAGAGTAAGCTCATGCTCATATTTTAGTGAACGTAATGCCTCCTCAGACTGGATCCACAAATTTTTATAAGCTAGGGCTTCAATGTTTGTTTCCCCAGTGTGTGCTAAAAACTTTTCTGAGGCCTGTAAGGCGGCAAAAGAAAGCATTAGGTGACTGATCAAAACTAGTTAGTAAGCATGCGACCATATTTAGACATCAATTTTAAAGCGAAACAAAAGCGATTTCTTCCAGAAGCCAATGCGACCACTACCAGAACTACAGTTCGTCAATTGACTAAACCAAAAACAGGAAGATACTGCCCCTTCCATGGTACAGATAGTGATCTCCCTTATCTGGCTTATTAGAACAGGTTCTGAAAACTTTTCATGGAGATTTAACGCTCAGAAATCTCTAAGTTAGCCTTTCAAGCTTCTCAGCAATGAACATCATGGATGGTGGTTTGCTTTACATAGAAAGGCATCACAAAATGAACACTAAAACCAAAATGCAAAGACACCACAGATTCACAAGTTCAGAACATGCTACATCATCACGGAAAGGTTAGGATCAGAATTAACACCAACGCACCCCCCTAAAATATTGGAAATTTCCTTAAATTACATCCTCGGTTTCAATGGAATAAAGACCTCATCATTTTATCCCTTCAAAACGATACCCGTCTCCTCGGAAAGACCTGTTAGAACAAGGGTTCAAGGGCCACTAAGGTTATTCATAAGATCATGATGACAATATGCTTTTACCACATTGCTTTTTCTTTCTGCCTTACTGATTTCTGATGGAGGGGGTAATCATGTCCAAGGGCTAAAATTTATGGTATGATTAATCCAATCTGAAAACTGCAGGTAAATATGGCAAACCATTCAAACCTTAGAGGGTGGTGGTAGGAATTAACCTTGAAACTAATCTACTTGTTGCACTTTTTGCAGCCATAAACCTACTAAAGATTTATTAAACTTTCAATGAAACACCACTGCTTTAGATATCACTCAATGGAAAGGAAATTGGTAGAAAGAGGAAAAAAAGAAAGGATGAGAATCGCTTTCTTGCCCTTGATCTAAATTTATACACAAAACAAACTGTTCACAATATTACAGGGCATTGATTGCTTATTCTAATGATTAAGATCGCAGATTTCCGAAATTAGATGCAGAATAATGCTTTATCACCCATCATTTCACCCACTGGCACACTTCCTAAATCTCGAACACTCATCAATATCCCACTCCCTTGTACCTCACCAAATCCCGAGATTCCCGACCATACCCTCCCTTCAACTTTCCAAGTACATCCATGCTCCTTAGCACGTTGATCATGAATCAGGTTACATTCAAGTGGAACAAGTGTAGGCCGAATTCATGTAACAGTAAGCCAACATACCAATACAACTCTTTTGTCAAAGAAACTCCAAGCAGTTTCAGTTATTCCATGCACATGCCTCTGTTGATCATGAATCAACTTTCTAGAGTGGGTAATGTAGAATTGAAGCATGTAGGCTCTGTCAATTATCTTTTGGGGCACTAAGTATGGGACTAAATAGGAATCATTAAAACATACATAAACGAATATGTCAAACAACAGTACCCTATCAAGCTGTATGATATCAACAACCTAGCACAAGACAAATCAGACATCTAATTGAATATGTACACATAACAGCAGTAACTAAATTCCAGCAACATAACCCATGTCCGCATGGTTCTTTTGTAAAAGCATTTAATAAATTATAATGTTACTAAAAGATCCAAGACTTGGTTCTGAAGTACGTTAAGCTCATTTTGAACTTTTAGCACCTAATTCATTTGGCACTTGGAAGTTAGGAATATGCATTTCACCTTTAACAACACAAGTATGATCATGAAGAGCTTATTAGTATAGATAACAAAAATTTTTATGGGCATGCACGTACTTAGAAAGTCATCATGCTAACTAATTATTACATAGACTAAAAGCAGATAGCTAGTGACCTAGAAACCAAAGTTTACCGTGTCGTGCCGTTTCGAGTTTCGGTAAACTCCAAACTCGAGACGTACCGACCGTGCCGATCGTGTCGTTTCGACTGTGCCGATAATAAAATATTATTTTGTTATATTTTATTATATATTTTAATATTTTTAAAGGATTTTCATTTTCAAAATTGAAAAACTTAAAAAAATTAAGAGCGTGTGACCTTTGAGTTGCGCCCACCGGCACAATACGAGAAATAAGTATCCATGCGGTGCGAAATACTAGTTACACCGCGTGGACGCAAAAAAAGAGCACCGTGATCTTCTTCATTCGAGAAAGATGAACAATTATCCCTTCCTTAAAAAAAAAGAAATTCAGTTGTGCCGACCGTGCCGTGCCGACATCTGTCGGCACATAGACGTTTAATTGAAGAACAATGGAAGATTGTAGGCATATATCTTTAGTTGAAACATTAACAAGTTCTGCAATGTGGTAAATCAAAAACTATGACAAGCAGGAACAAATCACCCCCCATGCTCCTAATATATAAGCATATAAAAGATAAAGAAGCAAGCCAAAATATTTACCATAACAACAAAGAAAAAATCATCAGCATTGTATGTTACCTTTCCGTTCCTTCTGATGGAAGTGCGCAATATGTCCATTGCTGATTGGAGAAGCTGAACATCATATTCCACTAATTCGCCAGTGTCATAGAAAGCACAGAGTATCCCTGATAGATCATGAATTTTCTTAACAAGTAAGCCAACATTTTCATCTACTGTTGGTGATTTAGGTCGAAGATCACGTAAGCCAAGTTTGTCAATCTTCCCAACTTCAGAACTAGATAAATTTGAGGTACGTGCTTTAGAACAGAAACTAGAATCAGACCAAGTATCACATAAGTTCTTGAGAATTTTTTCTTGACTAGAAATTTCAGCAGACAAATCCTGACAGGTGGAACCAAGTTCTTCTTCAACTGACTGTTTCAAATTACCATTCTTTACTTCCATATTCTTTGAACAGGCAATAGTTCTACTTTTACGTTCTTGACTGTTAGCTGAGAAATCTTTTTGCTCTTTAATCTGAGTGTTTGCACACATCAAATCTATCTTCTTGCCACCGTCAACAGAATTCTGGACATTACCAATACCATCACAACCATTGGAATCCTGCTGCAGCATATGATAATCAGAATGCCGTCCAGCAGTGAATGGAGATTGCCATGAAGTTGGAGCACCTTTCCAACATGGTGAATCTACAGCTAGGCTAAACTGATCATGTGCCTCAGGTAAAGTTTGTTTGGAATCTCTGCATGTAGGCGTGAAAATTTCAGGTATTACTGAAGGCCTGGACCTCAACCCAGATTCAATCTCTGCATAGGAGTCCATGTGGTTTCCAGCAAGGAAAGAATCAGAAAGACCTATATATGCAACCCCAGATTGAGGGGTGATCATCTCGGCTCCATCTTTGGGGTTAGTCACCTCATTACCAATCTTGAAGGGGCCATAGTTGAAATCACCAATACTACAGCTCATTATACGACTGTCTTTGCTCCTCTGAAAACTAGCCATTTTGCCATCATCTATTTGAGTAACAGCAATCTGGCTTTCCTGAAATGGTACCCTATAAGCATTTTCCTTTTTGAATTTAAGCGTATCCATACTTTTTGTGGAAACATTAGCCGCTTCAGTTGAAGGAGGACATACTGGAGATGAATAGTTAACCACCGGATCTTCTGAATATGAACATGAAGATGCTTCATATCTATTATGAGTGTTGGCTTTGAAGTTACTATGCACATTCATTGGCAGAGATAGAGCTGCTAAGTTCAAGCCATCAAAGCCTTCAAGTAGTGGAACTGCACCATAAGCTGGTGACTGAAGAATATTGCTAGATGTTTTGATATCTTTGTCATATGTTTTTAAATTTTTCTCCCAATCACATCTAGCCCCTCCAACAACCTTCTCATACTTTCTATGCCATCTACATGAAGCATCTTCATATGACATGAATCCATCAGTGGAATCCCCTAGATTGACATAATATTACAATACAATGACTTGCCTCAGGTTTCTTGCTGTACTTCAATTGTCAATACTTAAACAGATAAAAACACACGTGAATGTTATCTACTTAAGGCACTAGTCAATGCTTCGCTAAAACAATTGGTACTTATACTACACTGGTCACGGGTTTATTACGTAGTACAGTACCAACAATCATATTAACACTCACTATAATAATAGAAAAGAATAAGAAAAGTTGAATCTAAAAAAGTAACATAAGAAAATAAAGACCTAAATTTCTCAGGTCTACAGATGAGTTTGCACATGACGACCAGATTCCCTTGTGCAGGACCCCCCGCCTTTAGGTTTCTTTCTCTTTTACGTCATTCAACAAAGCCAGTAACCCTCCAACACAAAGGAAAGACATTACTTGGTCACGAAATGCCTTTTTACTTTTATAGACTCCATATACCATTTAGGAGTTTATAGGAAGTATTAAGGAGTTACAATGGCATTCAGAAGTTGCAAAAAGATCACAAGTTTGTTGTATTTGTATGTGTTTTCTACAACTTAGTGTAGGACATTAGAGTTTTCTGCAACTTAGTATAGGACATCAGGACTTACATATATTGTGAAGTGTGAATCTGCTCGAGTATGTATCCATCGATATGTCACTGAGATTTACATTATAAGACCACAATTGCCTGATCGCTGGACTATTAAGTTTTAGACATACTTAGAAAATTATGCACAGTGAAATAATCTGGTATTTTCGCATGGGAGATTTTGTCTCATTGTCACAAAAAAAGAATTATAATAATAAAATAAAACACAAGGGAAACCCAAGAAATAGGTGAAGTTCCAAATTTACAATGCATGAGGAGTCTTTGGATTACCAAGGAGCTTGCCTGAACATTGTTTCCAAAAACCTAAGCCATGAAGTTGATATCTACCTCCGTAAGGGTTTCTATGACTTCTCGAACTATTTGTTTCATTCCCAAGGCTTGGAAGAGGACGGTTTTAAATAATATAAGCGGAACACATTATAGAGATAAATAGATTGGAAATTCATGTCTATTTTTCACAATTGCCGTTTATATTTCAAATATGATATCAATAACTTTGTCTTCCAAACACTAGTCCTTCCATGAGCAATTCTAAATCAAAATGCACATATCATCAGATGTAAAGGAGTTCTTTGATGTTCATTATTGTATACAGACTCTTACTTCGATTACTGAAAAGATGATTGATATTCACACTTCTACAAGTGCCTACGACAATGCACATATCCGGTATCCAGTTTTCTAGAACACATTGGATTCTTAGCAACTACATTTCATGAAATAGGGTTCCATCCCCAACTCTATGAAGTGATTATCCTTGATTAAGATATCTTTGCAGAAGTACTTATTCCTCTATATACCTTTAGAAAAATATTTAGCCATTGTTTCTCTCAATTTTTTAGTAAGTTCCTCTTTCTCTTATTCAAATATATGCCACTCAATATTGGCAATTCGTATTCTGTTGCTATCTAATACACTAGACTTGAATAATTCTGAATTAATGAATATTACAACCACCAAATGCCTCTCTTGTCTTGTAGGAGGGAAAAGAACCAAAATAAAAGTTCACATAAGACCCCCCCCCCCCTCCTTCGTTTATAAGATATATACGCTATGCTCCATGAAGGCCAACACAATACTACCTTGACGTTTCTTTTTTTTTTGAAAGAAAAAAAAAATGCTAGCTTGCAGTTTCACAGGTAACTAAGACTAAGAATAACATAAAAAGCACCGAAGGAGGTAGAGGAAACTACTTAAAAAAGAAGAGGTGGAAAAGAGAAAATTTACCTTTTGGTGACAAAGAGTTGTAATACATGAAAGGATCCAAACAAGATGAGCTTCCACCAATTTTATGTAAGTTCTTCTCTTTCTCTGGGTTAGACTGTCCAATCCACATACTTCCACCAACAGCAGATTCCTTACTATCGAAACTTTCACCACCAGCTACACTTCTGTAAGGATGATATGAAGTTGCATCAATGGAGCTAACGCTTGGTAGATGTTCGAGAATCCCGCTTGGGGGAGCTAGGGTTGCTGAAGCAAATGAGGGCCTAACATCAGCCGTTGACATTGCATACCCTTGGGAAACAGCTGATACAGGAACTGGAGATGACAAACACGAGGTGGTCGTACTTAGTACTGAAAAGTTAATCGAGCGTCCTTGTCCTTTGGTTAGAAAGTACAGTATAAGACCAAGATATGGATCATAGAAACTTTATTCAGATAGCAATCAGAAGATTAAAGTACTTAATAACACTGCACCCAGTGTAAGTATACATCATGCTATGAGTCAAAGTAGCTTATTTCTAGAAATCAACATATCTAACATCAATGTCATAAGTGAAAATATATATTTAAGTTATAGGCAAAAAGGCATGTCACCTAAGAATACATGTACACAATAGTTTTAAACTTATTCAAGAAACATTTTCTTGATACGGTCTTTTACACCATTGCGTATTTACTTTTCCATAGAAGTTCTTTATGATTAAGAACTTTCTTCTAAATAACCCACTAAGTTTTCACGACCTCCTAGCGAAGATGAATGAAGAGGCATGATAGTTTATCTACAAGGCCTACTCTACTTTGTTTGAAATCCAATTAATGCAGACAATTGCTATCTATATCACATATTCATATGGCAGTAGGCTTTAAAAAATTATTCCTTCTATGCTGTAAATGTTACAAGACTACATCTTTCTCAATGCAGAGAGAAGTATTTTTTTTTAAAAAAAAAAATCAAGATACCAACCTAATATCACATATTCATATTGCGATGAGGCCACCCTGAAACAATCTGTGGTCTGCGAAAAAGAGCTACTCACAAGAGGATGGTCTGCCTCGTCAAAATAGAGCATGCAACACAGTATGACGGCTAGATAGCGAAGCAAATGAGGAAGTATTACACCACAAAATTCTTGCTTAAAGTGCATTAGGTCGCCTAATAGGAGTCCGTTAGGGACTAAAAATGGCACTTAGCAGTGTCGCGCAGGGCTTTCGTTTGTTTACCAATTTAGTCTTAAGTTAACAATCCCAAAAGATCCTTCTAACTCAGTACAGTGTAGGTTCAAAATGGTAAGATAAATACTTACATCCCCATTAAAAACATTTGCTATGTACCATTTATGACAGGCACAAAGTTTAACTTTTACTAAGGCTTGCCATATCGATATCAAAATCAATTGGATAAACAACGCCCATATTATCCAAATAGAATCCATGGATCAGGTGGCAGACCAAAATCTACGAAAAAAAAGAGATCAAAAAAAGTTGCAGAAAGAAAATTAGAGTTAAAAAGTTAGAGATTAAGTAAACAATAAAAATAATTCAGAATTGTTCATTCATATTGTTTATCACCCAAAATTTAGATTTTAATAATTAAAATGTTCCTTGATGCAAGAACAATAGTGTTACATGTCGGTTGGCACGTGCCCATGCTACAAAGTACTGGCAGCTATACGGTACCATTCGGCACTAGCAAAACCCTTTTTCATTTTTCATTTTATTTTGAATTTTTAGTTTACTCTTATAAAATAAAAGTAAATGTGTATCGACACGGCTCAAGGGCACATGCCATGATTTGTGTTTAATGAAACTTTGATCGGCTCAACAAAGGAAACATTGGAAAGAACTAAATTTGGTAATTAAAAAAACACTTCCTATAGTTTTATATTAAAATGATACAAAATTATAATATATCTTACTCAAAACAATTTTAAATGGAGTAGGAATACAATCAGGATGAGTTAGATACATAAAGCTTAATTATTTTCTCCTAGCAATTGAAAAGAAGCAAGACACAAAGGAACTCTATCCCATGTAACCACTCCCAAGAGGGGTAATATATAGTCTGCAAGATTCTGCAACTCAAAACGCCTCACTCTCAGCAACTTCTCCAAAAAGTGGCCGTTGCAGCTTCCACACCATTCAACTAGAAAACCATCATAGCCACCACCCTCCCTCTTACTCTAATTCATTATCTTAAGCTTTCACCTAATTCATATCCTAATTCATTATCTTAAGCTTTCACCTCCTTTACTAGCATAGTAACATCTAATGCTTCAATGCATTAACTCTAACACTTCTATGCACCTGCAACTCCTTGGCCTACGCTCCATAACCACACCAATCTTAGCACAAAACACAACACTCTTCTGAATTGACAACTACTTTCAGTATTTCCAATGAGCTAGAGGAGAAGCTCCACATCATTGTCCTAAACGCATAATTTAATTTTCAGTAAGTGATGATTAGATTAGTTGAGACAAGGCTATGTAGACCGGCTGCATTAGCAATCAAGTCAATCAGAAGCCAGTTAAATTAATCTTGTCTTTGTTGTATTAGAATCATTATTTGGTAAAAGATTTCATTTAGCAATTGTTATAAATACTTCTCTTATTTGTTTTCTTTCTCTAACTCCTCTCTTCCCTTCTATCTTCTCCCTTTATTGAATATATGTACTCTCATCTTGTTCCTAGCCCACCAAGCTACATGTGTTCATCTTGTTACTAACCGATTTGCTTAGGTTCGTATTATAATGACAAGAACCGGAGCCACTTACGGGCAAGGTGGGCCACGGCCCAATCGACCACACATCCCCCACCCTGCCGCGCCCACTAGCACCTCGTCGTCATACCACATGCACCGCTCTCCATCAAGAGTCAACATTATTGCCCCCTCAAATTGATCTTTTCATCTCTATTATTTTCTCCAAAGCTAAAGAATCCAATCTTCTCCACCACCACTAATGGCTAAGATCTAACTCAAAGCTCTTACATGTGTCTATTATTGATCTTCTTCCTCTCGGTCTCAATAGAAGAAATTAATGACTCAAATCTCTGTTTTTGCCGTCATTGGTCCTTCAACCTTCTGAATTCCAAAGTGGTGATTCAACTATCTGTTTTTACCATCATTTGACATTTTTATGCAGTTGGATTGAAATCATATCTATCAACACCCCCCCCCCCCCTCTTCAACCCTTACGACTTTCAAATCATGATTTAAATCATATCTAGGAAGCACGGAACTCCTATAGAAGGAATTTGACACGTATAGGACACATATTATATGCTATAATATGTATCCTCTATGCAAATTTAAGTAATAAACATCTTAATGATAAGCCCCGCCTGAGCGGAGTCTGAGGACGATAAGATGTACGCAGACATCCCCCAGTGGTTGCTATTTCCATAGACTCTGTGCCAGAAGAAGTAAAATCCAAGACACATCAATGTACGAGCACAAAAGTTTGTAAATTTAAGTGTATTTAATAAATTTTTGTAATCAGGGACCTGTTAGGGATCCGTTGGAGACAGGTTGGGAATATGTTGAGAACACTTTGGACTATTTTTAAGCCAAATAGGTCCAGAAGATATTCCCATCGACCAGTTCATTGGCAGCCTTAATGCCAAGATAAAAATTCGAAGTTCAATTAGAAGCCTTTCAAGCTTCGGAAGCCTATTGGCGTTTCTACCATTATCACCATATAACAACCTCAAATATTTACTATTTCATGCAACATAACAATCTAATGGTTGTAATAGATTCATAGAAAAATCCAAAGGCACCAGCACCCACAGGCTTGTGGTTAAGACACTCCAATAGAAGGAGTTTAGGGTTCAATTCTCTGAAGAAATATTCCAATTGATCATAAAAAACAAAAACAAAAATTGAACGCATCTAAAAGAATAACCTCCGATGGAAAATGATGCAATTAGGATATAACTAAAAGCTTTTTGTTATAAAGCGAGATGAAAACACCTTTAGGTAGAGATAATGTGCTATCGCCGCCCTTCCCTCCGCCATTTTCAGGAACGCCAGACGGCTGAATCCAGGGGTCCAAACTCAATCCTAACTCCACGTCATCACCGGTGAGGACGCCGCCTACAACGTTTCTGACGTCAGCAGAAGCGGAGTAGTGGTGGTAGTAGGACGCGGCAGAAGGCGGGGGCGGCGGAGGAGCCGAGGCTCTAGCTTGGCGGCCGCCGGTGAATGGCGGAGCATGGGGAGAGAGTTTCGACGGCGGTGGCGCCGCCGCCGCCGCCGCGGCCGCGCGGTAGTTGTTGGGCCCGATCATGGTGGACCCTGCTAAGCAACTTCTTCTTGGGAAGTAGGGAGGTAAAAGGGGAAAAGAGGCTGAGGAGACTTTTAAAGGGTAATTAATTCGTAATGTCCATGCCTTAAATTTCCGCATTCATTTTTTAGACTTATTTTAAGATGTTTGCATAACCAGCCATCAACTATAGCAATATTAATCTTTGACTTTGTAACTATGGAGCGTGACACATTGAATTTTTGCTCTGTACATAATACAATTGGATATTGATAGACACGTCAAAAAAGAATTCTAAAAAAAAACTTTGAATACGTATGTTGAACACGCCAAATAAAGGTATCCAAAACGCATATATATATATATATATATATATATATATATATATATATATATATATATATATATTATATATATATTTTTTTTTTTTTTTATTTTTTTTTTAGAAAAAAATTGAGATTTTTTTTTAGAGATTTTGTGAGCTCCGTTTATTTATCTTATATATGTGGTATTATATAGATGTGTATTATATTTTATTTACTGCGTGAGTGCATGCTTGAACGTGTCGGATTTATACAATATGTTTAGTAGTTTATAGACACGTGTGTGCGACAGTGTGTATGTGTGTGCGTGTGTGCACGCGCGCACGCACGCGCACTAACCAGAAAAGTTTATGCCGACCAAAACTTCAAACCAATAGACCGAAATTCATGCTAAAACCTATATATACAGGTTAGGCAGTGATGCAATTTCATTTTTCTCTCATCACGTGTTTTGAGCTATTTGCTTAGTTCAGTAGAGTTTCCAAGCAATTTTTTTGGTGTTAGAGAGTCTTGGATCTCAATCGCACTTAGTTTTTAGTGGTAGTTGAGAGGATCACCTATATTTGAGTTTGCCTATAACAATAGTTACTAGAATATTATTGAAATGACACTGCAAGAGGTCTTGTGTGGCAGGAGATGTCGTACTCCATTATTTTGGGATAAGGCGGTTGATATGGGTTCTGTAAGTACAGATGTTAGCGAGGAAGCTAATCAAAAGATTAAGGTGATACGATAGAGACAGCACAGTCCCACCAGAAGTCATACACTGATATACGTTATCGCAAGAGTTTCAGGTTGGAGACTTTGTTTACCTCAAGGTGTCACCTCTGAAGGAGTTCGTAGATTTGGATTGAAGGGCACATTGAGCTCAAAGTATTTGATCATTTCGAGTTTATGGAGAAGTTGGAAGTGCAGCGTACAAGTTGGCTCTACCTGAGTCACTAGCACATCTCCATGATGTGTTTTATGTGTCCACTCTTTGGCAGTGTTTAAGAGGTCCGTCTTGGGTTGCTACAGGAGAGTCGCTTACCATCCAGGAGGATCTTATCTACGACGAGCAGCCAATGCAGATTCTTGATCGAAAGAAAAATGTCCTGCGAAACAAGATCATACATTTGTTCAAGGTTCTATAGTATAGTCAGTGTTTCGAGGAGGCTACGTGGGAGCCAAAAGGTAGATTATTTGCGCTCGTTATCCACATTTGTTTGATTCAGAGGATCGAATTCTTTAAGTGGGGAGAGATATGAAATCCGCAATATATATATATATATATATAAATATATATATATATATATATATATAATGTGTTTTCCCCTTATAGCATGCTTATGATATTGTTTTACCTAATGAAGTATGTGAGCGGGTATGCTCGAGCAATACTTATAGTAGAAGTAATTGTTATGATATACATGCCAATGTATTTATGATGTTGTCAACTAGATATGTATGTGAACAAGATGCTCTCGCGATACTATGGTAGAAATATTTATTGACATACGTGTTGGTGTACCTATAAGAATGTTCTACTTATGGGAATCTATGAGTGAGAATGCTTTACGGATACTCTTAGTAAAACGGTTATAAAGATTAAAATATTAACACATGATAGTTGTAAGCTGGTCTACTCTCAGACGGGTTTGTCAATAGAGAGATGGTATGATGAACCGATTACAACTGAAGTGCTTAATCTTAAAATATGGATATCTCTATCGAGATCAGTAGGCATAGTAGACCACCCTGGGGCCCGTTGTGTTGTTACGGAGCGTGAGGCTCGGAGGCACACCATCCGGAGGTTGGCGTAGCCGCCAAGTAGCTCCTTCGGACGCTATGGGATCGCCCTATTGTAAGGTCTTGTGCTGCAGAATTTGCAGTTGTTGCTTAGATACTATGACATTGGTACTTGATAGGATTACGCTGGTTTGGATCTTTGTGGTACCTAAATCAACATGAGAGGATTAGCTGGTTTGGGTTAGTACCTAGTGATTCTACACTAACATAATCCCATATAATTAAATTGTATAAATGACTGGGATGGGTGATCGATTACCTGTTTGTCTAGCATGAATGCGTTACACGTCATAGTTGGCATGTTATGTTTTATTGCAAATCATACTATGTATTTGTCACGACCCGCGAGCCGAGGGCCGCGACGGAGGGAAATAATTTTTTTCGCAAAAGAATAAGATTCGAAATGAATAGTTTTACCGAAGCTTAAACAATCAAGGAGTTCATTTCAAATCCCAAATACTCAAAAATCAAAATCTCAAAGTTCAAAACAAGAAATAGCCGCAACCTGGACATTCAGTCCGAGACGAGAACCCGCGGGGGAGGCGGTTCGGTCTCAACCCGAGCTCAGTTTACAAAAGGATACTAATGCATCAATCTCTCCAGATGACGCAAGATGATCCTAAGCAATTTAAGGTCCAAACCTCTTTAAAATCTTACGAAAATATACTTAAAAACCGCATTTTCAAAATACCGGCTCCACTTGTATTTTTCCAAAAATTTTGGGAATGTCAAATCTCTAGCTAGTAATTCTAAGAACCCCTCAAAGCGTCGAATCAAATTCGGAAATCAAATACGCAAAATACGACGACGATTTTCAGAGCTATTTTCGGTCGACCGGAATATCTTATCGGTCGACCGAAAGTCGACCAGAAACGTAAAAAGAATAGCTACAGGTTTCGGTTGACCATCCAAATTTTCGGTCGACCGATACCTGCAGGATCTGCAAAAACATATTTGCAGCAACAAGATACCCAACATCCCATTTTCTCAAACATTTTTCCAAATCATCCAAATACCATGTATTCACATATATATAACCGAAATACACATGCAGGTATCGATTTCCAACCAAAAATCACATCCAACCTCATTAAACCAGATATTTTTTGAAACGTCAAAAATACGAAACTCTTAAAAACTTAAATAGTCCAATTTTGATCAAACCACAATTCCATTTATTCTCAAGTGTCACAAGCATATAAATACCCAAATACACATGCGTCATGGTTCAAACATCAAATTGGAAATACTTTAATACAAATACATCAAAGTTTAACCATTTACATCATGAACTCAAAATATACAACTTTTAGAGATTAAACCTTCTCAACTAAAGTTTACAACCCTAAAAGTTTACAAACCAACCAAAATACAAAAAATATAAGTTAGTACTTCCAAATGTTAAGTCTTTACATATTTGCGCTATACAACTAAGGGTTATATGTACAAGTATAGACCCCTCAAAATACCTTCCCAAAATCCTTGCAAGCTATCGACAGGAAATTAGCACCCCTTTGCCGGTGCCTTTCCACGGTCTAATGGGTCTGAAAAAGATGAAAGCAACGGAGTGAGTCAAAATGACTCAGTGAGCGGCGCGAATAACGTTCGCGGCACCTCTCACCACAACATAACCAATCCATATCACAAGTCAAATACACCAAGTAATACATCATCATAATCATCAACATCATGTAAATAAACGAATTCCAATGCCAAACCAATTATGCTTTACTTTCTTATGTTAGCGTTTGCTTGACTAATCACCCGTTAGTCCTTTCATATTTGCAACGCAACACACCCTTTTGGTACCGCAACACCAAGGATCTGGGTCAAACACGGTGCACGTCGCATCCTCCAGTACTCTACAGCGGGGGTGATTCCTTTTGGCCTTAAGGGAGTTACTTGATATACCGGCCTTTCCGGAATTTCCGATTCAAGTCTCGCCTGGTCTCGTAGCCGCCACTCTGGCCTCGGGCTGGCCTTAACTACGCCCACCGATCTCTCCTCGAGACAACTAAACTGGGACTCCGGCGCCCACATCGTCCCATTTTGATCCTGATCCGTATGCCCTCCACGGTCCTAGAATGTGGCCGTGAGTGCCTTCGGATGTAATTTAGGATCTAGGGAAGAAAAAGTTTGAATACCCGATTGTTTTAAGTGGAAAAAGGAGAGTTGGCCAGTCTATACCGTGCCTAACTCCCTCGCTAATACTATCCTTCAAAAACCACTTACAAACTTCTCTAGATTGCCATAAACCCCGTGGCCTCCCTAGATAACATGTGCTCGGCCTCCCCGAGCCCCTTTGCCTACCCGGTCAAAGGAAACCACTAACCCACTAAAATGAGCAATAAAACATACAATAATGGAGAGCATAATCATGACAAGAAAATGCAGTCACTGGAAGCCGCTGGGCGTTGCCCCGACCCCCCCCCCCCCCCCTTAGGCTCCCTGCGCGCACGCCTGGCCGCGCGCGCGCACGCCTGGCCGGCTTCCTGCGCCCGTGCTTGCCCTTACGTGCCCGTGCCTTGCGCCCGCGAGCCCGTGTCTGCTGCGATTCTCCCCCGCACGCCCATAGGTCCGTTGAAGTCCTCGCCTACGTGCGCTGCCTGCGCGCCCATGCCTCTTAGCCTCCCGCGCGCCCGCACCAGTCCGGTCCCCGCACTTATGCTCGGCTAAGTCATGCTACGCACCCAAGTCATGTTGTACGCACCTTGACCCAAGAGCCTCCTGAATCAGATCCCGGTAGACAACCTCTCGACTCACACGGGAAAGCGAATCTGGACGATATAGTCCAACGAAAGAGCCCCACCACAATTATTTTTACTTTATCAAATCTCATTAATACTCACGTTGTCGATGTCTCTAATCACAATAATACTCAAATTGGGCACACCAATCGCATAAGTAATAGTGATAGACATACAACGGTTTCCACGCAAATTCCAAATTTCCATTCCAACACATATCCAATATTTTGCCATGAAATAAGAAACTGTTCCCATAATAAGTTCGATTCACATATTCACCAACACATGATCATAGATACTAAAACACACTAGCAAGTTGCAATAATGCATTACCATCATGCTAGCATTACAACATGCTCACATTACGCATATCACAAAATTTAGGGTTTCCACCCGAAATGATCTAAATATCACATAATCATGCTTGTACCACATAAATCATCTCGATTACAATACATCACCACCATAATCACACACAAGCAAGAGGTGCAAACCACTCACCTCGAGGGCTCGGCCGAAATCACACAAACGCAAACTCAACGCCAACCACACGCACCCGGGAGAGAACTAGGTTAAGAGCATCTAAGAGAGTAGGGAGAGAGAGATGGGATGATCAAGCACCAAGGAAACAAGGGAGAAGGTGATGGGAACTCACCTAGGTCAGCAAGGGGGAGCTCTAGGTCGGGAGATGGTGAGAAATGGTTAAGGGTTAAACAAACAACTCAAGACCCGAACTTATCCACGGGCTGCACACAACTATCCCTCGACCGGAAACATAAATCAGTCGACCGAAAGTGTTCTGCACAGCACAAATCAGATCAAAACCAAACAATCCGACTCCGACTCGCACACAACCAAGCACTCCCTCGTGCCGACGGGGTCACTAACCACATGACATACCCGCGGTACGCCCGAACACACATGCACGGATAACGAAAATACATCCAAGCACATCTCATAATCTCAAACATAATTCATAAAATAAAAGAAATCAAACAACGAACCTCACAACCCTCCCCACTTAAGGATTTTGGTCATCTGAAACAAACAAGTGAGGAAAACGCGCACACATGTCAACCTTCAGTTCCCAGGTAGCTTCCTTGAACCGCTGACTGCGCCAAAGAACCTTGATCAGAGGAACCGACTTGTTCCTCAGGACCTTGTCCTTCCGATCGAGAATACGAACTGGACGCTCCTCATAGGTGAGATCTTCCTGAATGGGGAGCGACGACGACGAAGTAGCCTAGGATGGGTCGCCCAAGTACTTCCGCAACATCGAAACATGGAAAACGTCGTGCACATGCGAAAACCACTCTGGTAACTCTAATCTGTACGCTGCACTGTCGATCCGCTCGATAATCTTGAAAGGACCAATAAACCTCGGACTCAGCTTGCCCTTCATACCAAAGCGCTGCACACCCTTCAACGGCGATACCCGAATAAAAACCATATCATCAACCTAAAACTCTAATGCTCGACGGCGTCGATCTGCATATGATTTCTGACGGGACTGACGAATCACTTTGATCTTCTGGTTAGCTTCCTCAACAACATCCGTACTCACAGCCCCCATATCCACCATGTCATCCCAGAATAAGAGAGTGCGGCATCGCCTGCCATACAGAGCCTCGTGTGGTGCCATGCCGATACTGCTATGGTAGCTGTTGTTGTAGCCGAACTCTACCAGAGATAAGTATTCGTCCCAACTACCGCTAAAATTCAATGCACATGCCTGTAGCATATCCTCTAAGGTCTGGATAGTTCGCTCTGACTGCCCATCTGTCTGTGGATAATATGTGGTGCTAAACCTCAGATCGGTACCCATATGATACTGAAAAACCCGCCAAAACCGCGAAGTAAAACGAGGGTCACGGTCTGACACAATACTCAACGGTACACCATCTAATGATCTCCGCTATAAAGATTCGGGCCACCTCTCCGGTGTAAAGGTGCTCCGAACAGGAATGAAATGTGCGGTCTTCGTCAAATGGTCAACCACTACCCATATAGCATCAAATCCGTGTTTCATCCTCGGTAGTGCCTGAATAAAATCCATCGTGACATCTTCCCACTTCCACGACGGTACCTCTAACGGCTGAAGATAACCACCCGGTCTAAGTCTCTCTGCCTTCACCTGCTGACATACTGTACACTGAGCTACAAACTACCGGACGTCTTTCTTTATGTCTGGCCACCAAAACTGTGGTGCTTAGACTATTAGCAGGAGAGAGGGATGTATACCAGAAGGAATATTTTGGGTTAAGTGTTAGAAAAATACTTGTAGCCATATATATATATATATATATATATACATATATACCCCTCGCACTCCGTAGCAGCCCCATGGCCAAGGGTGACATTAACTATGCCTACCAGCCTCAATAGAGATATTATATCTTAAGATTTATCAGCGCTCCAATTGCAATTGATCCACCTAATTGTTCCCTAGTCGGAAACCATATCGATTATCGGAGAAAATAGGTAAACATGCAACCAATATCGTGCTTAACTTAAACTCTCTTTACCTTAAGTATAACCGGAGTCTATAAACTCATACTCAATCAGGTAGAAGTAATCATAAAGTCACACGAAATGTACGTCACTAATCATGTCTACTCAAGTATCGCCTGAGCAAGGTCGGCTCACGTCCTTATCCGAGTAGACAACATAACTATGCATCTAGGTATGTGTTTGTCCTACCACAAGTATTAATAAATCATACTTGATGAGGGTAGAACATTCAAATCAAGCATATTTTACAACCAAAGTATAATATACTATAGTGCATAAGCCGAGTATATAACTCATACACATCAATCTATAGAAAATTCGATAAAAACACGCTTTTACAATCAATTATGCTTCACAATGAGTACCAACATAAACTTAGCAATCGGGAATACCCGAAATATCCATGTTAACTTAATAATACATTTCTACTCAATCATACATGCTAATAACAATAAATTAGGCATAAGCCTCACACAATCTCCAAGACAAACACGCATGTCTAGCTATTCAGTGTGACATGTAAACTACTAGGAATCATGAGACTACTACGCATGCAATATCTCATTGTGCATACTGAACACACAATCATGCCATGGACACTCATTTGAGACTCTCAAGCATACACATATCATTGAGAGTTATATTATTCCATCGAGCTTTCTATATAAACATGCACATCAAATATACAATCTCAATAAGCATACTAATATTTCACACAAAATCATGCTAGCATAACGTAACATTTCTATCACAGCATGATTATGTCAACAAACAAGTGAGAGCGCGGGATAACTCACCCTTTTTATCCCGATCTTATCGAACTGGAACTCGAACAGTGTGGACAGTCGAAGTTCTTCCGAAATTGACTTCGCCATCATGTTCACGAAGCTGTAATGATGTCACGAAGCTGTAATGATGTTACGAAGCTGTCGGACTCGACGGAGACAGCCGGACGGCGGCGGCAGCGGCGATGGTCAGGCTCAACGGAGATCCGAGGAAACGGCAGCACAATCAACACCCCGGAGAGACAGCGGCGACTCGCTGTGGCGGGCGACGGGAATCACACAAAAGAGAGAGAGAGAGAGAGAGAGAGAGTCCACAGCCGGCGTTGGTCCAATCGTCGGTGGCGAATAATGGCTCTAGTAACGTCGATGAGTCACGGTGAGCGGCGGCGAGCAACTGTGACAGCGACTGTGCGGCACGACCGACTTTATGGTTCGCTGCCAAGAGAGAGAGAGAGAGAACACGAGCACGCGAGGGGGGGAAGTCGAGACATGGAGGAGAAAAGGGAGAGGACAGTGTGGCGACACTCGCGCCAGCGGTGGGGTCAACGGCCGACGAGGCTCGACCGATCGCGCGAGCGAGAAAGAGATTCTAGAGAGAGAGAGAGAGAGAGAGAGAGAGAGAGAGAGAGAGAGAGAGTCTGGGCGAGATGGTGCTGCGGGTGCGGTCAGGCTCGAGCCATTTAGGCTAGCCCGACCGGCCAGGGCTCGGTTGGGCCGAGCCAAGTTGGCTCGGGAAGGTCTGGTCCAAACTGGGCCCAAATCAGCCCAAAACGCAGAAAGTCAATTCAAATCAAATCCAAATCGGTCCATAGACAAATTAAGCACCCAAATAACATATAAACTCGCGATCAAGCTCAAAACAATCCGGTATCATCTATCAAAACATCAGGAGCCTCACATTAAAGTTATAGATTTTGATGGCTACATCTTTAATGCTGAAAGTTTATAAAAAATTATTTTTAAATTATTATTTTAGAACTCTAAAATCTTAAAAGATTTTAAAATAATAAAAAATATATTATGATACACATAAATGCACGAAATATATGCCTAGGTATAATTTTTGGGAATAGTTTTAGCATAACAGGTTGTATATTTTAATAAAATTTATAATTTTAGTGTTGAATATTTTTTTAGAAGATTATTCAAATAGAAAATGATTCTAAATTTTAGAAAAATGATTCTAAATAGGTGTTTTGGGTTTTGAAGTTTTAGCAAATTGGGCTGAAATTGAAAAAATTCCACAAAATCACTGTTAAAAACCTGATCAAAGACAACTTTTTTCATCTGTCCCTCAAAGTCTTATTATCTATGTTTAAACCTGTAGATTATGGTATACTCGAACATACCTACCAAACACACACACACACACACACACACACACACACACATATATATATATGAATATTTTTTGGTAAATTTTTTAATATAACTTTATAGATTTTAATGAGCATTATAATTTTTATGCTGAAAATTTTTTAAAAAATTATTTCAAAATTAATGTTGTGAACTACAAAATCTTAATATATTTAAAAATAATAAAAATCATATTATGAAACGCATAAGCCGCTTCTGCCTTCGATCACTTAATTGATCGATCGAGAACAATCTCGATCAACATATAGTATTGATAACTTTTATAATTGAAATTTAAAAATAATATTTATTTAAGAGAATTGCATTTCAGCTCCTTATTAACAATCTCTTGTTTCAACCCCCAAAATATGAAAATGCTACACGTAGCTGCGCGCGAGCGCCGCCATGTCCGTGCAGCTACGTCGGCCCGAAACACGTTCGGCCCCGAAACACGTTTTGAGGGGCTAAAATACAAACTGTACGATAAGAGGGCTGAAATGCAGTTCTCCTTATTTATTTTCAAATTTAACCTGTACTATTTTATTATACTAATTTTTTATATGTCTATTATTTTCTTATAAGAATCTCCATGGGTCAGCAAAATTATAATTTAGAAAATAATAATATTATTAAAAATTAATAATAAAGCAGAGGTAAGTAATGTGTCATGTAGCAACTTGATTATTTTATATGTGGCACATTTTAAAGTAATTAATTATAGAATTTTAAAAGATTTGAAAAGGTCCAAATAAAATAAGAAGATTTAATTAAGTCAATGTAATTACAAAATACCGTAATGTATGAATATAAAATTACCGGGGGTATTCACTCTGTAGAAAGAATTTAAAGAGACTAAAGCAAATTAAATCTTCTTGTTGGTCGAATGATCACTTATGAGTTGTTGTTTGTGATTTTGATCAGGCTGGAGATCCGGTATATGATATACCAAAAGGAGGAAGAAATGATGGAGGAGATCAAGAATAAAAGACATAATAAACCTTCATGTACCAAGTTTAAATGCTACAAATCTCATCAAAATGTTCAGTTTTTCCAGCGGGAATGGGAGAGACTGCGCGGGGAAGGATCACGGCGGCCGTCGAGGGACAACAATCCACCGATTTGGCCGCCGGCAAGTAGATGAGTCCTGCCACCATAATTGTTGGAGGATTAATTCCTCAAGTCACGCCTAGAACATCCTCGCGGAGGGCTCCAATGAGCTCCAATATCATTGCCAATATGATGCCGGCACCAATATGGCCGCCAGCAAGTAGATCGAAACTTAATATTTGCAACAGTTTACAATATGGTGTTATTGTAGTTTTTTTTTTTGTTTTTCCCTTTTCAACTTGGGTTGGATTATGAGTTCTTATTGATGGTTTTACAAATGGATGATAATTGGTGTAATGAGTGATAGTATTACTACTATTCGAATAAAATTTTGTAACTCAGTCTATTTCACACGAATAAAAAATAAAAAAACCGCCACACTAAACAGAAAGTATAGAAATAATCTGAATAGAAAGATAAAACAATAAAAAAAGAAGATGAGTTAGTATGTATAAATTTTTTGTTATTTGCGACTCTACAAGCTTTTCCAAAATTTTCTAAGTTGTCTTCAATTTTTATTGCTATAAGTAAAATTCTTTTCTTATTATTTCTCAAACAATTTAGTTTAACATATCAATTATGTGAAACATATTAAGATTGATAAACAATATGATGTTTATCAATTTTATTTATTTATAAACACTTTGAAAAAAAAAAAAATCATTGTATTGTGATTTACCGTAATATTTCAGAAGAAAATTTTCTTTCAAAAAATTAACTAAATCTTTAGGTAAATTTGCTCTCAATATTTTAAATTTGACTATTATAATTGATCGTTCCGTTCCGTACTTAGTACGGGTTAAAGAACTAGTTTATATATAACTTGATGCACATAATCTATATACATATATATATATATACAATTGGATGATCAAAACCGTTATGTCATGTAGTATTTTGAATAATTTTTGGCCAAATTTCATCCGTACTACGCGGAAATATCATAAATTAGCATAATTGTCACCCGAAAAATTTTCGTCCCACAAATGCTATCTACCGTTTATTTGTTAACGGCGCGTCGGACGATCCACTGTTCGCTCCGCTTCTGTTATTAAAATGCGCGCGGAAATATCTGTTAATTGCATTTCCTCCCGCCCAAATATCCTTTACTCTACCCCGTCTTTTCCCCGCCCTTCGATCTACCGCCCGATTTTAACCCTAAATTCACTGTCCTATTTTCACCGCCCAAAAATTACAGCGTGGTGTTCATCACAACCTAGCAACTTCATCCTCGTCTTCGTGAGATGGCCGATTCATCTCACATAAGAGAGGGAGGCGACGGAAGAAGACGAAGAGGTAGGTTTCTAATGCGTTCATCTGTTATACATTCATTTGATCAATTTTAGAGCCGATTTGTGTAGTTTGACAGAAAAATATTTTTTTTCTCAGTAACCACGTCCTCCGAACATATGACTATAGTAATGCACCATGGTGGTTACTTCAATGAGAGTTTTGAGTATGAATATGTTACCATAAAAGAGCCATCTTATATAGACGATGTGTATAAGGTCATATGTCGTTGATTTGAAGTGAAGGAACAATATCCACGAATGTTGAAGTATCCTGGCCCTGTTTTAGCTTAGACTGCAATATTTTGGAAACATCCAGAAAAAGGATTATTCATTGCAAAACTGAAAATGATACTTATGATATGGTGAACCACTGTGATGATTACAACTGTGTTGATGTATACCAAGTTGATCCTATGCAACCAAAGGAGAAAGGAATGTGAACAGAAAGCTACTAACTTCTGATGATGGAGGAGTTGGCTTGAAGTTTTTTGTTGAACATGATTAACTACCAACTAATGAAGATGAAGAGTTGGCAGAACAGCAAATTCAACAAGAAGTTGAGGGTTCTGACTCAGATCCTGACTATGATATTGCTGATGATAATCTATGTAGTTCGGATGAATGTGAAGATGAGTACCCATCTGATGAAGACTACAACTTGCCACATGTGAGCTCTTCTGTAATTGATGAAGAAAATCCAAATATGGAATATTCATCATCTGAGTATGAAAGTGAAGAAGAGTGTAGAAGTTTGGATGGAGTTGAATCAGATGGCTATGAGCCTATTCCCACATATAAAAACATTGTGAGGGAAAAGAAAAGATCTAGACAGCAAGCACTGCATGATGCATGTCCTGGAGACTACATCAGTGCTAACTTCAAAGTGGGTCAGGGATGGGCAAGCACCAAAGAGCTAAAAGATGCTCTGAGAAAGTATGCAATTAATCAGAGGTATCCAATCAAGCTTGTGTTAAATGATCATATAAGAGTTCAAGCTATATGTGGTGGGGCATGCCCATGGAAACTTTATGCAAGTACAAAGGGACATGCTGATATTTGCATAGTAAAAACTCTACATGATGTTCACACTTGTTCATGCAGTGAAGAAAATCCTAATTTGACTCACAAGAGAATTGGAGAGTACTATGTAGAAAAATTCAAGGCAGATCCTAATTGGAGTCTAGATGGTCTTATTGCTGAGGTTGATAGAGATTTCAAAACCAAAATTCATAGGGGGAAAGCCAGAAGGGCAAGATTACATGCATTACATTTGGTTGTGGGGGAAGAGGGAGAACAGTACAATCTACTAAGTGATTGGGGGATGGAGGTTATGAGGACAAACAGGGGTACCACTATTGCATTGCATACACCCAACTTGACCTTCAAAAGACTTTATGTCTGCTTGGATGCTTGCAAGAAGGGCTTTAACTATTGTAGGCCAATCATTTTTATGGATGGTGCTTTCTTGAAAGGGAGGTATGGAGGCCATATTCTTTCAGCAGTTGGTGTTGATGCTGACAACAGCATATATCCAGTTGCTTATGCAGCTGTAGAAGCTGAGTGTAAGGACTCATGGATGTGGTTTCTAGACTTATTGTCTAGTGACTTGGGTATCCATAATGATACAGGTCTTTTCTGCTTCATGAGTGACAAGCAAAAGGTATAACTATGTTCAATTGTTTATTATTTTACTTAAGAACTAGATAATATTAATTGACTGTTGTGCATTATTGCCTTCTTACAGGGATTGGTTCTAATGCTTGAAGAGATGTTTCCAAATGCTGCTGTGAGGTTTTGTGCCAGACATTTTTATGCAAATTTTAAGCTAGATCACAAAGGTAAGCTGCTTAAAGACATTCTATGGAAAGCTGTTAAGTCATACACTGATGTAGAATTTAGTGCTGCCATGGATGAGATGTTAGCTGCTAGTGTGTCAGCCCATAATTGGTTGTTGAAGCATCCACCAATCAATTGGTGTAGAGCTTTTTTTCAACCAAACACAAGATGTGATATGGTTACAAACAATTTGTGTGAGGCTTGGAACAGAATCATTTTAGAAGCAAGGAGAAAACCCATTTTGACATGCATGGAGAGCCTGAGAAGGTTAATTATGACTAGAATAGCAAGCAAAAGGGAGAAAATGGATAAGTGGTGTGGAAAGATATGCCCTAGGATTGGGAAGAAGCTAGAGGAAATGAAAAGAGAATCATGCAAATACAGGACTCTTCCATCTGGAGGTCCTAATTACCAAGTTATAGGAGGCTTTGAATGTGGTGATTATGTTGTGAATTTGAATGCCCAATCATGTACCTGTAAGAAATGGCAAATTTCAGGTATTCCTTGTATGCATGCTATTTCAGTCATTTCAACTCTTAGACAAAATGCAGAGGACTATGTAAGTGACTATTACACAATTGAGACATACAAGAACATCTACACATTTACAGTTGAACCAATAAATGGAAAAATGGACTGGCCTAAGTCCAACAGAGGACCTATCAAACCTCCAGCTATTGTTACTAGACCAGGCAGACCCAGGACAGAGAGAAGGAAAGGAGCTGATGAGTCACCACCAAGGAGGAAGCAAAATAAACAAGCAACTGTAAGTGATGATCATGGGACAACAAGGCTGACAAGAGTTGGTGCAACTTATAAATGTAGCAAATGCCTTGGTGTTGGGCATAATAAAAAGACATGCAAGAATTCCAATGCAGCTGGAGAGACATCTGTAAGGGCAAGTTTTCATGTGTATTAATAGGTGCATAAATATTTTCAAAAGCTGATTAAATTTGTCTCTGATGCAGGGACAAAGGAGGAAGAGAGGCAAACAAAAAGTCACAAGCAAAACGTGTGTACATAAACAGGTAACAAGCAAGAGAAGCAAAGAAACTGATGAGCAACAAGCCCAAATTCACAGGCATCAAGAGAGAATACCCACTGCTAAAAGCTTTGAAGAATATATTCAAAACATAAGATCCAAGTATCAACACAACAGTTATCCAGTTAAAGCCTCCGAGACCTTAGGAATAAGCAGCCAGAACAGTCAGAACCGTTCAACCATTACAAAATGAATGACTACTAACTGCATATAAGAAGATAATGCAGTATTTTGTATACAAGGCATTGTGCCTTATTTTGTATTTGGCCAATGTGCCTTATTTTGTGACTGTTAGTAACTATAAACTATTAGTATCTGTTTGTATCTGTAAAGTGTTAGTACCTGTTAGTATTTTGTATGCAATGCAATGTGACCTATTTTGTGATAAAATGAAAACATAGTTCTCACTTAACACAATTTTCAGGATTGCATTACACAAGTTTACAGAAACACAACAGACTTCACTTATGCAAACAGACTTCAGTTTTTGCACTTAACAGACTTCACTCAACTGCATTACACAACTTTCAAAACTACAACAGACTTCAGTTTTTGCATATTACAGAAACAAAACTCTCAGAAGTACAATCTGAGATACACACTCACTTATACAAACTGGGATCTCACATTACTAAATAAAAAAGAGCTTTTCATATTGGCTCCTTACAAAGTAGAAGTCATCCACAAGCCCCAACATTCAGTGAAAGAAAATGACATAAATGAGCATTATAAAGATAATAATCCATAGCCTTGTCACCATCTTCTTAGATCCATGAAGCTTATGTTCCATCCGCTCCTGATCACTTTGGGCAACTTTAACTTTTGCTTCTGCTGTCTTCAATTTCTCGCGAAGCTCGAAAATCATGCGTCCAAGTCTCTCCGGTGTTCGATCGTCAATCCATTGGAAAAACCCGCAATCAGTGTCCGTCTAGCATAGAGAACGGTTAGAGGTATGCAAAGACAAAATAATAAATATCAAATGCAGGAAGAGAAAATGATGACAAAATTACTCTAACCAAGTAGTTTGGGCAGCGTAAGAATCGCCTCCCTGGATTAATTCAAAGGAGAATGATGTCAACAAGCTACAGGTTGGTGGCAATAACATCTCCGGAAGCTCACTTCGTTGCTTCTCGTTTTCGTTGACATCACTAATCGATCTGAGCCCTAATCGGCGGCGGGAGACAGACGGGGACGGGAGGAAGATACGGGCTGAAGCACTCGGGCGGTAGATCGAAGGGCGGGGAAAAGACGGGGTAGAGTAAAGGATATTTGGGCGGGAGGAAATGCAATTAACAGATATTTCCGCGCGCATTTTAATAACAGAAGCGGAGCGAACAGTGGATCGTCCGACGCGCCGTTAACAAATAAACGGTAGATAGCATTTGTGGGATGAAATTTTTCGGGTACCATTATGCTAATTTATGATATTTCCGGGTAGTACGGATGAAATTTGGCCTTATAGATATATATTCGATAGGTTAAAACATATTCGTAAATATGATTTTATCTCCTTTTAAATTTGTTAATAATTCGGAGAACTACCATATTATACAGATGTTTTTTTTAGAAAACTTATTTAGATTCATTTTTTTTAATTATATTTCAATCTGAAAATTATAATTTTTTCTGGTACCATTTTTAATAAAATTTTATCAACTTTTTATATAAAAATTGTATAGCTTTTTTCTTGGATATTATTGGATATATAATGATCTATAATTAACCGCGACAGTGTGAGTGTGCAACATGACCGCGGCAACGCGCGGTTTAAAAAATGCTTGTCGGGTTCTATATGGCACATGCTTTTCAACTTTGAATTTCCAAAAGTTTAATAGTAATATACAAAATTTGAATCTGCGCCAAAACATCAGCCCATATTATTTTATCTATTTTTTCGAGCTCGGCGGTGGCTTCCTTCTCTCTCTTTTTTCCCGATCCTTGTGCAGGTTGGCCTATAGCTTTCTCACAACCGGTCACCGACTGGATGCGCTCCCCTGATTCGGACGATCAGGACCATCACCGAAACGGATGGCCGAGAATCGGCCGATCCGAAAGAATACGGATCTCGAGATCTATCGTATAAAACTTTCATCTATTTATTTGACCTATTTTTAAATATTTTTGAAAAAAAAAATTAAAGTATAAAATTATAGATTTTGATAAGATCTACAACTTTGTAGTTGACGATTTTCCTACACCTTGATGCGTTAGCATCGAGGGAGCCGCCTCCCAGCGACTGCGCACCACAACCTGCCACAACCTCCGGTCATCGCCGTCGATTATCAGCGATAGCTATTTAAAGACAAATTGAGCATCGTCATCTTCACTAAAATCAAGCTCGAGCTTGACGTCATACTAGTGCCCAACTTGAGCTCCGTCCTTCCATTTCTCCTGCCACTGCCATCTCTATGGACCGGCCAACCCGGCGACTCCTCGCTTCTTACCACTGTATCCTCCAACCTCCGGGCACCTCATCGGCGACTCGCCTCTTTAAGCTAGCGTACCGCCTTTCCTTCTCTCCCAAATGTGATTTTTGAACTCTCGCGAGATTTTCAATTCTCCATCTACAGGGCAAGCTTTCAATGCTGATTTAGTTTTCTATCGCTACCAGATTACAAAAATACACAAAACTCCTTCAGAAATTATAGATTCCGCTGATTCTAGCACCTCCTATTAGCAACAACAATACACTAAAGGAGTTGGAACAAATATTGCCGTCCGGCATAGGCTGTGCTGACTGGAACCGAAAACCATGCTCAAATGCAACATGACCAACCAATGGTATTTCTTCTTCATATTTTAGATATATTTTCATCAAAAGTTGAATACTGTCATTACTTTCTCTGAATATTGTCATCAAATATCTTTGATTTTCAAGCATAATCTAATTCACAATGTCTGATATGTACAGCAAATTGGAGAATACAAGTGCTTCTAATGGCTTGGCAAACGCAAGTTCTTCATGTAGAAAAATGGCATCAATTGTGTGCAGAAATGATGAAGAACAAGAAGACTATATGCGATCAAAGCAACAAATGGGAGGTGGAGACAGACTTTGCGGGTTCCATCGTCTATCGATCTTTGTCCACTTGAGTAATAAATAAGAAGTTTTTTTTTTTTTTGGTCAGAAATAAATAAGAACTTTATAAATAGTAATTACATAGATTGGTGGGTGTACTAAGTAAGAAGACAATAGGGAGACTTTTCAGACTGAACTTAAGATTTTCAAAGATTAATATCTCTCAATCCTTTTAATTTCTCTATAGATATATGCGTTGTCTCTCTTGGTTTCTCCTCCGTCCATTTTTTTTTTTTACGGTGTGTTCTTGTCTCATATTTGTAGCCTCCTTCGACTTTGGTGCAGGTTTAACGAAAATAGCGTGATAAAAAAGGGAAGTAAGAGGGTCGGGTCATTGTAGAGCTCCATGTTGACCACTCATCTTATGATTGTGCCGTCCACTCACGATTGTTTCTCTCTGTAGCGAGCTAGATGTCAGGACGGATAACTATCTGACTGTTTGGCACTTTTTTATCATGTGGGCGCACTTGGATGTATGTCCTTATAGGGAAACATATATGATGTCAGTCTGTAAATAGAACAATCTACTGTGCCAACTTATTATTAGATAGATCATATTAAGCCTACCTATGAGCTATTTATATAAAAAAAAAAAAGTTATTGTATCCGATAAAACAGACCAAAAATAGTCTGAATGGTATTTTTTATTCCTCGAAATTGATACCGCTCCCGAGGCACAGAAAATTTATATCAAACTATTTTTCGAGTTAACTTCGGCCCAATAGCATTACTGGCAAATCCTATTTTAGGGCCAATGCCTTTGCGATTACAAAAGTCAAATTTGATACTGAGATTTGACTGTGGAGCGGATTAACGTTTTTAGACGGGCGACGGCTTTAAACCACGCATAAACCATTCATGATCACAAATCCGACGGTTGGTGTTCCATCTCAATTTCATCGCTCGCACTTGTCCACAAGACCCTCAGTCGGATCGCATCGCACTCAGTAAAGTAGGGTACTCGATAGCGGTGGTACATGGAGATTTGATAGATGCTTTACCTCTGTCTCGGAGTTGCCGAAGAAACCATCCTCAAGTACACATCCTCAATCGCCGGCTAGTGGCGGCGGCGGCCGGTGGCAGCTGGTTCTGCTCCGGCGTCTCTGACGATGTCGTCTGCGGCGGCGGCGATACTGAAGATTCGCTACTTCTCATGGGCGCTCGTCGGATTTCTTATCCTCCTCGGACTTCTCTGCCTCTATAATGGCTCCTCCTTTGCTCCATATCTCCTTCGCGACGACGATCGCCGTGCCCCTTTCATCACCATCTCCAACTCCGACACTGGAGACTCTGGCGTTGCTAATCTCTTTCTCAAATCCATCCCTGTATTCTCTCAATTTCACATCGCAGTTTTAACTACAATTGTTTTATTACTTTCTCTGTCGCTCTACCTGTCGCTCTTTGTCTTACCTTATTTATAATTTTTCTTACAACAGTTGTAGCTATTGCAGAAAATTGAACTTAAGCTTTAAAACTTTAGTGTTGTTTTATAGAAGTGGTACTAAGAGCGATAGTTAGTTGAACCTTTTTTATAGTGAATGACATAAGCATGTGCCTATTTCACCTGCAAAAATTTAGAAACTGTATAATATTTTATGTCCATCCATTTTATGTTCAACCTCTGTGTTTGATTATAGTTTATCCAATGCTCTTACTAGTCTTTCACTTCTTTTTAAATTTTTTTTAATAATGTCCTCTTACTAAAATGATTTTTAAATAACATAATTTCACGTTTTCATGCTCATCATGTCTGACGTAGATGATTTACTGTTTACAGTACCTCTTTTTTATAGATTGATGTAGTTTGATTGGTGGTATGAAATGGATAGTTTTAATTGATTTTCAGAATTCTGACATGAATGATGATTAAATTTAGGTATGTGACAAGAATTATTCGGAGTTGATCCCTTGCCTGGATCGGAATCTAATCTATCAGCTCAAACTCAAGCCTAACCTCGCTCTAATGGAGCATTACGAGCGCCACTGCCCACCCTTGCACCGCCGTTACAACTGCCTAATCCCTCCGCCCCCGGGCTACCGAGCAAGTATCATTTCATATACATATATTTGAATATATTGTAGATTTTTCAGTAATTTTAATTTGTATGTTTTTATTTTTTTATTGTTGTTAAAGATACCTATTAAGTGGCCAAAGAGTAGGGATGAGGTATGGAAGGCCAACATACCGCACACGCATCTCGCGAGCGTGAAATCTGACCAACATTGGATGGTTGTAAATGGTGATAAGATCAACTTTCCTGGCGGTGGAACTCACTTCCATAAAGGCGCGGACAAGTATATTACCCATATTGCACAAGTATGTCAATTTTCATTGCATTAATCTTATTATCATTTTTTAGTGCTTGGTTTGGTAATTAGCTTTCTTGTTATGAATTAGATGCTTAAATTTCCGATCGATAAGCTTAATAATGGAGGGAACGTACGAAATGTGCTTGATGTTGGTTGTGGTGTTGCAAGTTTCGGTGCATATCTCCTCCCTTTGAACATAATCACTATGTCACTAGCTCCAAATGATGTCCATGAGAACCAGATACAGTTTGCTCTAGAACGGGGTATTCCATCAATGCTTGGTGTGTTAGGAACAAAACGGTTGCCATATCCTAGCCGTTCGTTTGAACTGGCACATTGTTCACGGTGTAGGATAGATTGGCTCCAGAGAGATG
Organism: Xerophyta viscosa; assembly: GCA_002076135.1. NCBI lineage: Eukaryota > Viridiplantae > Streptophyta > Magnoliopsida > Pandanales > Velloziaceae > Xerophyta > Xerophyta viscosa. The sequence goes on along the minus strand of MJHO01000204.1, from coordinate 48,906 downwards.
GAATCTTATTGCTTGAGTTGGATAGGTTGCTGAGACCAGGTGGATATTTTGTTTACTCTTCCCCTGAGGCTTATGCTAATGATGAGAAGAATAGAAGGATATGGGGTGCAATGAGTGATCTTCTTCAGAGGATGTGCTGGAGGGTGGCTTCTAAAATGAATCAGACTGTAATATGGGTTAAACCTTCAACTAATGCATGCTATATGAAGAGGACTTCGGGGACTCTTCCACGATTATGTGAACCAACTGAGGACCCTGATTTTGCGTGGAATTTTCCCATGAAAGCATGTATCACACCATACTCTCAGAGTAAGTTAGCTAATACTTGATTCAGTTGATTTTCATTTGTAATTTTGTTTTCATTGGATGCTGTGTTGCCAACTTGTTAGCAGAAGATTGTTTTATTTTGTTGTAAGTACACTCAGATTTAGAATTGAAGGTCTTCATTATGTGCAAAGAGCAGATTTATTACTGACTATTAAATGATTGGACATTGTCGATGATAGACTAGTTCTGGTGCAATGAACTATAAACTAATGATCTGTTATATAGATTTTGATTTAGAAAACATTTTCCATTATCTAGGGTAATAACATATTAATTTATAGCCTAATCCCTATTACTCTGTTTTGTCTCTTTGCTCAATTTGAGCTCCAGTGCTGAGGCTTTTAAGAAACTGTCAAGCACATTCCATTAAGTTCTATGCTGCATTGACCATGGTTGCTTTTATTCTCCAAGTGCTTTGTTTGAGGATAGTATGGTTTTGAATTCTCTTACTTACTAGAAGCCCACTTACTGCTGTGTACATGTTGCCATTGCTATCAAAGAATTTTGTAGACCCTATTTAGCCATTGTTGGTGCATTAGAATTTGAAAGACTAGTTTTCAAGAAATGTATATTCTTGGCATTGACAAATTTATCAAATCAAAGATTTTAGGGTCATATTTTGAATGTCCCATTCTAGTGCTGGAGCTCTATAGAACTATCCCTTATTAATCCTTAAAACTTTCAAAGTCAACTAAGGACCCACAATCTTGAAGAAGCATTCTTTACTCATAAACTTAAACGTATCTTTTACCAGGGTTTGTTTCTGTAACTTTGGAATAAGTTTAGCTAGTTGGGGCTCTTTAAAACACTTCCAAACTATACTTGGGCCATGACAGATTCTTAAAGACAATTTAGTATAGGTCAGAGAGGCTAAATCAGCTCTCTAATTGGTCTGAATTTTCTAAATTAGTTAGAGAAAGAACAAGTGACTTATGTTCCAAGCTATATGAATGAAAGCGACTATCATGAAAATCCAGGACAAAGCAAACTTCTGTAGCAAACGACTGAACTGGCAGTCTTAAGTTTCTAGGGTATGTTGAACTCTTCAACATAAAGCATTGTGTTTTTCGGGAGAAAAACCTTAAGCATTGTTGCTTCACTGGTATATAAATAAGAATTTAACTATTCCTTACGGTTGTTATCGAATTTGTTTGACACTTCCTTGCTCGCTCTACAATTCTGGAAGCAACCCTAGGTGCTCTTCTTATAATCATTTTGCTCTTTGCGCTTAACACTAAGACACCAAACATTAAGAAAACCTAAGGAGCTGACTAAATGCGTTTGAAAATGTACCCACTTCTGCTGCTACAAAATGGGATCAATACCAGGCCCAAATTTAGGTGCATATGGCTTTTAAAATAGCCTTTGGCTATCTAATATAGTACTTGTACTATTTGATTGATTTTACAGTTATTCACATATATGATGTTTCCTTATCTGGAATTTGTTTAATGGGCTTTGCATTAGTCTGCACTAGGTATATTGTTCTTTCTTAATGGTGAGCAAACCCATAGCTTAATATCTGGCACTAATGTATGATTTTGTATATGCCCTCACATTAAGAAATTATGGTTGCTTGTATGTTTTACTACAGTAAATTTTCTTTTCTTTTTTTCCCCTGTTTTTTTGGCCTTGAAAGTTGAATTTCATCATTACTACCAAGTTTTTTCAGATGTGCCCTTTGGGCCTCTTTTTGTAACAAATTAAGGAATAAAATTTGTATTTATAAAATGGTTTGCTGACCAAGTAGGAAAAATAAGGTCTGACATTTATGCGGTTCACATGAGCCTTGGTTCACATGAGCTTTCGAGGTTTAACTTTCAAATTAAATATGAAGAGCATTTCTTTAATCGCAGTGGCTAAAAGAAAATGAACTTCTCAAACTAAATGAAGAGGTCAAAAATAAATCCATTCTTTTGGTAAAATCAGCCAGAAACAAAGATTATAAAAAGATTCAAATAGAATACTTAAAAAGTGAACTCATTTTCTTAATATATCCAGCAGAAGCTTTGAAAACAATCAACTATGTTTTAATATATTTTTTGGCAGAGCCTTCCACATATATAAAAGAAAGCACACCTAATGTGATGGTTCTAGACATTCATATCAAATTATCAATACTGAAAAAGGAGCTAGATGCCCCATAACCAAACAATTGCATTCAACCAGATACATTCACAAAAAGACTAGAAAGTTCTAATAATCTCATCTACAACGAAACAGTTTACGGAGTACAAAGAATACAAAATCCGAACAACAAAACAAACCAAAAATCCAAATTCATAACTACTAGAAGACCACGAGCTTGATCTGTGAAACTTATTCTGCAAAAGTTGTATACAGAAGAAACAAACCATACTCTTTAATGCGAACAAGGTCCTCAGATAGTCAGATGCTTGTGGACATAGTTTTCCAAACTCATTATATATAACTACCTGGCAATTTAGTGTCTCACCATTAGTTTCCAACTTATAGTATAGTAAACAAGCTGTTAAGCATATTCTAGCTTTTCCTTTCTCATTTCTTGAAACCGAGACGTATAACATCTCGGATGAGTTACCGCTATAAACAAGCACAAAATTAATAATAACAGGCAATTTGTTGAAAGCAATTGAGTGCAAGCTATGCTACCATATATGAAAGGAACAAATCAAACAACTAAACAATTCAGCTTTCATTCAACAAGGCAAATAAATGGAGAATACGTCAAGGTTTTTTTTTCCATTAGACACTATTGGGCAAGCGAACCAACAATTGGAAAAAAGTGGTAAAACTATTGTAGTGGGCTTACAAATATTTGGTTCCCCTTACATCCGGCCGCGAGATAGGTTCCATTGTACTAGAGAGCTTCCAGGATCCAAGGATGTCTTAGTCTCAACGGCCTCCATAGAGACAACCTTCTAGGAGTATTCTTGTTAAAGTCAACTTTACAAAATTATAAGCAATAACAAGTTCATGGCGCCACGCATCTAATGCAATTAATACCTAGTAACATGTCACTTCACCAACCAACCCCTCATGCAAGCGTCCTAATGCACAATACACACACATGCACACACACACACACACATATGCATATACATACATGATATTTGACATGATTATCATAGAGTTACATAAAACAATAACCCCCCACTCAGGACAAATAAAGGGGTCAAAGAAAATTTCATATGCTCATGATACTCTGCGGGTACAAAAGAGTAACAAAGAAACAATTGATGATGTTCAGTCATAGCCGTCTTGGAAATTGTGAAGGATAGGATCATACACTTAGGAGTAACCTCGATATTTATGAGTGAGTTTGAAATATAATGCATGCTAATCGTATAGTTTTACATCTCTACTTTCTTGGATATGTTACTTTCTCGGATATGTTGTCTATTTTGCATCAGCTAGGTCTTTTGTATTCTATTAATTCTTTACATGTTTCCTGGTAAACAGGGATGCACAAGGCAAAGGGAAGTGAGCTTGAGCCCTGGCCACGACGGCTTATCACTCCACCACCTCGTTTAGAGGAACTTGGTATCAGTGCTGAAATATTTAACGAAGATAATGTTAGTGCAGCAAGTGTATAACCATTTTTTTTTTCATAGTTGTCATTCTAACCAATCTAAAATTTCTAAGAGCAGGAGATTTGGCGCTCACGAGTATCTCAGTATTGGAAGCAGATAAAATCTGAGATAGAAAAGAATACTATTAGAAATGTGATGGATATGCGAGCAAGCCTTGGAGGGTTTGCAGCAGCTCTTTCAGATAAAGACGTTTGGGTTATGAATGTTGTTCCTGTTAGTGAATCAAGCAAGTTGAAGATCATATATGATAGAGGTCTAATTGGAACCATCAATGACTGGTATGCTAATTCAAGTTTTGTTATGAGTATTTTAAAAACATGTTTATTGGCTCTTTTATTGGTTGAAGTTACATCAAAATGGGCTCGCTTTGCTCAGCTAAGGCCAACATGAGCGTTCGTGTTAGTTTATCTAGGGATGTAAGCAAGGCTAAATGCGGTTTATTTGAGTGTAAGGCCCTTGGTTCATTTGATCTGATCACTCTAGGAATATTGGTATTTTCTTACTTCTCTTATAAATCAATGGAAGAAGTGCTTTCCTATCTATCTAGTAATATTTCTATAAATCTAAATCTGACATTTTGATTCCACTTGGGAGTTTTTTTTTTAATACAAAACTATGCCTTGGATGAATTTTATAGAAAGCTAGATGCTAAGGAGGGAAAAAAGCTTCATTATCGCGAAGGCAAGAGAGAGGAAAACTACGGATTTGAACTGAGTTAATCGTATCATGAGGAAGGACGGTTAGTTATTGGTATTTGATAAGTAAAATAAAGAAAGGCGCATGGTTTTAGGAGTCGTATAAACTGTGCCGGACAGCAGGTGCCTGTTGGCAGTTGTTGGCAGAAACTAGCACGACATATGCCAAAAAATCTTATATTTGAATTTCTAAATTAATTTTAAATTTGTATTGTTATTTTTAAAAATAACAACTAACTATACATCGACACGACATCACCGGCAAGCTCGGCACATCTCGAGTTTGGGATTTACCGAAACGCGGTACGAGACGACACCTTAAACCTTGGAAGAGATACTTTTTGAGCTTTTCATTGAGATCGGAGACTCGTATGTTTGCTTGGATGACCTACAGGATTCGGATAAGTCTCGGAACTGTATATACTATAGATGAATCAACAAATAGAAAGTGTTGAGGCTTTGAGTAAGATGTGGAGGGGAAAAACCATTTGGGCCGGATAGTATGCTATTGAAGTTTAGAAATGTCGAGGGAAAAGAAATGTCGGCAGGCTATTGTTTAGCAAAAGTTTACCGATTGAGAGAATGTAGAAGAGTGGAGGAAGAGCAATCTTATACCTATTTATAAGAACAAAGACTACATACAAATTTGTTCTAACAATCTTATAAATTTAAACTAATAAGTCACAAAAAATTTTGGGTAGGTTTAATAGAGAGGAGACTAAGTCGGTTGGGGTTTCAAGAACTAGTTTGGCATTATGACGGGATGGTCGACCACAGAAGCGATCCACTTTCCTAGAAGCATTATCGAGTCTTACATGAGAGACAAAAAGACCTGCATGATTTGGAAAGAGCATATAATAGGGGTTCCTAAAGAGGTGTTCAAATAGAATCTTCATCGCCTACCTTAAACCCATCCTAAATATGTATGAGAACCTGTCACATACACTGGATGATCAGAGAGATTTCAGAAGCTTTCGATATTTTCATTCGCCCTTTACCAAGGTTTAGCTCTGAGCCATTTTTTTATTTATCTTAATTATTCTTGAATTGAAAAGACAAATTCAAGATGATCTTTCCTGGTGCGTGCTATTCGTGGATGGCATTGTGCTTGATAATACAGACAAAGTGATTTATGCAATGTCGGAGAATAGAGGACGACATTGAAGTCGATGGATTGTAGGCTAAGTAGGGCCAAACTTGAGTATGTAGGATATAAATCGAATAGATAGAAAGTAAGTTCAACTTTTGTTAGCACGGCAAATTTGAGTTGGGAGCAAAAATTATTCCACGAAAGGTAGGTTTCAAGAACTTGGGTTTTATTTTGCCGGAAAATAAAAAAATAGATAAAGATGTCAGCCATTGAATCAAAGCAGGATGGTAAAGTGAAAATTGCGTTAGAAATTCTGTGCAATAGAAAGTTCCCCTCTCTACTAACAGAAAATATTGCCGTACCACTATATGACTGCTATATTGGCTGGTACCAAATGTTGGCCGGTTAAACGTCGGCATATCCAACCGATGGTGGGGGATCGAATGATCGAGGAGGATGCTGCTTAGTTTGTAGTCACTCTATCAGGTATAGGATCAGGCATGAGGTGATAAGATAAAAACTCGATGTGAATTCTACTGAAGGCAAAGATGAGGACAATACATTTATGATGGTTTTGTCATGTGAGGCAGAGACCAGTAACTGCATCCCTTAGAAGATTGAAGTATTAAATAATGAAAAAAAAAACATGAAGGCCAAATAAGAGTTCAGGAGAAACAGTACAACAGGATTTTACCTATTTAGAACTTGGTTAACACTTAACTGCGATCGAGCCAAGCGGCGGCGAAGATTCGTGTTAGTGCCACTGTTTTTTTTTTGGTACTCATGTGTTGTTGTTGTGGTGCTCTTTTAAGCTTACTTGTGTGCAACTTCCTTTGCTTGTTTTGGTTTGATCGGTTTATAACCTTATTTTGGGGACTTTTGGGATTGTGTGCTTGTGTGTTTGGGTGTTGAATTTCTAGGCTGGGGTTCCAGCAGAGACAGCCTCATCCGGAGAATGGTTGCTTATGTCTTACCCTATTCAGATCCTTCTCCGGCGGGACTTATCACTAAGTTGTACTTATTGTCCTTGTTGTTTCTAGGTTTTTATTCGTATGAGCACTGTTCAGTGGCTCGTCTAGGTTTGTGAAGAAGTTTACAATTACTGCCTTGGAAGAAGTGCTTTCAGATATCTACTAGTTTTTCCAAATTCATTGAATCTGATTTTTCAATTCTGCTGGTAGACCGTATATTTTATGGGAAAGTAGGTTTTTAGTCATATGCAGGACTGTTTAGTGGCTCGTCTAGTCTTGTTGTTAGTTTATACTTCTTTACCTTCCAACTTCGGATGGGCCTTTCTCTTGGATAAAAAGCAATCCTGGCAGCGAATTGTGGAATCTAACGTTGCATTGTAAAGAATATTACATACAGACTAGGGCTTATCTTAGGTTTACTGTTAATTCTGATCGAATAGTGCCAAACCCCCGGTGTATTTGCACCATCGTCTTCACCATGGTTTTCGATGCCGGTTGGCACAGCCCGTGCCGGGTGGCACGTGTCTGTTCCGGCAGTTGTCGGCAAGGCACGAACCGGCACAGCACATGTCTAAAAATCTTATATTTAAATTTTTTAATTAATTTTTTATTTTTTTTTTAAAAAAAATAATAAATAAATATATATCGGCACGGTATGGTCGGCACGTGCCGGTATCTGAGTTTACCGAAATTTGGCTCCGCTCGGCACAGAAAACCTTGGTCTTCACGACATAATAATTTATTGTTTTCTCCTTACATTGTTATTGAGGTGACTTTTAACATATTTGTTGTTTTTATTCTTCAAGGTGCGAATCATTTTCAACATACCCACGCACCTACGATCTGCTGCATGCGTGGCTTTTGTTCTCTGATATTGTCGAGAAGCAGGGGTGCAGTTTAGAGGATCTGCTGATTGAGATGGACAGGATGCTACGACCTCTTGGATTTGCGATTATCAGGGACAAGGTTTCTGTCATAACCTACGTTCGTCGATATTTAAATGCCTTGAGATGGGATGAGTGGTTGTCGGAGGTAGAGCCAAAAGCTGATGCTCTTTCTTCGGGCGATGAGAGAGTTTTAATTGTGAGGAAGAAGAAATGGAGTGAGGATTCAAACAAGTTGTAGAAATAGCGTAGATTTTCCTGTTTTGTTGTTCGTCAGTTTCTGGTGTAGATGACTACCAATTACCAAAGAAGGGTTATGGTGTTGTTCTTGTGCTTATATATTTTCTATTATAAAAGTTGTAAACATTCTGATAATAATAATAATGTAAATGTATATTGTAATGCACAAATTGTTTCAGCGCCTAACACTATTTTAAGGCGTAGGGGGAAAAATTATATATATATATATATATATATATATATAGTTCAAACAATGTTGCTTTTTTTAAGGGCGTGTTTGGAGTGGGGGTAGAGGATGGTAACCGTTTACCAGCGGGTAACGGTTACCGGCCTTCTACCCCCGTTTGGATTGAGGGTAATGTGTTACCGGGGGTAACACATTACTCCCAAAAGGGGGTAACGCGCTACCCACCGTGAGAGGTGGGTAGCATGTTACCCGCCTCTCTCGCCTCTCCATCTCTCTCTTTCTCTCTCACTACAGCTCTCTCTCCTCTCCATCTCTCTCTCTCTCACTCCAGCTCCCTCTGTCACCGGTTCCCTCTCTCTATCTCGTATCCCACTCTCACTCCAGATCATCGCCAGCTCTCTCTCTCTCCCACTCCAGATTTCGTTCCCGCCGCCGCAGCTCTCCCTCTCTCACTCTAGATCTCACGCAGCCCGGTCTCTTGTTTTTTCTCTCTCCAGCCGTTTCACCGTTGTCGAGCTCTTCTCCCTCGCTCGCGCCGATCTCGCCGCCCTCCACCAGATCTCGGCGCGGCAGCCCCGGTCTAGTCGCTGCAGCCCCAATCTCGGCTCGATTTCGTTCCGACATTCTCTTCCGCGCTTCACCCGGTCTCACCAAGATCTCGTCGCGGCTCAACTCGATCTAACCGGCGGCGGAGCTCGATCGCTGGTGACTTCGGCGGCGGCGGCGGCGGACACCGATTTGGTTTTTTTTATTTTTATTTTGTGTATGTATGTGTGGGGGGGTTATTAGTTATTCACTGTCCAAATAAGGGTATCCTTTATCCCGGAAATTTTTTTTGTTATCCAGGTAAGAGTATTACCTAGGTATATGGTAACCTTAGTGGGGTACCAAACATGGCCTTAGGTGTTTTTCGAAGAAAAATATTGCTTCATAAAATCTTGACAAATAAACTCCTAAAAGATTTACAAATTAGATGAAAATATATATAAATATTTTTTAAAAAATTAAAAATAAAATAAATAAATTTTGGTATGTTGTATTTATTTTTAAAAAAAAAAATTAAATAGATAGTATAAAGTTTTTTAATTTTTTTAACCGAGTTTTAAAATATTAATTTAGAGATATTTTGAAATCTTTTTAATATAATAAGCGATAAAGTACAGCATTTTTTTTCTAGAGGCTGGTATATAATTTTATCTAAATTAAATCATTACTATTTGGCTGATAGAAAGGTCAAATACGAAATCCGTAAACAGAGTGATGTCAGAATCATAGCAACTTTGGTGGTGAAAATGAAAGTGCTTTTAGCAGTGTTCTTCTTTGGAGTGATTTGATTAGTACAACAATTTAGCCAAACTAGAATGTTTTAGGTTAGAATTATCTTTCACTGATAACAAATAAGAATATGGGATATTTTCAACTAAATTTGTCGGCCGTCGCTTTATATATCGCTTTCTGTAATTTCAATCAAGGTGATGTAAAAATTCTAATATGAATTATTCACAGATATTGGTGACTATAACTTATGAATGGATCAGAGTTACAGACGATGCCGAATATTACGGAAGCAATGGATTATCAATTGGGCTTTTCTTTGGCTATTTTTCTTTATTTTTTTTTTTGGTTATTTTTCTACGCGGTTAGACTGTTTATACCTGGTGATCGATTATGCAGATGTCACAATTTGCTCATTCCACAGTAAGCCAGCATGGTACATGTAAAAATTGGGAAATTAGTGGGCATTTATTTATTAATGATAATTTTAATTAAAAATAATCATAATGCGAGTATATATATATATATATATATAGAGAGGAGTGCAGTTCGTTCCTGTCGACTCCGCAACCGTCGAAAATACGATCCGAACTCTTCCAAAATACGCGCGTAATTTCAGCTCTTGGATCGCCGTAATCTGACAGCTCCGGAGTTGACAGGAGCGAACTGCGTTTCTGTCAAGTGAAGATTAGCGCGCGCGCGCGTGCATTATTTATATATATATATATATAATATATTATAATATATATAAACTCCCAAAAACGAAGCAAAGATCACGACGAGGCCGTGTGCTTCACCCGTATCTTGCCATTTCTCTGCTTTCTATTTTTATTTTTTAAAAAAGAAAACTCTCGGGGCTTTCGGAAGCGGCGAAATCGGGTGCCGCCGCCGTTGATCAGCGGAGTACATCATCAAAATATCATTGATTAACAATGGCTCCGGCGGCTGCGGAGAAGAGGATGTTGCTCCCCATCTCAGACCCGCCGCCACGTGGCATCAGCGCCGGAGACGAGAGCATCTTCAAGGGGTCTCCCATGACCAAGCGCGGCGCGCTAGCCGCTCTTTCCTACATGTCTTGCGCTGGTACTTGTTTATTTTTTCACTAGATTTCTATTCTTTTCTTTTCAACCTAGACAGCTTTGTGACATGAATTACTGTAGATTCTCTGAATTCTTTGAACTTCTTAAGCGAATGGTAATTATGTAATTATGTAAATCTTCTACTGAAGAGCACCTTTCAAGGTATTTCTTAGGGGTGCATAGTTGAGCATGACGAGATGTGTGTGACAAGTGCTGGGTTGAGATGCTACGCTCCCCAGTCTCCCGTATTGAGCATATCTAGTCCAGTTGGATAGAGTACTAGTTGGGTCTCATGATGGCGTCAGTACAAGAACTCAACATTTTTGGGTTAGGTGAGAATTTGACGTATTACACTTGGAGAAGCTCAATGGTCTCATGTCCAATGCCGTAAATAATATCTCATGGAAGTTACAATTGGTCTTACCTGGGTTATTGATGGCCATTCATGTCTATTTGGCTAGCCAACCCCAACTTGAAGGGAACCGAATTACTTGCACTCTGGGATGCGTTATGGTGAAACACTCCTGTATTTGTCTGTGGACTTAGGCATTTGCCTGAAACACGTGAAATCTATATGTCTTGCTGTTTGGTGACGTTTAGTTGGTAAGTCAGGATTATAATGGGCATTAGAAGCCCATTATAATTGGAATTGGAACGACCAAAAGTTGTATAACGTTTTGATATATCGTGGAATCGGAATCGAATTGCAATTATTATATTTTTGTAATATAAAAATTAAGGAATCATAATTATATTCCAATTAACAATTTTAGTTTTTATTGTAACAAAATGAATCGGATTAGCAGAAGCTGAAATCAATGTTGTCAAAGGCGCAAGGCACACTGAGGCGCAAGGATGGTTTTGGAGCCTAGGCGCAAGGCGTGGGGCAAGGCACGGGCCTTATAAACGTGAGGCGTAGTTTTTTTTTTTGAATAAAATATATATTTAACAAACATAAATTTGACACACTTAATATAAAATTAGCTAATTTAGAGTTAAAGATTTATAAATAGCAACTTGCAAGAATAACTAAATTGAATTAGGTTGAGAAATGAATAATTTTAGGTATTATTATCCTAGTATTATGGTACTATTTTAGAACTATATTATGGTATTGAATTTATAGCTATATATCTATAATTGCAGTCACTTCATTTGCTTTTTCGGCCTGCAAACGTCAATGGCTAAATTGTCTAAAAAATAAAGCTGCAAAAAAGCAGCAACAAGTTAGAAAAAAAGCTTCTTCTTATTTAGGTTTTCTTCTTCTTCTCCTTCTCTCCTCCTTCTGTGCGTCTACTGAGCTATGATTTTTTTTGGGAAGGGGACTTCTTTTTAAACTATGAATTGCAAGAGGCGCGCCTGGGCATAGGCGGCGCTTCTTGCACGCCCGCCCGCCTCGGATCTAGGCGGGCACAAATGCCTCCAATGCGCCTAGGTACGCCTTCAACAGCACTGTTATCGATAAGTTAATATAAATTCATAAGACATTGTTGCCGATAGTTTAGAATTCAGGTGAACCTCTTTTCGCTCTTCTCTCCGCTTTTTGGGTTGCCGCTAGCTTAATTTTAAAAGGCGCGCGCCTTTAACAACTATGGCTGCAATCATTCATTATACCACCAAAATAGAGCATTGTGTGTAAACATTGTAGCGACCCAAATTCCGGAACGCTAATAATATGCCAAAATACGATCAATAAATGCGGAAGTGTTAACAAAACATTCTTTTAAAAAAACGCTCCCAACAAAAAAAAAAGGAAAAAAAAAAGAATATTCGAGCAACGGTTCTCACGTTTTCAGTCGTGAGAAAGATGACCTCCAACGCTTAACCGATCATAGCTCCTCACAGAACTCATGCGAACCGATCTCTCTCATCGGTCCCTCGCAGTTCTACGAGTATCTATGGCTCGAGCCAAGGAATACATATAATAAAACCTTTATCTAACTCTTTGTAGTATCGGTCGACCGATTCTTATACAGAGAACACAAATCCATCTTCTTTCAGTTTTGGTCGACTGATCGGACTATCGGTCGACCAATCGGGCTAAATCTGAGCCCAAACCTAGCTGGAATCCAGTCCTAAACATCACAACAGTGCGACTATCGTCGACCGATACGTGGGTAATCAACACAAATAGCTTTGGGATCTCACAAACATCAACAACAATCGGTATAAAATAATGAAATCCTAAAAAAACAAACACAAATATTTAGCTTAAATAATGAAATCCTAAAAAGCAAACACAAATATTTGGCTTAAATTAAAAAAGGACAAAAGCTTAATTCGCTAGTTAGTGTAATATTTTTTTTCCCTCACCATCCCATATTATCTTAGGGTTTTTAATATAGTAGTGATGAGTCAGGTGGATTTCCCTAGTCCTATTCCAGTGGAGATTACCGATAATCAGAATTTTTCTAATAACAAGAATCCAATTCTTATTCCAGACGATTATAATTAAATATTCTCTCAACCAAACACCTGCAATTGGAATAGGTGGTTACAAGTCTCATTCATGCGTTTCCAAACACCCCATTTATGTCTATGATATCTTCATGTCTTAGTCTGTGAGTCTCATATATGATGTTACCCCTTCACCATTTACATCGACTGTGGGAACGAGCATTGTGAGTATGACAGGGCAAAAGGTAAGATGCGGAACCCCAATAAAATGGCATTACACAAACGATGAGTGACAGAAGGTTGACCTTTGTTGGAGGTTCCAATTCCAGGCTTGGCTTCATATTAATTTCCGCCACTAGTGTCAGCATTCACTATCCGCCGGGTTACCCCTTTCTCGTCCCCCTACTGTGATGACACCGCAAGAGCTGAAGCTTCTTTTCGACATTGACGATCAGGAGACTCTTGGTTTCTATCTCCCTGTGGTGATGGTCTACTCCAATAGCAGCTCCATTGCCATCAACAGCCATGATCCAACGATTGATCGCTGAAGCAATTGGAAAGGTGATCGTTTGATATTTACCTGCTTACCTGATGGCTAGAAAAGCTGGAACCTTACCGGAAGCCGGAGTGGATTGCACCAGAGAGGATTGTTGTTCGTAGAGGTGCATGCCCACATGCGGTTGCAGAGTTTATAGACGTCATGATGACTTTGGTTTCGGCTGTCAATGAGCAAGCCGTCCTCCCCGCGACTTCCGGCGGGTTGCTCCACTGCCCTTTGCTCCTGTTCTAGGAAGGGGAATTGTTAGTATAGTAACATTTGGCCACCATTGAAATTCTTCCATCGCTTTGGATATGTGGCACTTGGAATTGTTATGGGTAATGATTTTATAATCATTTATTTGGTATGTAATGAAGATTTGGGCTGTCTATATTCAAATTGCTCGTGTCTATTTTCATTTTGACTGGGCATTATTCGGCCATGTTGTCGATCGTGTTTGGACTGAACACGTGCTCTTGATTATCATTTGCAACTGGATTTCGAACTGTGCTTTGGTAAAAATATTTTATTCATCTACGGAGATATCTAGATACCACTATCAAGGTCATTCTTCTAGAAAGTTCTTCATCTTGCTTTTTAGTTGTTTTGCATTACCTGTCATTGACAATCTATTTGGTAACCTGTTAGAGTTTCACAGATTTACGCATTCGGTAGTATTCACAGACTAAGGTTCAGCTGCAAGACTTTGTTTGCTAGATAGGTGCCAACCACTGCTCACCGAACAGAGTGGACCAACATTTACCAGCAAGACCTTGTTTTGGCAGGCAAATACCGGCAAGCAAATAACAATCACTGATCACCGATCAGGGTGGATCAACATTCACATGGGAGACTACAACAAATTGTTCACTCTAGCGAACTATTATATGGATTTTCCCAACATCAAAATTGCTCGGAATGCTCCTTAATCTCGCTTCCAAACATTCTAGCAAATACTATTATATGTTGTTTTCAAAATCAATGTTCGACAAATGCTCCTCGACCTCTTTTAAGCATACCCGTTGTATATAAGTTGCTAGAGCTACGTCTTGTTGGTCTTTTGTTGATGGTTGGGGACTACTATCACACGTAATGTGGAAGTATATTATCCAGTAAAATTCCAGTAAGCCTTTCTTAGGGGAGTATGGAAGTAAACTATCAGTAAGCCTTCTTAGGAGAAGCATGGAAGTGAACTCTTAGCAAGCCCTCCTATGAAGATTATGGAAGAAACCTTATTACGAGAAGCGTATAAGAAATATGTCTGTAAGGCTCCTACTAGAAGCGTGAAAGTAAATTTTCAGTAAGATTTCATATGAGAAGCATGCAAAAAAGCCTTCCTACGAGAAGCTAGAAGAAAATTGCTAGTATGCCTTCTTGCGAGAAGCATGGAAGAGAATTCACAGTAAGCCTTTATATGAGAAGATGGCAGAAAATTCACAGTAAGCCTTCCTACGAGAAGCATAGAAGAAAATTTTCAGTAGGCTTCCTATGAGAAACATGAAAGTATATTATACTGAATGATTGCTCCCCACCTCGTACGATGGGGATGATCCGTAAATTTTATCACCCATACGGGGCTAACTCTTATATACGTCAATCGCCCTTGCAAAGCAGATGAAGCCGGTCCGTAGAACTATCTCCCAGACAGGGCTAACTATATACGCTGATAGCCCCTACATGACAAGATGGAGTTGATCCCTAAAAGTTTTCATTTGAACATGGTTAGTTGTTTATACGTGAATCAACCCCTACCTCATAGTTGGAGCAGATGCGTAAAGAATTACCGTCCAACAAGACTAATCTCTCTATGCCAATTAAATGCAACGCGGGAAAGAGCAAATATCAAGGATCAATTTTTGTTGGCTTGTAGTTATTGAGATGACCAATAGTCTCACTCCTATGCAAGCTTATGGTTTCGTGCATCTTCTTTGAAGAAAGAATACTCGATGGGCATAATGGAGCGTTCGATCGACAATGTCAGGATCTAAAAGTCAGTATCTCATGCTAAGATCCACGTTATAGTTTTATGTAGGCAATGGATGCATAACACAATTTAGCAACATTTGGGAAGCACCCAAGGGTGAAAATTGTCAATAAGTGAATAAGCAAGTGAAAACTGCGATATCAAATCAAACAACATGCAAATACTCTTAAGCACAACACAAGGAACGACGACGCCGAACGTTCAATCTCGAACAAGTAGAACTTCAAATAGAGTATCTTGTGCCAGGAGAATTTATAACTTACAATCATGCATATTTATTAGGCACTTGGTTGATATATGCATACCATGCGTTGATCCAGGATGATCTCGAGTTAGCCTCAAAGCTCTCTCAACGCTCGGCTCACTCCGGAGAGGAGATTGGTTTAGAGGTTGTGTGTTCTTGGGTGACCGAAGAGGTCGATAAACTCTAAGGCTCGGCTAGGGCTTAGAAGCTAAGGGCTGTAGAAACTCCGGTGATCAGTAGGGAAGGTCGCCGGAGCTAAGACTGAAAGGGCCGGGTAGAGCTTGTTTTACTCGTGACTAGTTTGCTCATTGAGCTCGAACTTGGATTTTTCTGAACTTAGTTATGGAGACTAACTTAAACACTTCAAAATGCAGCCCAAAGGGAATAAATACAGAATTGTGGATCACTAACTCTAGAGTCTACTACAAATACATCATTAAAAGATAAAAAGAGATATTACCTTATAATGACACTTGGTGCAAGCTCTAGAAGCTTTGAACCTTTTATGGCGACACTTGGACACTTTAGGGACACATTTGTAATTTAAGCTAATTACAAAAAATTAAACTCTAATTACAGCAAGATTAAATGTTTTTACTTGTTTCGCCGCGCTGGCACAGGGCCGCCGCGGCGCGCCCAGCGTGCACAGGTTTCGCCCAGGCGCGTGCCCTTGTGGCCGCCGGCGCCCGGTTCGCCCAGGCGGCGCCCGGCGCCAGCGGCGCGCTGGCGGGCGCACCGCCTGGGCGCCATTGGCACTTTTCTCCCTTCGCTTGATGATGTACGATGACTTGTACACCATTTTGAGTGGCACGGACTTCGAGAAGGCTTTGGGTTTGCTCGGACTTCTTTGGATTGGTCTTGAACTTACTTGAACTTGCACTGAACTTCTTATGTGCTGTGCGCGGCAATTGCTCGTTTCCTTGGCTGAAGCCTTTATGTGGCCTAGGTTGGCCGCGTTTCTCACTCGGCGTCACTAATATCCTCCTGAATCAATACTCCCCTTCCATAAGGCCGAGAATGCTCCGCATCTGCTTCAAAAGAGGTCAACTTTAAGACTTCGACTTGAACATTGGTCCCGCTTGAGTGTTTGTTGTGATGAAATTTCCAAGCTAGAACCTTGGACTGAAAAACACCCCTTTGCTGTGAAATGACTTGCTCTTGAATGGCACAAGAGACTCGAACGAAAGAGGCAACACGTCTGCCTTTCCCAACACAATCCTTGATGACAAAAACTCCTTATCATCTTCTTCAAACGATTTTAGATCACGTATGATAGTAATAGATCACGATATAAAGATATAACTCCCGAGTTATAACATACACACATCCAAAGGCACAACATCACATACAACTTCATCAAATAAATGCTTTCGTAATAGCGAACTTAAGAGTGCATTAGGTATTCACCCCTACTCGATCTCCTCGCTGAACCATTTAAACGGAAGGATTGGGATTGTGGCTTCACTCTAGGCCGAGTCTCTCCACCAACTCTTGAGAATGAGTTCTTTGGTCTAGCCGGACCAAAAGACGCATCCACATTCTTGCCACTTGTTATTCAGCCGGAAGAGGGCCTTCTCGCTCCTTCTCCTTCTTCATTTACAAACAAGAGCTAGAGTGGGATCGCTTCAAACGAACTTGCTCTAAAGAATTTCTCCTCCATCTCCTCTGTTTCTTCATTAGTGGACCTATGGCGGCCGAGGCTCCTCCTTCCTGATCTCCTTTGGACTGAGTTCCGGTTAAGTTCCAACACTTCTCCTTTGTGTGGCCAAGCTTATTGCAATGTCACAAACACGCTCTTCTCTGGGGCTCGCAAACTTCAGATTTTGTGGGCCTACTGCACTCTTCTCTGGAGTTGAAGCTTGATGAGTGTCCACAGCCTTCGAAAACATTTGCTATGAGCTTCGCCTTCGCTCCCACAATGCCATTCGACATGCTTCATCAACGGTATGTGCGGCCAATTTCAATTTCCTCGCGATGTTGAGGTTGAGTCCAGCAACATTACTTTTCTAAACACTCGCTTCATTCTCTTCGATTCCCCAAGACAAGCCTTGCCGACGGAACTCCGAAGATAGTCTTTGAACCGTTATCCCGGGATTGCCGTAGAATAACCACTGGACTCAGTTCTTCCACATAGCCCAACCGGGATGAGAATTGACTACGAACAAGGATGCTTTGAAGATTCTCCCACGATTCCTCGCACATCATGGATCGCACATAATATTCCACCACAATAAAGCATGCGAACTAAAACTTAAGACGAGCCAACTGCAATTCTTTTGCAATCATTGTAATCAAAAACAGAAATTATGACTCTAATTGATCGAACCAAAGATCGAGGTTTCACCGGATAGAGTTCCACGCTATGTCGCGGTAAGTCGATCTTGCTCAAACTTTGACTGAGAACATCCCATGCTTCCTTCTCCTCCAAATATGGTTCCTCCGATATAAATTTCAGCTGGCTCTTCCCGTCGCGAGACGTCGAGCGGTCCTTCCATTCGAGGATAGAGTGCCGTCGTGCATCATAAGTGATGGAGACTGAAATGCCATTGGACCTGAAATGCCATTGGTGTAGCGTCATTAGGGCTTTTCCTGGGTGAATTGACTGAAAATTAGGGCGCGTGCATAGCGTTCATTTTGCTGGAATTGTTGCTAAATAGCAGCTGAAGTTGCTGAATTCTGAACCAGAAAGTTCTTGAAGTCTCGGCATGAGCTAAACTGCCCTGTGAATCCAGAAAACCGATCGGACTGTTCTGGATTGTTTTTGGGTGTACACAGTATAGCTACTTAACGGGTAGCGAGTTTGTAATTTGCGGAGCTTCAAGGAACTGCATTGTGCTTCTTGAGCTGCGACGTGGCACAAGCATTTCGTCAGCTTTTGGTGTACGGACCGGCATGTCGTTATCTCTTTCCACTTGAGTTGTAAAAACTGAGATAAAAATGGTGTAACGCGGCTATTGCTCTACAAGAACTTATTACCTCGGTGCCAATTTTCTTTGCACTTCCTCGGGATTCTTCTCGAAGTTAGGCTCCATGGCTCCTGATACCGCTTCCTGTAATGGACGAGTGTAGGTAACGGCCTTTGTTGCCTCACTGTCGCTTCACCACCACCTCAAGGAACACCTGCTCATATACCACTTGATCTCGGATGGCACGTTGGGTAGCCTCAAAGCTCTCTCAACGCTCGGCTCACTACGGAGGAGGGGAGATTGGTTTAGAGGTTGGTTGTGTGTCTTGGGACCGAAGAGGTCGAATAAACTCTAAGGCTCGGCTAGCGGGCTGTAGGGAAGCTAGTGGCTGTAGAAACATCCGTGATCGGTTTAGGAAGGTCGCCGAGCTAAGAACTAATGGGCCGGAGAGCTGTTTTGAGCTTCGGTGTAGCTAGTCTTTGCCGATTGAGCTCGGAACTTGGATTTTTCTTGAAGCTAGTATTGAGACGAAGCCCTTAACATTCAAAAATGCAGCCCCAAGGGATAAATACAGAAGTTGTGACTCACTAACGTCTAGAATCTACTACTAATACATCATTTAAAAGATTAAAAAGAGAATATTACTTTTAATGACACTGTGCAAGGCTCTTAAAGCTTTACACCTTATGGGACACTTGGACACTTAGGGACACATGTAATAAAGCGTAAAATACAAGAAATTAACTTAATTACAGCAAGATTTAAACTGATTTTTATTGTTTCGGCCGCGCTGGCACAGGCGCGCGCGCGCGCCCAGGTGCCCAAGTTTCCCCAGTCGCGTGCCCTGTGGCGGGCGCGGCGCGCCGGCGCCGCCCAGCCAGCCGGGCCGGCCAGCGGCCGGCTGGGCGTGCGCCCACGCGCTTCTGGCGCCATTGGCAACTTTTGCTCTCCTATCGCTTGCTATGTGACTATGAGCTTGTACCCCATTTTGAAGTGGCACGGACTCGAAAGGCTTTGTGCTTGCTGACTTCTGATGGATTGTCTTGGAACTTGCTTGAACTTGCACTAACTTCTGATGTACTATGTGCGCAGATGCGCTAAACTGCGCATGAGACCTTATGTGGCCTAGCGTGGCCGCGTTTCTTCACTTGGGCGGTCGACTAAGATCCTCCTGGATCATGCGTTAATTGTGCTCAGAACACGAATGTTGGAGTGTGACAGGAGCGAACAAGCATAGTGGCGATACAGCAAAGGCGACATGCAAACACTAGTGAGACATTGAGTGAACTTTCCCGAACTAGGAGATTTGTATAATAGTTACTAGAAAGAACGTGTGAAGGCAAACATATCCAAAACGTCATCAAGAGAACGCTCCTGAAGATATACAAACGCAACCAAAAGATCAGGCAAGCAATTCCAAAGATGCAACACAAAAGCTGATCCACTAATATTTGTCAATTAGCTAAAGCCAACTCCCAAACTAGGGGACTTATATTGAGGAGTGAATACAACAACACAACAGTATGGTTTGGCACGGAGCTAAAGAGTCGGAGTTAATGTGGCGGCTTTATTACACTTGGGAAGCTCATGAGTCACATGCCCAACTACGTTTATTAATATCTCATGGGAATTACACTTAGTCTTAACTAGGCTATTAATGACCATGCCTATAAGTGGCTAGCCACCGCACTTTGAAAGCAACCAAATTATGTTCTCTTGACTTCACTATAATGAAAACTCTCCTTGTGTGTGTCTGCCCGCAGATGTACCGGTTTGGCCGAACCACGTAAATATGTGTTATTACTCTCTGTCTCTACATTTTCTCCCTGGTTAGATATGAGTCTCATCTCTGAAATTACCCGTCGTCAGGGTCAATAGCCATAACCCACATGGTGAAAGTCCCTCTCAAAAAAATGTATGTGTTAGTCTTATACTTTAATTTTATATGTAGTTGTTGTGTTTGCTGTATCAATTGTTGTATTTCTATGGAGTTTGAGGTGACAAATTGCTTCTGTTAATAGAAATAATAATTTATCTTTGATTGGTGTACAAGTCTAGAATGGGTTGTCTTTGCTGGAATGCGTCAGTTGAACTCTTTAGAGACTTTATTGAGCATCTATAGAATTCAGAGCTAAGGAGCTATTAGCTGCTAATATGTGCTCCAGTAGGGTATCTGTAGAGTCTTTTGCCATGCTGCTAAGCAATTTGGGGATTAAGCAGTTCCATTGAGTTTTAGTACTTGCTGCTCTTTTTGTTCATAACGTTTATATGGATAACTTCTATGCGGCGGTTTATGGAACTGCTATAAAGGTTTTGTATTTGATGTATAATTCGTAGGTAAGAAAGAGTTCAAGGAATATAGAAGTAGTTTGATATTTCCAATTGCTGGTAGAAAAAGGCAAATGAGTTAGTTCTTCAGATGTAGGTTTGGAGTTGCTTGAAAGTTAGTACTCTCTTGCGGAGGTCTTCCTTACATGCGTAATGGTGCTCTATGGGAGTATACTTGCTGAGTGATTATTGATAGAAATCACAAGCTATTTTTCGCTATGTATCTCTCCATCCGGCATGGTTACCTTTTTGTGAAGAAGTAGGAACATAACTTTGTTTGTAGGACCTAATGAGGAAGAGCTTGGTGCCATACACTTGCCGTTAGCTTTCTCGAGGATGGTGCGTCCCAAGATGAACTCAGCAAAAGATTAAGATATATTAATTGATGCAGCACAATCGAATCATTTAGTCATATAGCATCTAATGATAGATGATGAATAGTTTACGAATAGTCTTAGACTTTTTGATGAAATCAAGGTTTTACGTGTCGAGCGGCACGCGCAGTGCTGCCCGGCATCGTGCCGCGTGCCGCCTGGCATGGTGTTGGAGCCATTCCCGCATCTCCGTTGTCTCCGTCATTCCGATCAATGCGTGCCGCCAGGCACAGCAACGGCACACGTTTAAATAAATAAAAGAAGAAGATGCTTCCTCCACCCTACCACCGCTGCCGCCACCGAGACTCCCCCTATCCTCTCCTCCCTCCCTTCCTCCTCATCTCTCTCTCTCTCTCTCTCTCTCTCTCTCTCTCTCGATGAAGAAAAAGGTAACTTTTGTTTTTCCTTTTTCCCTAAAAAAAAAACGCTGCCCTCAGGGGCAGCTTTTAAAGTAGCGAGGCTTTATTAAAACCCAAAGGGTTGCGCGTGACCCGCACGTGACCCTAGAGGTTGCGCATCGTACGCGGCCGCAAGGGTCTATGGGTCATGCGTGCTACCTTTATTTTTTAATTTTGAATTTTTAAGATGAATTGATTAGTAATTTTAAAATTTTTATTCATGATTTTTTTATAGTATGTATTTTACAATTTATAAAAATATTTTACAAATAAAAATTGTACGTAATGGCATGGTCGGAATGGTCGGCTTGGCACGATCGGCATGTCTCGAGTTTAGAATTTACTAAAACTCGGTTCGGCACGGCATGGGAAACCTTGGATGAAACCAACCCTTTTCTAGCCTTTTCTTCTATTCTATCCATAAAAGAACGCTCCCCACGAGGTGTGGTTTTGGGGGGAGGGAGGGTTTAAAATTGCAAGTTAGTTTAATATTTTTTAATGAAATAAATTAAATCAACCTAGGGAGCCTTTAGCTCCACGTTGTGTTCTTGTGAGGAACCTGAATGTAATCAGCTATTTTTAGATTTATGGGCTGCAGTTAGATCAAATTTATATTCCTACTCCTTGAATTATGACTATGAAAGATTAGTGTTTCTACTGGCCTACATCTCCATATTGCCCAAATAGACTATTATAAGATTGACGTTGAGGTGGACCTTGCTCACCAAAGTAATATAAGATATGTGCATCCCCCAGTTGTCAACCTTGAATGAGAAGGGGGTTGTTAGGGGAAATCATTTGATAATGGGAACTTTGTTTGCTCAAGGAAATGATGCATACGTTTAAAGGCATAACAAGCATTTCAAAAGAGTTAAATTAGCCCTTCTACACCATAATAGGCCTATGTTGTGGACCACTTGTTCCACTTATCCTCACTCTGGCTGTGGGTTTCTTCTCAAGATACAATTTACTATTTAGGTTGCTTTTTTAGATGCAACTTGTGGGCGTGCGTTTTACTCGTAAAACATCCCACATAGTCATAGCCATCCTCTCCCTTGCTATTGGCTACTATGTTATGTGTTAGTCATGTGGTCCTCAATTTTCATTGTTTCTATGCTATTTGCAGTATTATTGGTGATGTTTAATAAAGCTGCTCTCTCATCATATAATTTTCCATGTGCCAGTGTCATCACACTCTTCCAGGTATGCACTTCTGTATTCCTTGACCATTCCATTTACTACATCAGGTTTGATAAGTGTTTTGAAGTAACTAACAATCAAGTGGCAACTAACTACTTGATAAGGGAATCAAATACATGTGGATCTTGAAACTTGAAAAACATGTTGCTTTAAATTAGCACAATCAAGTGGCAACTACTTGGTAAGCGAGCTTATCTTATCACACGCTTCATTTTTATTGCATCATATTGTTCATGCAGATGACTTGCAAGTTTCAGAAATCAGAATATGTTCTCTTCAATTTTGTTTGGCTTGCACACTACTTTGCGATACTTCAGTATTAATAAGCATCATGTCTCTGGTGATTATTGCAGATGATTTGTTCCACTTGCATTCTCTATATAATGAAGCGGTGGAAGATTATTTCTTTTTCTGTTGGTGAACCCTGGACTGCTTCTGACAACTTCTCAGCAACCCTAGTGCCACTTGGAACTTTATTGCAGACCCTTCCCCTTTCTATTGCGTATCTTCTATATATGGTGCATACTTGATAAACATTTGCTTTTATGAACCATACTTTAAGTCCCAAATTTACTACTATAATTCAATCAGATATTATCTGATTCATAATCTTTTTGCAAAAGGTAGATCAAGTGCTTTTTTTCTTTTGTGTTAAGTATAATGCTTAAACATGTGCACAATGTCTCATGACTGCAGCGATGCTTGAATAGTTTACTTTCTTGCTTGTACCAGTTTATTCATAATATCTTATCAATGATGTTTTATACTTTTGTTTTATTACTAAATTCAGTTTCCTATGCATATATAAAATGTTACTAAATACAGTTTCAAAAAATGTAAAATGTGATGCCATTCACTTAAGACATGTATTAATTCTTATAAACTTCTGATGCAATACTTGTCATAAAGAGGAAAGCCTGCTGCTGCATAAGGATATAGCTAATCAAGTCACAGTGATCCTTGAGTATCCAAATAGAGAAGATTTTGTTATCAAAGAAACTTTATGGAAACTGAGTTGCACTGAGCTTGCTCATATTACTAATATCCAGAGACAATTTCATTGTTTGGCTGAAGCCAAGCTGATTGTCACTGCTTACTGAAATCGAGTAGCAATGCCATTGTTAAATATCATATCAAGAGGAAGCACTCTCTTTTCTTGATGTTTTAAGCTTGTGGTATCCATCTTTTGATAGGCCATTCTGAAACAAATTTGGTGAATCGAAAAAACTATCAAAGCTCCCAACTGCCAAGTACAACCAACTCACAAGATTTGTCTCCATGCGAAGATGATAACAATAATACATCATTTTTTTTGTGTATGCTAGCATGCAAATTTAGTACTAAATCAAATAATACAAACATTCACATCAAATCACAAGAACGTTGGTGAATGAAATTCGATAATCATGTGCATTTTGGTCACTAAAGCATGCTTTATAATTTAGTGAGAAGCATGTGATGAACAGCTGAACGGGGCTAAAAGTATGTTTTTTCGTTTGTCCAATGCTCTAAATTATATTACATTTTCTTTTTGAAAGATTGCTTCAATGGAATCTGTACGGGGAGTTAATGTTCCCATGTATACTGCCCTTAGGCGCACAACTGTAGTATTTACGATGATTATGGAGTATCTTTTGACAGGGCAAAAGTATTCATCGCCTGTCATTAGCAGGTAATGAACTTCAACAACTTCTATATATTTTCTTAACAAATTGTGCTATTTTATGGTTATACATTAGCTTCTACCGGCACTTTTTCAAAACTAGAATCCATATGAGGCGATAAGACAGAAACTTGGAGTGGTTTTAATAGAAGTCAAGATGGGAAAAGGCGGTTGCATGATTTGGTCATGTAAGATGGAGACCAATAACTGCTCGCGTTAGAAGATATGAAGGATTAACTAACAAGTGCTATTTAAAAAAAAAAAGACGAGGACAAAAAACAGTTGGAGAGACCATATAGCATGATTTTATCTATGTAGACGTCTATGAGAAGTTATCTATCGATCTAGCTGAATGGCGGCAACGAATTTCGTGCTAGTAATGCCGTTGCTTATATGACTTAAGGGTATGGGTTTTGTCCTTGTGGTGCTCTTCTTTCTCGTTCTTTTATTCTTGATCTTTGGTTTTAGCCTTTTAAAGCTTATTTCTGTCATGCATATATCTTTCCTTTGTTGTGTGTGGTTTGAAATTGTATTCAACGAACTTATGTGAATATGTGCCAGTGTGCATGTGTGCTTGGATATTAGTATTCATGCTGAGGATCCTTAGAAAACAATCTCCTCTGAAATGTTCTCCTCAGACTCCGCTCGGGTAGGATTGACCACTGGGTTGTTGTTATTATAGTAGCGTATGCTGCTCTTAAATTCTTTAGGGCTTTATAGTCTGTTTCTCCAGTCTGGTCACTAATCTAGAATTATAGATAGGTTCGAGTTTCGTCTTAATATGAAATTAGTCCTGTAGCTGGTAGCATCTACATGTTTGTCTGCCTACTTTGATATGGAAAAGTTAAACATGCGTTTTTTCTTTTGTTCATTTGCTTATCTTCTCGCACATATGGCTATTTGTTATTCTCATGGGGGGATGAAGAGAACTTCCATCTACTATGTTTTGAGTCCAAAGTTTATTATCAACGTCAGTAATTTTCCTAGTAGTATTTTCTGATTTTCTTCTTAATGACAAAGCCAAGGGTTTCATCAGTGTGGCATTGATTGTTTTTGGAGCATTTATTGCTGGAGCTCGAGACTTATCTTTTGACACCTATAGCTATACTGTTGTTTTAATAGCAAATGTTACAACGGCAATATACCTTGCAACCATATCCCGTGTTGGTAATACACTTCTTTTGTTCATTGTCATTTGTGTATTGCTTCTCTTGCATCCTTTCACCCTATGTTTTTTTTTCTCTTTCAGGGAAATCTAGTGGTCTCAATAGCTTTGGTCTCATGTGGTGTAATGGTAGGTCATGTTATTCTTAATCCCATAAATTTTAATTACTTAAGATCTCATAAGTCGTAATATTTGAGTGAAATTATTGTAATTTTGATTCAAATGTTCAGGAATAATATGTGGACCTATATTAGTTATTTGGACTTTCATTCGAGGCGACTTGGAGCGGACAATGAATTTTGAACATTTACATTCTCCAGGGTTTCAGGTATGATTTAGTTTTGCTCCTTTGCTGAAAACTTTTAAGTTTCTGTCATTATAATAATGATAGAGGATAAAGAACAAAGACATTTTTAATTTATATGTTTGGTCTATGATGGAGCAGCAGGACTTGTACAGGTTAGGTAATCACATTGTTCTGTTATTCCCAGACATAAACCCATGATGACACCTTGACCTGGTAGCACCAGATGTATTTGTCATGAAGGGTCAAAGTGGAGGCTAGTTTCTGTCAATTTTTTGGTTGGCGTTGATTTAGGTTTGGGTAGAGGTGTCTGTCAACTCTTGTTCCATCATTCATTCACATAGACACCCAAACGTGAATTAAGAATTCAAAGCATAGCAGTACAATTGATTTTCAACTCACAAATATATGGCCATGTAATTGATTTTAACTCACAAATATATGCTATTTCATATTGTACATAACTATAACTATGAGATAGAATAGATATGAAATGTCCAATTTATTTCACACGTGAAATACATATAGACTCTAAACCTAAAATGAACTCCAAACAATTCTCACATATCAAGGACAATAATTCTCATATAAAAAGTAAAACTTAAAGAGAGCATAGGGAAGGTAGAAGAAATTGGAATGAATAAGGTTCAATACATCTATGCTTTAGGCGTTAGCCTCTGAATTATATTTATTGCCACAGTGTTGTAACTAATTTACACTAACTAGATGGTCAAATACAATAGTCGGTACTACCTCACATTATTGATATAGTGGAATGAGATTTGATGCCTTAGGCATCGGGTTCTGAATTCTACTTATAGAGAAATGTTGATATCAGTGTCGCTACAAGACCATCAATTCAATTGGTAAAAGATGAAATGAACTTATGGACAAAAAAAAAAAAAAGAGAAACTCTTAGCTTATATCCAAAGCTTTAGCTTTATACTTCTTCAGTTATATATGAATTAAGTCACGATTAAAGCAACTAGGAAGTCAAGAATAATAGGTTTTGTAAAGGCGAATAAAACGGTGGAGGGAGAAGGGGTTCACTCCCTTGATTCTTGTCTGCACTGGCCCCATAACTCTTAATGACCAGACTTTCCTAATTCCAACAAGCATGATCATTTTCTTTCAAATTTTCATTCCAAACAAAAAAAAAAGAAACGAAAAGAAGAAGAAGATTAAGTGGAGGCAGTAGAACAAACTTCGTACTTGGGTTAAATATGCCAGAAGTTAGCATAAGGCGCTGGACAAAACTTGACCAACTATCTGGGATTCTATCATAGTCCAGAATTGATTGTGTGACCCCAAAATTCCTATCGCGTTTCAAAATTGCAACTACCGGGCGAGAAAAGAGACATTAGATTGCTAGTGATTGAAAGAAGGAATGATATGTACCAGTGATGACTAATATGGCGCGAGAATTCGAGAGCCAATGAGCGAATACGCCTTCACTGAGAAAATTTCTTATTTATGTGATCAGTAAATAATATCAGTATTGGTTATATTGGGAGAGTATATCAATTAGGAGAAAATCATTATATGAGATATTTTTGGAGATTAGATATTATTAAAAAGTTTGTATTTCTCTATTCAAGCATAGGATATTGTAATAGGTTATGGCATGGAATAAAAACTATCTCGTGTATTTAATTTTCTCGTATGTATCTACTCCAAACCCTATGCTCTCTCTCTCTATGTCCCTCTATCCTACTTTCCTATCAATTGGTATGACAAGTCGGTTGTTTCATGGCACTAGCAACACCTATTATATCATCCACTCGATTGGATATTTTTTATAACTCTTGTTGTAGGCACAAACGCAAGCAGCACAGCAACAACAACAATTAATGGCAACATTGACTGGAATTTTCCAGACCTCGTAGAACCTCATGTGCGTCACCATCTTGACAGCACGAATAATGCCTCAAAGTCTAGCCATTCTGCCTCCTGCTCCACCACCCTCAGTAACTTCAATCCTTCAGCCTGCCGCACTTATACTACCAACAGACAGTTTATCTTCCTCACGACTATCACTGTCAGAAGCTTTACCACCTACACAATGAGTTGTTCAACATAAACCAAATCCAGGCTATCCAGTATATTTGCTCGCTCCATCACCTTCACGATGTTTACGATGCCACTTTCGACGAAAGTTGTCACAAATAACATAACTAAATCTTCAAGCTTTTCACCTTCTAAATGATATAGAAGAAAATCTATGGAAAAGCTTATCACACTGTAAGATATTTATAGTATTTGTCACAAATAACATATACGTAATCTTCGTTCAAAGTCTTATTCACATTCTAACTATACGAGAGAACACAAAAATCTATCACAAAGCTTATCCTGAAAAATTATGTATCCGAGACCGTGATACAACAAAATTTGTTGTTCAAATGTGTATCATGGTCTTCTACAGTGCCGTCTGCAGATTTATTTTGCACTGTTTCAGTATCTTTTCGAGCTTCTTTCTTATTTTGTCTAATATACTTTGGTATGACTCATATTACGATGATAGGACTACAGAGGGACTGATTGTTCCAATGTAGATAAATTCTTCTTCTTTTTGTTTTATTTTTTTATTTTTCACAATATATTGAGATCAGTATTGACCAAAAGTAACTTACCCCACAACCATTTTAGCGTATTTTGAAGAGTAGTATTATGAGTTTGAGATACGAATTGTGTATGGCCTAATAATAACAGATCTGCCGAAGTGGAGTAAGAGAGAGGCTATCCTTCCTAATAGGTTAAGGAGGAAAAAGTGAAGTGATATGAAACACCAGACAAAGTCTCCTGATGTAGTACAAGCTCCCTGTCCCATTTCCATTTCATAAATATAAAACACCCAAAGATCAAAATAAGCAAATCATATTTAAATTTTTCCGATAGAGCTTCTTCTTTTCTAATTTCACCCGAGGTACCCAGTTGATTAGCGTCATTCCTGCCCCCACTAAACCTATCGTTCTGAATTTTGCGTGAGATCGTGCTTGGGAAAAGAAAAATGAACCAAAAATATGGATTGCAAAATTGCGGCCCCCATATCAGAAAATTGAAAATATATAATTCTAATTCGGATTTGGAATTTTATATCTATGACATTGTCAAATGACAAAATTTCTTCGATGCAGTAACTTTCTCGTATTTCGAGAATAAAACTTTTCGTTATTTTGTTGAATCAGAGGTATAAAATATATTTCAATGAATAATATATAATTAAATATATATATATATATATATATATAAATTATTTTCGTGTTTTTGGATTCACAGTGATAAAAGCTTGCAGGAACTTTTTTTTTGGATTTAAAGGATTAACGATAATATAAGATTTTCTTTTCCCTATTTTGAGTTGTGAAAAATATAAAAGAAAATTCCTTTTAGAGAACAGTTTTGAGCAGAAAAGTAAGGATCAACCACATGTAATTCCTCAATTCTCCCTCTTTTCAAGCAAAGGGTTCAATTTGATGGTAATATAAAATATGCATATAAAAAAGTGATTAACATCCTAACCATTGATGTATTGACAATTAGCTATTAAATAGATAAAAGTCATTCATTGCATTCCAACAATAAAGCACATAATGCCTTACACTTGAAAGTAACATAATTACAGAATGTACAAAAAAGAAAAAAATCAGAAACTTATGAGCAAATAAATTATTAACAGAAAAAAAGGATAAAATAAGAAATAGGACGGAAAAAATGCCAAAAAAGGCCAAAGAAACAAAAAAAAAAAAAAAAAAACCCTTTTGCCCCATCATCAGTGTTAGTTGTATGATTAAATTCACCATTTTTTCACTCTCAGTTGTAGGGGTGTTCGTTTACAATCCGGACCGGAAAACCAGACCGAACCGGTTGATTCGGTCCCATCTTGACCTAGGACATCATTGGTCTTCGATCATATCAGGTCAGGTCCGGATCGGTTAAGACCAGGGACTGGCTGAAACGATTTTCTTTTTCTTTTACATTTTTGTTAATAGTAACTATATATTTAAGGATAATTTGATTAGTATGCACTTATACTCTTTACACTTAAAAGTATTTGCGGACTTACGGTCTGGTCCAGTCCTCCGTGGTCCGAACCTTATTCAGGTTTTGGTCCAGTCCGGACCCGATGAACACCAATAACCAGTTGTGATTACTAGCACTCATCTTTTAACTATTCACATTAACGACTAACTTACAATTCTCTTAGCTTTTTAATCTCCATGCTGGTGGCCTACCTTTTTGCTATTATAGATTTCATAAAATTAGAATCCAGTTGACCTAGGTAATTAAATTTCTCAATTATCCATACCTAGACCTAAGCTACTCCCGTGAAATATGTGCTCAAAGTAATTTCAAAATGGAATATATTTACTTAAAGTAGATTTAGCATAAAGGAATGAAGAAATATTTATTCAACTTTATAAATTCTCATGAACTTTGGGCTTAGAAATTGCGTCTTTGGAGCTGAGTTTATCAAAATAGTTTTAATCAGTGTAGAAGGCTGTTCTTTCTTATGTTTGATGTACATTCTGCTTGTTATATCATAGACCATATTGCAGTTAGGTCAATTGCTTATCAATTAACTAGATACCTCCATAATTCGAACTTGATCGTCATGCTGTGTCATCTTCTTGCATGTAAAAATATTTTAAAGTTTGTTAGAAATTTTAATACAGTAGGTTTTTGGATTTATGGTACAAGATTTATGTATACTGGAAAGTGACTAAAATTCTCCGAGATGGAGATGGCAATTTATCAATCTCATGCGCATACTTGTGTTTTATCCTTGCATATACTGATTATAATACACAACATTTGTCTATTTTGAAGTTAGTTTCTCCAAAAGGGACTGTGTATGACTTCTGTAATTTTAAATTCGCAGGCTGTAATGCTGCTGTCCTGTATACTAGCATTTTTCTTGAATTATAGCATCTTTCTAAACACAACCCTTAATTCTGCTGTTACACAAACTATGTGTGGGAACCTAAAGGTATGTCTACTTAAGCATAAAGTATTCTTCTACAAGCTTCAGAGTTGTATTCTGATCTGAACTGTCATGGAACTTTTGCTACTTCAGGATCTTGTAACCGTCGGACTTGGTTGGCTGTTATTTGGGGGACTACCATTCGATCTGGTGATTGTAAATCTTATCTTTTCAGTCCGCGTAGTTTTTTCTTTTGTTTTCTTCTCATTCCTTCTTTTTTTTTAAAAATTATTTTTGAGTTAATCATAATGTATATTTTTTGTCTGCAGCTCAATGTGATAGGGCAAGGACTCGGCTTCCTGGGCTCTGGTTTTTATGCCTACTGTAAATTAAAGGGGAAGTAATTTTCTCCAAATAGTGCTACTCCTACTCCACCTGTAGCCGACCCCATCTCGTGGAAAAAGGTTATGTTGTTGTTGTGCTACTTCATGTAGACGTTATCATACAACAGCACGAAAACCACCCGAGCCGTCAGTGTTTAGCCTTTTTTCTTTTAATTCGGCTTGAGGCTTTATCCTGAATCAGCTCATCGGAGTGAAACTGAAATTGTTCGGCTTTGTTAGTAGGTCATATATTTAGCAGAAAGGAAAAGGAGCACGGAGATCATTGTCGGAGCGAAGAGTATCAGTGTAATTTTGTAATTTTCGTTGTATTTATTTTGAATAATGTGATGACGATGTTGCTTTTTATTATTGGTCATGTTCACTCAGAATCACTCCACTAAGTTATAACATCAGTACTCTATCCAATTGGACAGCGATGGGTACACTCATTATTAAGCTCCTAATTAACCACCCCACAACTTGTTCAGCTACTAGAACTGTTACACTTATGTGATTTGATCCCATCAGCTCGACTGCATGGGATTATCATGCAGTCGAGCTGATGAACGCACACCTACGGATGTTTTTTTGAAAAATTTCTAACATGAAAGTTATAAATTTTATCAAGATCTACAACTTTCATATTGGAAGTTTTTTCAAAAAATACTTCTAAATAGGTGTTTTCGGATTCTAAAGCTTAACGGGTGAATTTCAGAACTCGTTAAGCTTTGGAATCCGAAAATATCTATTTAGAAGTACTTTTTGGAAAAACGTTCAACATGAATGTGGTAAATCTCATCAAGATCTATAATTCTTATGTTGGAAGTTTTTCTAAAAAAATATTTGTAGGTGTGCTTTCATTAGCTGTGCGTTCATTAGCTCGACTGCATGGTATCTCATGCAGTTGAGCTGATGGGATTGGCTCTCCACACTTATTACTCTTGTGAGCTGCACCTTCTGATCCAGAAATGTCATGATTACTCGTATCTAGTCGATGTTACTCAATATTAGCCCTCTACCGTCATGAATTCTAAGATTTGGCGGCGTCTGATTCCAATTCAAGTTGATCTGCTCAGCAAACAACAACATCAGCAAGATAAAGAGTAGCAGCAACATGCAGTGAGCAACAACAGCATCTCGAGTAAGAGGTAGGGACGTGATCCAACAGCAATAGTGCATGCATCGTCTGGTCGCTGGTCCGGTGGCACCTGAATCCAGTTCAAGTTGATCAGCTCGGCAAACAATATCAGCAAGATCAGAGTAGCAGCAACAACATGCGGCAAGCAACAGCAGCAGCAGCTCGAGTAAGAGGTAGGGACGTGATCCACTAGCAAGTGCACGCATCGTCTGGTCGCTGGTCGTTGGGTGACCCCCTGAAATTCGCATTCAAGGTTGAATTCGTTCGGCGACCGTAACAGCAGAAGCAAGAGTTAGCAGCAACAACATGGGGGGGGGGGGGCGGAGATTCCTACCTGACCAGAGTAATGTACATAATTACCAATAGCAATAATGCGCGCATCTTCTACCTTATCTAAACTAGCTTAAGGAGGAGGGCAACAAAACCAATACATATCCTCCGTCATGCACTCCGCAAAAATCCGGAGCATGATCAACTCCGCGTATGAGAGCTCAGCCGTGATCATCGAGTTAACTTTCCACAGAAATTGTACTGACATCTGAATGTTGTTGGTGCATAGTACTTCTTGGGCAAGTTATTGGGGATTTGTAGCAGAAAGTCTTTTACAGGAAGGAGTAAAATCCCTCCTAGCTACAAATCCCTCTGAACCCTTATTAGGCAGGCTCCTGACAGGCGCGGGTGCTCGTGGGGATCCCACTGGAATTGTACATGACACGCACATGTGCTGCAACGCTTGTGCACCATCCTGTGGCGGTGTGCTCATGGTTGTCGTCTAACAAACGATCTTAAAGCATGCAGGGCAAAATAGGTTATGTCTCTAATCACGCCTGCGGTGCTATAAATGAAACAATCTTGCAGGTTTTACGTTACTACAGCGTTGCCTGTCTAGAAGAAGCTAATACATGATCATCACTCCTCGGAAAATTTTGCAAGCGTGGATGTCCTAACATGGATCAAGTGGAACCTGCGAGTAGAGACGGGTGGTATCATGATTTAGATTGGCGCTAAATGCGAGGCCGGATCCCCAAAAAACCACGGGAGATTACCTATGGTCTCAATCTAGACCGTCCATCGATTCAGTACGAATTACGAAAATTTTTTTTAAAATTTTCGTCGACTTATTTAATTTATATTTAAATAATGTTATGAATATTTTAATTATAAAATTATAGATTTTGATATAATATACAATTTTGTAGTTGAAAGGCTTTTAAAAAAATGTTAAAATAATGACATCTATGTGTTTGTTTGGTGCTTGAAGCCGAGTTATGGGGCTGCTTATATGCATTGAAATTAGCATGAGATAGAGTGTATTGTAGAGTGCATCTCAAACTTTACTTCTCATTGATGCTCCAATATGATAATTGTTATAGCTTGCTCCTTGACTAATAAACAATTTGCTCCTTGACTAGAAAAAGAAACAGACCAAATTATAATAAATATTTGCAAGGGTAAGATAATTGGAGTTAGTGCTGAGCATTACCCGAACCTGCCCGAAAAATCGAGCCGAACCAATCCAAACAAAGCCAAAATTTCGGGTTCAGTTCGGGTCGGGTTCAGTTCGGGTTGACATTTTAATAGTTCGGGTCACTATATAATTTCGGTTCGGGTTGTGGTTAAATTTTGGTCGTTCGGGTTGGACCCGAATTATTCTCACGAGTCATGTATTAATTAGTTTTCTGTTGATTTTTATATGCTAATTCTTTCTATTTAAACAAAATATTCATGTTACAACTATTCGGGCGATCCGAAACCGACCCACATACCGAATCGAATTCAGGTATGTTTTAAATAAAGTGATTTGTGATGTATACTCGGGTCAACCCGAAACCAACCGAACTGACTCGAATCTTTAGTGGGTTCGGGTCGGTTTGGGTTGAAATAAATTCGGGTCGGTTCGGGTCTGAAAGATATTCGGTTCGGATTGGCCTTAAAATTTCGGTTCCGGTCGGTTCGGGTCGGGTTAACCCGAATGCTCAGCCCTAATTGAAGTAGTCAGATTCCACCACCTCTGATATTAGGTACTAGTCTACGATACTCGTTTTTCAAGAAGATACGTAAAAGATGCTCAATACCATTGATTCAGAATGAATATTGTCTCGGTTCCTTGTTGTTTAAAGAAACCCTTTCATCGTTTCGGTTACCGCATAAAATATAACAAATCATGTTCTTCCTAAGATTTCAAATTTATGTCCCTACTTGACGTTTTATGTTTTACTACTTCTTCAACGAAGAAAGATGATCAACTAATTTCTAGTCATTGTCATTGAGAATTAGATAATTTGTTTTAAAAAAAGTTCCATCGTTGTCTTTCTCTTTGAATATCATGAGTAAGACGCACAAAATGGAATTTAGGAATAGAAAGAGACTAAGTGAGGCTTGAAAAGAAATTTTAATTTTTTAGAGACCAATCTCTAAAAAAGTTGGTAGAGACCTACCAATTTTGTAATTTTGGCACATTTTTACATGATGAACTCCAATATACTGTGTTTTGATGTATTAGATAATTTACTATTCATTTTTCTTTAAAAAACCATAAAAAGTATGTGATCCACGTTGATATTATGCATTTTTAAAGCTAAAACTTCGACAGGGGATTACTATTTTGGCATTTTAAAAGAGAAGTTTTTTTTCAAAATTTTGTAGGAGATTCACCCTATACAGCCTTGAATTCGGATGGTAACACTTTCTAAGGCACCTCCCAACCGGTCAAGCTAGCCGAGCTCGGCGTCTACCTAGAAATAGTCAATTTGTCTTTTAAATAAGATGGTATATTTTGATAATGGTAAATGATGGGGGCATAATAAAAAACCCCAACCTACTTTCTAGGCCTCTCAAATCTCTAACGGCCCATGGGCCAATGAACATGGCATTCTTCACCTTCATCTCCCGTTGAGCTGAAAGTAGCAGCACCGCCACTACACTCCACACCTATAAAACCTTCAGTCCCTTCATCATTCGCTCTTTCTTCTCCCCCCCCTATTTCTGGTTTCGGGGGCTCAATCCAAAACCTCCCCCCCAAAATCTAAACCCTAATTCCTCGAGGCTTACTCAACAGATCTCCACCGAAGTACTAATCGGTCATATTTGATACTATTTCAATCCTTGACTCTGGGAGTCTAGGATTTATTTCACCTCCAGAAATGTGGAACAGCGGCGGCGCGCCGCCTCAGATGGTTCCCCCGGGGACCATGGCTGGTCCGGCCGGGCAGCCGCCACCGCCTCCGCCGGCGGTGCAGCCTTCTTACAGCATCCCGTTGTCGGCGGAGGAGCAGGAGGCGATGTTGACGGAGAAGGCAAGGAAATGGCACCAGCTCAACTCGAAGCGGTATGGGGATAAGCGCAAGTTTGGTTTCGTGGAGACACAGAAGGAGGACATGCCGCCCGAGCACGTCCGCAAAATCATAAGGGATCATGGTGATATGACATCAAAGAAGTATCGTCATGATAAGCGCGTTTATCTTGGCGCTTTGAAGTTTATTCCTCATGCCGTCTATAAGCTCCTTGAAAATATGCCTATGCCGTGGGAGCAGGTTATGATCTTATGCTAAAGTTCAATTTTCGCTGGGCTGTCCGAGACTAACTTACCTTTCAATTCCTCTGCGATGCAGGTGCGACATGTTAGAGTATTGTATCACATTACTGGTGCGATAACATTTGTTAATGAGATTCCTTGGGTAGTTGAGCCGATATATCTAGCACAGGTACGGCATTATGTTTCTCTTTTATCAACATTAGGTCACAATTGAATTTTCACTCTATAATTAGAGATTATCTTGCTGGAACCTAATATCAATTAATTCTCGAACTCTTTTGAGCTATAACTATTGTACTTCTGTTTATGTACTTATGCAGTGGGGCACCATGTGGATTATGATGCGAAGAGAGAAGAGGGATAGGAGGCATTTTAAAAGAATGCGATTTCCACCTTTTGATGATGAGGAACCGCCGTTGGACTATGCTGACAACCTGTTGGATGTCGATCCATTGGAGGCCATACAGTTAGAATTAGATGAGGAGGAAGATTCAGCTGTATATACATGGTTCTATGATCATAAGCCTCTTGTGAAAACAAAGCTTATAAATGGTCCTAGTTACAGGAAGTGGCACCTGTCCTTGCCTATCATGGCAACTTTGCATCGACTCGCTGGACAGCTACTGTCTGACCTGATAGATCGAAACTACTTCTATTTGTTCGATATGGAGTCTTTCTTTACAGCAAAAGCATTGAACATGTGTATTCCTGGTATGTTCCTATTTATGCCTGTTTTCTGTTGCTAAGAATCCTAATTATGTGTGTAATTTTAAGTCTTTCTCTTACTGCTTTCTCACTACACATGGTTCTAGTTCAAAAGGCATTGTCTTTCTTTGAATTTATTCTGTTAATGTTATTACCTTTTGCAGGTGGTCCCAAGTTTGAACCATTGTACCGTGATATGGAGAAAGGTGATGAGGACTGGAATGAATTTAATGACATCAATAAACTTATAATTCGACAACCTCTCAGGACTGAGTATAGAATCGCATTTCCTCATTTATACAATAACCGGCCTAGAAAAGTGAAACTTAGTGTGTACCATACTCCCATGGTGATGTATATAAAGACAGAAGATCCTGATTTACCAGCATTCTATTATGATCCATTGATAAATCCTATAACTTCAGTCAAGGCTGGTGATCGACGGGACAACAGCATTTTTGAGGAGGATGTAGAAGATTTTCAGCTACCAGAAGGAGTTGAAACATTTCTCCCAGATACTCAGTTATATACTGATACAACAGCAGCAGGTCTTTCTTTGCTATTTGCTCCACGGCCATTCAACATGAGATCTGGAAGAATGCGCCGGGCTGAGGATATTCCTCTTGTATCTGAATGGTTCAAGGAGCACTGGTGAGTTCGGTAAACAGTGACCTTGTTCAATTTTGCAGCTTTATATGTATGGTTTTAAACTGATTTACCATTGCATCTTGTAGCCCTCCATCGTATCCAGTTAAAGTTCGCGTCAGCTACCAAAAGCTATTGAAATGCTTTGTCTTAAATGAGCTGCATCACAGGCCCCCAAAGGCACAAAAGAAGAAGCATCTATTCAGATCTCTTCAGGCAACAAAGTTCTTTCAAAGTACGGAACTTGATTGGGCTGAAGCAGGACTACAAGTTTGTAAGCAAGGCTACAATATGTTGAATCTTTTGATTCACAGAAAAAATCTGAATTATTTGCACCTTGATTATAACTTCAATTTGAAGCCAGTAAAGACACTTACCACGAAGGAACGGAAGAAATCACGTTTCGGTAATGCTTTTCATTTGTGCCGTGAAATCTTAAGGTTAACAAAGCTTGTTGTGGATGCTAACATCCAGTTTCGATTGGGTAATGTGGATGCTTTCCAATTGGCCGACGGTTTGCAGTATACTTTCTCACATGTTGGCCAGTTGACTGGTATGTACCGTTATAAGTACAGATTAATGCGTCAGATCAGAATGTGTAAAGACCTGAAGCATTTAATATACTATCGCTTTAATACTGGACCTGTTGGGAAGGGTCCTGGCTGTGGATTCTGGGCACCTATGTGGAGAGTATGGTTGTTTTTCCTTCGTGGTATCGTGCCTCTTCTAGAAAGGTGGTTAGGCAATCTGCTTGCTCGACAATTTGAGGGACGTCACTCAAAGGGGGTTGCGAAGACTGTTACCAAACAGCGTGTTGAAAGCCACTTTGATTTGGAGCTTCGAGCTGCTGTTATGCATGACGTGCTTGATGCAATGCCAGGTAAATATACTAGCCTTTTCTGAGATTCCATTTGTTGTGAACAAACTTTGTTTTTGGATTACTTTCTTTTTGGTGACTTTGGTCTTTTACTTTATGAGCGTGGACAAGGGCCATCGTGGATTGAAAAAATGATATTGTTATTTGTGGTGTTTCAGAGGGTATTAAGCAGAACAAAGCAAGAACAATCTTGCAACATCTTAGTGAAGCATGGCGTTGTTGGAAGGCAAACATACCATGGAAGGTATAGGATGGTGGAAATTGTGTTCTGTATTGTGTTTGCTCGATCATTTTCTTGAAATTTTCATATAAAGCATTGGTGATTTTCAGGTGCCTGGCCTTCCAGTTCCAATAGAAAATATGATTCTTCGATATGTAAAATCTAAGGCCGACTGGTGGACAAATGTTGCTCATTATAATCGTGAACGTATCAGGAGAGGTGCTACGGTTGATAAGACTGTTTGCCGAAAGAACCTTGGAAGGTTAACCCGACTGTGGTTAAAGGCTGAGCAGGTGAGTTTCGTTCAATTGTCTGCTAATCTATATTGTATGGGGGATCATCGTTTATGTTGTTTTTAGCAATTATCATGTGTTACAGAAATACAGAAATTCTCTTTTTTTTTTTTTAACATCTCCTTGGAAATGGAGAATTAGAGTTTTGTATTCAACCATGTGTAGAAGTAAAAAATATATAACACCAACAAGAAGTAATAGATTTCTAAATAATGATGATTACACTATTCTTTTCAATTTTCTAAATTAAAGATAAATTTTATGTCAGAAATATGTTTTAATGGAACAAAAATCAGAAAATAATATGTGAATTGGAAATAAAAATGAAATTTCCCCCCCTTAGATCTTTACGGAGGTCCTCATTTTGTGTATATCCCTATTTCTTGCAGGAAAGGCAGCACAATTATTTGAAAGATGGTCCTTATGTTACTGCCTGAAGAGCCGTTGCTATATATACAACCACTGTACATTGGTTGGAATCAAGAAAGTTCTCTCCTATACCATTTCCTCCGTTGTCTTACAAGCATGATACAAAGCTTCTTATCTTAGCCCTAGAGAGGCTGAAAGAGTCTTACAGCGTTGCAGTTAGATTGAACCAGTTGCAAAGGGAAGAACTCGGTCTTATTGAGCAAGCATATGATAATCCACATGAGGCATTATCAAGGATAAAGCGGCACTTACTAACACAAAGAGCTTTCAAAGAAGTAAGTCCATGTGACTTTTGTTGCTTGATCATCTTGGTTTACTTGTTACAGATAAAACTTGGTGTAGTTGCATTTTAAGTTGCTATTTGTTATCACAGGTAGGCATTGAGTTCATGGATTTGTACAGTTACCTCATTCCTGTCTATGAAATTGAGCCGCTCGAAAAAATCACAGATGCATACCTTGACCAGTATTTGTGGTATGAAGGTGACAAACGACATCTGTTCCCCAATTGGATAAAGCCTGCAGATTCAGAACCGCCGCCTCTTCTTGTCTATAAGTGGTGTCAAGGTATAAACAATCTACAAGGCGTATGGGATACAAGTGATGGCCAGTGTGTGGTTATGCTCCAGACGAAGTTTGAGAAGTTTTTTGAGAAAATTGACCTCACCATGTTAAATAGGTAAAATATCAATCTTACTCATGTTTGCATGCCAAGTCAATAGGAGGTTTAGTATGCTTGCTA
The DNA here is from genome assembly GCA_002076135.1 of Xerophyta viscosa. Lineage (NCBI taxonomy): Eukaryota > Viridiplantae > Streptophyta > Magnoliopsida > Pandanales > Velloziaceae > Xerophyta > Xerophyta viscosa. The sequence continues at coordinate 9,198 of MJHO01000204.1, read as the reverse complement.
ATTTATTTCCTCTCTCGCAGGCTCCTTCGGTTAGTTTTGGACCACAACATCGCTGACTATGTCACTGCTAAGAACAATGTGGTTTTGTCGTACAAGGATATGAGCCATACAAACTCATATGGTTCATCCGTGGTCTGCAATTCGCTTCCTTTGTGGTTCAGTATTATGGACTTGTTCTTGATCTCTTACTTCTTGGTTTAACTCGAGCAAGTGAAATAGCTGGACCTCCCCAAATGCCCAATGAGTTCATCACCTATTCGGACACTAAAATTGAGACAAGGCACCCAATTAGGTTATATTCACGCTATATTGACAAGGTTCATATATTGTTCCGGTTCACACATGAGGAAGCACGAGATCTCATTCAAAGATATCTTACTGAACATCCTGATCCTAACAACGAAAATATGGTTGGCTATAACAACAAGAAGTGTTGGCCCAGGGATGCCCGTATGAGACTTATGAAGCATGATGGTATGCTCTAAACCTATTTTCTTTTTCCTCCGTTATTTAAATTAGTGGCTAGGTAGCACGGACACGGGCACGGCATGGGACACGACACGGCACGACATGGCGACACGGTAATTTTTAAAAAATAGGACACGGGTACGGTTTCGGACACGGCATAATTATTTAAATAATTAAAGTATAATTTATACGAAATATATATAAATATTAGTGATATAATGAATAATTACGATAATAAGTCTATAAATAATATAATTTCGCATTCTTGAAATAAATCTAAACACTAAAAAACTAATTTATAATCAACAAAACTAAAAATATAATATCTGAATTACATAACTAGTTATATTACTTACGCACTATTACAGAATAATATTTAACTCTTCTAATAAAATAAAAACCATAAAACAAAAAAAAACATTATTTAAAAAAATGATATAAATACTGACAACGCGTGTTTCCGATTTGTTATTTTTTTAATTTTTTTCCGGACACGCCACGTGGCGTGTCCGATATGTGTCCGGACGTATCCGGGGAGTGTCGTGTCTGACACGTGCACGGACACGGACAAGTTGACATTTTTTAAGTGTCCGTGCTACATAGATTAGTGGCATGTTATGTTTTGCAAAAGTTACACGGCGAATATTTTGGCTGCAGCAGTTGCATCTAACTTTTCTGCTTTATTTATCCAGTTAATCTTGGAAGAAGTGTTTTCTGGGATATGAAGAACAGGCTACCTCGGAGCATCACTACTTTGGAGTGGGAAAATGGCTTTGTCTCTGTATACAGCAAGGACAATCCTAACTTGCTTTTCAGCATGTGAGTACTGACATCTAAATGATGAAGATGATGACTTCCTTACTAGTTTCAAATAGTTTTGGCTATTAACACAATAGGATGATTACTTCTAAAATTTTTGTTTCATTGTAAATCTAACCTTTTTCCTTTCGGTTCCTATGTATTCATTTTCCCTTATCTGCAAAAACGTTCACAATTGTGGCATCTGATCGGACTATCCTGTCTCTATTTTTGAGTCTTTTGACAATATTCTGTTATCTGTTCTCCTTCAGGTGTGGATTTGAGGTCCGGATATTGCCTAAAATAAGGATGACACAGGAGGCATTCAGCAATACGAAGGATGGTGTTTGGAACTTGCAGAATGAGCAGACCAAAGAGAGAACTGCTATAGCATTTTTGAGAGTTGATGATGAACACATGAAGATATTTGAGAATCGTGTGAGGCAGATTCTTATGTCATCGGGTTCAACAACTTTCACAAAGATCGTGAACAAATGGAATACCGCTCTTATAGGTAAGTTGGTAATACATGCAGCTTTTAAGATCAAGCATCTGCAAGCTTACCCCTCTTGTGTACTATGCTTTTGTAATTATAGGCCTAATGACATACTTCCGTGAGGCAACTGTGCATACCCAGGAGCTTTTGGATTTGCTCGTAAAATGTGAAAATAAGATCCAGACACGAATTAAGATTGGTCTGAACTCAAAGATGCCGAGCAGGTTTCCTCCAGTGATATTCTACACTCCCAAGGAAATTGGAGGTTTAGGGATGTTATCAATGGGACACATATTGATCCCACAGAGTGATCTTCGATACAGCCAACAGACAGATGTTGGAGTAACACATTTCAGAAGCGGTATGAGCCATGAGGAGGATCAACTAATTCCTAATCTTTATCGCTATATTCAGGTTTGTAATCAGTCTCCATTTTGATGGATTATCTTGTTAATTTTTTATATTTTCACCTAGTAATTATGTTTTTAATTGTGTTCATCCAGCCATGGGAGAGTGAGTTCATCGATTCACAACGTGTTTGGGCTGAGTATGCATTAAAAAGACAGGAAGCGCAGTCTCAGAATAGGCGCTTAACACTAGAGGATCTTGAGGTAAGTTTTTTTTTTTTCCATGAAATTGTTATGTAAATTATGTTTATTTATGTACATTACATTAAAACTCTTGTCTTGGACCCTCCTTTACTAGTTATGCATATATATATATTAGTTCACAGACAACTTTATGCTCTATTTTGCCCTGGAACTTCAGCAAATCTGTTGAGGAAGATATTTTGGTTAGTAGTTAGGGTTGCATGGAGTTTGACTTTTTTGTCTTTTGTGTTGGTCTGTTAGTGTGGATGTGTGTATTTAATGTATTAGACCTAACTGTATACTTAACCATGCCAGGACTCATGGGATAGAGGCATACCTCGAATTAACACCCTCTTCCAAAAGGACCGTCATACTCTGGCATATGATAAAGGATGGAGAGTACGAACTGATTTTAAGCAATATCAAGTTCTGAAGCAAAATCCATTCTGGTGGACACACCAACGGCATGATGGGAAGCTATGGAACTTGAATAATTACCGTACTGATGTTATCCAGGCACTTGGAGGAGTGGAAGGAATTCTTGAGCATACTCTGTTTAAAGGCACATAGTAAGTAGAGCTGCTAGCGTTTATACTGTTCTCCTAGTGTTCTCTGTGTATTGATCACTGCTTTTGTAGGTTAATAAGTTTTATTTATTGTTCCAGCTTATGACAATTTTAGGGTTTTAATCAACTGTTATTTCCATGTGATGGTTTGATGAATGTTCATCAATCACCTATTCTCATTGGCATTGCTCGTCAGATATCTAAAAGTTGTTTTTTGTGTTTTAAGTTTCCCAACCTGGGAGGGTCTTTTTTGGGAAAAGGCATCTGGATTTGAGGACGTCAATGAGTACAAGAAGCTGACCAATGCTCAACGTTCTGGTTTGAATCAAATTCCTAATCGTAGATTCACATTGTGGTGGTCTCCTACCATAAATCGTGCAAATGTTTATGTTGGTTTCCAAGTGCAACTAGATCTCACAGGGATATTCATGCACGGAAAGATTCCGACCCTGAAAATATCGTTGATTCAGATTTTCCGCGCTCACCTTTGGCAAAAGATCCACGAGAGCGTTGTTATGGATCTCTGTCAGGTTTTAGACCAGGAGTTGGATGCACTTGAAATTGAAACCGTTCAGAAAGAGACAATTCATCCTAGAAAAAGTTACAAAATGAACAGCTCTTGTGCAGATATTTTACTTTTTGCTGCACATAGGTGGCCAATGTCCAAACCAAGTCTTGTGGCAGAGTCGAAGGATGTATTTGACCAGAAAGCTAGCAACAAGTACTGGATTGATGTACAGCTTCGTTGGGGAGATTATGATTCACATGATATAGAACGATATACCAGAGCCAAGTTCATGGACTACACAACGGATAATATGTCAATATATCCCTCACCCACAGGAGTTATGATTGGGCTAGATCTAGCATATAATTTGCACTCTGCTTTTGGTAATTGGTTCCCTGGCTCAAAGCCTTTATTAGCTCAGGCGATGAACAAAATTATGAAGGTAATATCGTGATCATTTTCCAATTTCAGTTTAGTTTTCTAACATGAGCATGCAAGCTGACTCATTGCTTTTAATCTCTTGGACAGTCCAATCCAGCTTTATATGTCCTGAGGGAAAGAATAAGGAAGGGACTGCAGTTGTATTCATCTGAACCCACGGAACCGTATCTTTCATCTCAAAACTATGGTGAAATCTTTAGCAATCAGATTATATGGTTTGTTGATGACACAAATGTCTATCGTGTCACAATTCACAAAACATTCGAGGGAAATCTTACTACCAAGCCTATTAATGGTGCCATTTTTATTTTCAACCCCCGGACGGGGCAGCTCTTCCTCAAGGTTTGCCATCTTACTATTTTCATGTTGCTTTATTTTTTATTTCTAGTACAACCAACTCAAATGATCTGTTGTCTTGCAGGTTATACACACCAGTGTATGGGCAGGTCAAAAGCGTCTTGGGCAGCTAGCCAAGTGGAAGACGGCAGAGGAAGTTGCAGCATTGGTTAGATCCTTGCCTGTTGAAGAGCAACCAAAGCAAATTATTGTGACTCGGAAAGGAATGCTTGATCCTCTTGAGGTCCATTTACTTGATTTTCCGAACATCGTCATTAAGGGTAGCGAGCTGCAGTTGCCCTTCCAAGCTTGTTTAAAGATTGAGAAGTTTGGTGATCTGATTCTGAAAGCTACAGAACCACAAATGGTTCTTTTCAATATCTATGATGATTGGTTAAAGAGCATTTCATCATATACGGCCTTCTCCCGTCTCATACTTATCTTACGTGCGCTTCATGTTAACAATGAGAAGGCGAAGATGCTGCTGAAACCCGACAAAACAATTGTTACGGAGCCACACCATATATGGCCTTCTCTCACAGATGATCAGTGGATGAAGGTGGAAGTTGCTTTGCGAGATCTGATTTTATCTGATTACGCAAAGAAGAACAATGTGAACACATCTGCATTGACACAGTCTGAGATACGAGATATAATACTTGGCGCCGAGATAACTCCGCCGTCACAGCAGAGACAACAGATTGCTGAAATTGAGAAACAGGCAAAGGAAGCTAGCCAATTAACTGCAGTTACAACCAAGACAACGAATGTTCATGGTGAAGAGCTTATTGTTACAACAACCAGTCCTTATGAACAAGCGGCGTTTGGATCCAAAACTGATTGGCGAGTGAGGGCCATATCTGCGACCAATCTTTATCTCCGAGTCAACCATATCTATGTCAATTCTGATGACATTAAGGTAAAAATAGAACTTCTCATCTAGTCAGTGTTTGAATCATAGTTTTCGGTACCGGTCGGCACAGCCCGTGCCTATTCCGGCAGTTATCGGCACGGCACGTGTCAAAAAATATTATATTTGAATTTTAAATTAATTTTTTATTTTAAAAAAAATAACAAATAAATATATATCGGTACGGTCAGCTCGTGCCGGGATCTGAGTTTACCGAAACTCGGCTCTGCTCGGCACAGAAAACCTTGGTTTGAATCTTGTATGTTGATGTTTACTAACTCTGAACTATAAGCGACAATCCAGGAAACTGGCTACACTTACATCATGCCAAAGAATGTTCTGAAGAAGTTCATCTGCGTAGCAGATCTTAGAACTCAGATTGCAGGCTACTTGTATGGTGTCAGCCCTCAAGATAATCCTCAAGTTAAGGAGATCCGCTGCATTGCGATGCCACCGCAATGGGGTACTCATCAACAAGTCCATCTTCCATCAGCTCTTCCAGAGCATGATTTCTTGAACGATTTGGAGCCGCTTGGATGGATGCACACCCAACCAAACGAGCTTCCTCAGCTGTCGCCGCAGGTTGGATTTTGATTCACATTTCTTTACAGTAACCCTTTTTTTTTTTAACCGATTTATTTGTGCTTCATCTCTAAAACTCGCACATCATGTTGCAGGATCTTACGCTGCATGCTCGTATATTGGAGAACAATAAGCAGTGGGACGGAGAGAAGTGCATCATCTTGACCTGCAGTTTTACTCCTGGATCGTGTTCTTTGACTGCGTATAAACTTACACCATCTGGTTACGAGTGGGGCAGAATCAACAAGGACACCGGGAGCAATCCACATGGTTATCTTCCAACTCACTATGAAAAGGTCCAGATGCTTCTCAGCGACCGCTTCCTTGGGTTCTACATGGTCAGTATTACACATAAATCTACGGGGCAATACCAGATCAGCCCCTATACTTTTTATTTTTGACAAATCAGCCCCTCTACGAAAAGCCCGCTAATATTCTACATCCTCAAATACCTATTTAGAATTATTTTTTTAAAAAAATTTTCAACATAAAAGTTATAGATCATATCAAAAATTTATAAGTTTCATGTTGAAAGTTTTTCCGGAAAATATTTCTAAATAGATATTTTGAGACTTCAAAGCTTTTAACGGGTTAGTTGATAACCCGTTAACACTTCGGACCATCAAAATATTTATTTAGAAGTATTTTTTGAAAAAAAATTCAATATGAAAGTTGTAGATCTCATTAAAATCTACAACTTTTATGTTGAAAAGTTTTTTAAAAAATACTTATATAAAGTCAAATTGACTTTGCACATATTACGAAAGAGGGTTTTTTTTGTTCAAAGTTTAAGAGAGGGGCTGATATGGCATAGATTTCAAAACAAGGGGCTGATCTGGCATTTTCCCTATTTTACTATGTGCTATATGTTATTTTGTTTTTCTGGGTTTATGATTAAAACATCTCTGTGTCGATCCTTGTAGGTTCCTGATAACGGTCCATGGAACTATAATTTTATGGGTGTTAAGCACACAGGTAGCATGAAGTATGGAGTAAAACTCGGTACTCCTCGTGACTACTACCATGAGGATCACAGGCCAACCCATTTCCTCGAGTTCAGTAATTTAGAGGAGGGTGAAACTGCGGAGGCCGACCGTGAGGATACCTTTACATAGTAAAAATACTATCCATCTTCATTCCACCGACCGTCACGGTGGATCATTACGTGTTTGTTTTAAGATAGCTGTATATAAAAATATGAAGCGTTGCACCCTGAGGTAGGTTCTTGAAGCTATACAGGAGTTGTAGTCTTAATGTAAACAGAGCTGACGTTTGTGTTTTCAGACTGAGCAATGTCCGTCGACGTGTCACGTTTTTGCCTACTTGAGTGTCTTCTGCTGCTTAGCTTGGTAACTAATAGAAACAGCACGTATAAGATGTTCTCAATGGGATTGTATTATTCTGTTCGCTCCTTTACAGATTCTGCAAGTGAACAATTTTGACATTATGGATGTGGTGCTTATGATCTCGCCTATACGGTTTACGACGTACCCATATATTCTTGAGATAATTGCATATTAGCCATTTGTTGTCAAATCTTTTAAAAATCAACCTTTTATTTTAAATGCTTCACAAATCAGTTCTTCTCTCGGAGTTTGTGAGATTGTATAAGTATTTTTTAGAAAATATTGTATATAAAAAAATATATTTTGATATGATTTAGAATATTAATATTTCAAAGTTTTTTCAAAAGGTTTTAAATTTTTAGCGGGTTAAAAATTAAAATCGTTAACTCCCTATGACATTAGAATCTTAAATATCTATTTATAAGTATTTTTTAAAATATTTTTTTAATATAAAAAAAGATAGATTTTGAGTGATCTACAATTTTTGTGTTTTTAAAGATTACTTCTAAATATATATTTTATGACATAGGAAATGATAGATTTAAAATTTCTTGTACACAGCCAAAGATGTTTCTCTCACCTTTAAAAAGCAAATTTCATGATTAAATCATTTTTTTTTTTTTTTTGAAAAACCATATAGTTATGGAGAGTAAAAATGGTAATTCTTCCCCATCTTATTAGTTTTATTATCAATGTTTAACATGACTTTAGTTGACAATGAAAGTCACTTTGGTTGATCATTATGTTGCTTGGATTGACCTTAATTTTGTTAAACTCGTTCATTGTGTAGTTGAACTTGTCATTGGACTTATTGTTATTTAGTCCAAGTAGGATGCAATCCACAATAATTCGGAAAACATATTCTTCTAATGATTGATTGAACAAGTGTTTGGAGTATCAATGATCTATCAATTGTCATTGGTGAGGCCAAGTGGGGATTGATGATCATAAGTATGCTAGTATATGAGTTATATGCAGTACTAAATAGGCAACAAATACATTTTATGTTGTCCCCCGGAGTGAATGAAATAAGTTTCATTATTGACGATCACAAAAGGTTGTAGGAATAATGAGTAAGAAAATAATTGGAGTATCCGGACTGAGCATAATATTTCTTTCTGTCCTCACTTAGAATATCACTATATGAACATACTTGTCTTCTAATGGTTCCAATGTCCTCTTGCATTGCCATAATATTATCTATATAGCCTCCTCTGACCATCATTAATTACGTGCATCAAATACAAAATGATAGCAGAGACGTCCAATTATTGAGCTCACCTCTGCAGGCTTGTCTGCTAGATTCGCTTAAGATTCTTCACCATGTGTTAGTTTGCTGATTGGCGAGAGTGGGTGGTTAATTGATTTTATAGTGGCGACGTGAAATCCCAAATTGACATGCGTGGATGCCTGTTTTTACAAGGTGGTATGCACGATACTACCCTATGATATGAATTGGACAGTTTGCTATGTATCGTATGGTTTTTTTTTTATTGACTTACTAGCATCATTAGGTGGATCCTGTCAATCCGACTGGCCGAGCACAAACTAGCTGGCCCCAATCTTGTATGATTTTTGGTAGGATCTGTGAGCATGAGACCTTTTCCGCATCAATCAACAAAATGCCACGTTGGCAAATAATAGTAAGGACCTTAAGTACTGTTTCTAAAAAATGTTAAATTTATTAATATTTTATAGAAATATGTTATAAGAATGTCTATAATTTAGATGCTAAATTATCACATATAAATATATGTCATCTACCATCATATGACATTTATTTCAGAAAACGATTAAACTGTAGAATTTAGAAGATAATCTTTTAGATAATGACAAAACTCCACCTACCAATCGGCATTCACTTATAAGTCATTGTAGGTGAATAGAGATCCTAGTACGTTGTTCCTACAAATACGGATCTTGTATAATCTCATTTTTGTGTGGAAACAAAATTTAGCATGTGTTCAATCCCATTCTTCTAATTCCGGTGATATATCAGGCAACAGGAACTACTACTGGTGTCAACCTTATTCCACTTTCCAAATCTCTTAATTATTTCTCTCAAGTGATTTGTTCTAGATTAGTATATATATATATATATATAGCGCAGGTCGGGCTTGCCACGTGTCAGCTTCAGAAGGGTTTGGAAATTCCAGA
>MJHO01000203.1:151406-329587 GCA_002076135.1 Xerophyta viscosa | reverse complement strand
GTCAAAATCTAATATCTTTTCTTTACAAAAACATTACATACTGCAATCTTGATTATAAATACATGTTACTTAGATTTATATACCAATATTGGCTCATTAATTGGGCAAGGGATTGGTCATACTCTTGCTACAAGGGGAAATAAATTATATCTTTTGCTTTTTGCTTTTTGCATTTTTATTTTTATCTTAAGAACCAGGCTAGGATGTAAGCTTCGACTATTAATAATCTATACCTATATTTAGCATTTTAAACGCTAGTACGACGAACTACATAATTTTTATACATGTATAAAATTTCAAGCAGACAATAAATAGCAGTAGTTATTAAGAGTTTACTGCTATAAATTTGAGTAGTGCAATGGAGCATCATATTTATTGTTTTGTTTATCATCATCTATATTATGTACTATCCAATATAAGAGAATTCAAAATTTAGAAGGAATTCATAGAAAATAAGAGGCGAGATTCGTTATTACAACCGCTAGTATATTTTATAAAATTTGTAGTAGACTTTGGGAAAATGTAGGACTTTTTACAAGGGAAAAGTAGTACACTATATCAAGGTTCTAGGCATCTATTGTCACAATGTTCCAAACCTACTCATAAAATAATATCTTTTTACCGTTATTTCACGTTATTTTTTAAATAATGAGATGCAGTAACATATAATAAATATAATATAATATTTTAATAAAATTATATTTTATTTATATAAAATTAAAAATATAAAAAGTGTTTTTTAATATATTATTTATATTTTGCATACAATATCTATGCATGTAGATGTAAAATAAGTATAATTAAAAAAGTTGTTGCCCGTAACGCGCGCCGCCGTAGTTTGACTTTCAAATGACGGTGTTGGGCGCAGACTGAGATCATCGATCCGGTCTCCGCTCTCTGCTCTTACTTTGACCAGTCTTTGGATGGATTTTTCTCATTTCCTTTTTTCCAAGCAAATTAGAGTCTCACCTCCAGTCATCCCATCAGTCTCCCCCTGATTCCTCCACTATCCAGTGGGTGAGGCTGGTGGAAGGACTCACGAGAATCTCATCGAATCTGCACCACCAAGTCAACGTATTCGCTGCTGCAAATTCCAGTCGTCGCTTGCAGTTAGACGTTGATCGACCGTGCCCTAACCGCTTTAACACGAGAATGAGAAAGATGTTTGTGAAAAAAACATTCAAATTTTAGATTTCTATGTATTCATAAGAGAAGATAAGTTGTAATCCCAGCCATTAAGTATATTGTTTTAGTTTTCAACGAGAATCTCCATCCCACATGGTGAAGTTAATCTGCTCCGGTAGTGTATCAATTACGGCATCTCCCATCCCAACAAACGTGTTTGTCCGAATTCAAAATTCCAACCATATGAAGGCACCACAACCGCTTAATATAGCCTTATTAATCAACTGAGCAATGCCATGTCAGTTAACTACGTTGTTTTAATGGCGTATATTAAATTGTCGGGGAAAAATTGTATTTGTACTCTCGGTCCAAAAGCATTCTTATTAGCAAAACCAAAATGTTAGGGACACAAAGATTATCCGCCGTGCAATCTCAACCATTCATTCTTGCACTTCTTCACAGATTCTGAATTGTACTCGTGCTATGGTAAGAGGCATTAGGTTTTCTATAGCCATCCTCCTCGTAGAAAGAGGCTGGATGGTGGAGCATGGGCATCTTTCGAAAAGCCAATTCGACTTCGAGTTCGAATCTTGGTTGTTTTAGAATTTAGTACTTACCGGGGAAAGTTGTCGCAAAAGTATTATGAAGTGTTCGGAAAACATTTCGACGACCAAAAATGGGGGAGAAAATCATCCTGCAAGCTTTACTTCAATGCAAGTTTTGATATTCAGATTCAGTAATCTGCAGATCATTTCATAACCGTAATGACCGCACAAGACAACAAAGAAAAAATTATTGTGAACAAAAAAAATCTATGCTTTCAAAAGCGAGAAACCTAGGCCTTCGGCCTCTCTTATGAAATCATAGGTGAGTCTAACCTGTTTCTATAATGATAGCCACACAGAAACGCATCTACATCTATTAAAAATCATCAACCAAACACACACACAAACACACTATATAATATATCACCGTAAGTGATAGTGAAGTATATATAAATTATAGGTATTAGGTATACGAAAATTACTAAATAACGTTCATTATCTATAATTATTTATATATATAATTATACTAAATATTAGTCCTATTATATAGATATATATTTATTTATATTATTTAATGTATTCCACGCTTTTTTTTTTTATACGTGAACTTGCAAACTCATGACACTCTAATTAATAAGCGCATATTAATGCCTCACATATTTGTCGATGAAATTAATAAGAATTTAAACAGGTATAAGATCGAGTACCGACCAAATTTAACATGAGTAATTGTGCGCGTATTGACAGCTCGATTTCGTGATATAACTGAGATTCACTATCCTTCGCGGCTACAAGTTATACAGCGATCCATGCAAGAAATGTTCATTGGGCTGCGTCGCTTCTCTTTCATAATCGTGACACTCATAATCCCATAGTAGATTATTTCGAATTAAGTTACATCGTCATCCTAGACTTTGACCGTCAATTCATCCAAATAAAATCTTTACATTCTTTTCTAACTTACTAAATCGAACTCTGCAATGTCTTTCTTATTGTTAAACTATAACAAATTGACCTATATCAAACCAGAAAGTCCTCCATCGATAGTCTAATGTCGCTCAGTGACCTTTCTCTAATAAGCATATTAAGGTTGTACAATTCCTTATTCTGAACATATAACAATAATTTAAATGATCTTTATGTCGCATCTACAATACTAATCGAGTATTTTACTTTCCAATAAGAGCGTACTTCTAACTAGATCTCCTCCTGAAGTAGCTTCTCTGCAAAGGCTTATACTATTGTTTAAGAAGTCTGGGTCTGCTAAAAAATCATTTAACTTTGTATTACAGATTATATTAGATCTGTTTATATTTATAGTCCTAATATCTTAATCACTCTATCTTATATTTTAAGTTATATATGATTTTATCTCTTTCTGAATCTATATGTTAGATGTCTGAGTAGTGCATAGAGCTGATTCTAAGTTAAAGATCTACTAGAGAGAATATAGAAGTGTATTTGTAACCAACGAGAAGTATATTTACTAAATAAAGCAATTTTAAATACGGAAAGTCGCTCTATGTAATACGCGGTAATAATTAGTTAGGAACTTTAACATTCTTGTGCACGAGCGGAGTCTACATCTAAATATATGAATAGGCTCATCTCCTCCGTCATTTTGACTCTCCTTCAGATATTTTTATGATAATAAACCAGAAATTCGCTACCTAGAATATAATGTGTAATAATGCATGTATGCCCTTACCTCCTACCCTCGAAGAACTTTATATCTTATGCGGACATTGACCATGACCTATTCAAGGCACCTCTGAACCAGTCCCTATATAGGTATGGATGGATACATTCATGAGGTATTTCTGATCGGGTCAAAAGCAAATTAGATTATTTGAGCTTACTGAGGAATCAATTTAAGTGCGCCTTACTTTTTAGTCAAATATTAACACACTCAACTACATTATCTCTCCTCAGTAATATTTATACCTATCCGCCGTCCTGCTACTCCCACATAAATGCTAAGTTCGTATATATTATATAAGTGACTCCTCGAGTCCACGATTTCTAAGTTATTGTTGACCGCTAGTATAAACTTTAGCATGTTAGGATGTCCTTATACCACACATAAATTACAACATTTTTTTATATCTATTATATTTATAATGATGACTTCATATTTTATCTATTATCGATTCTATATATATGCGGTACATTGTAAAATACTAAAGTCTACCTTTTAATAGATATACTGAATATTCGACTTCTATTATACCTATTTAATGACGAAGTAAGCCTATAATTTCCTTAATAGCAAGTACAACTAGATTAAAAACGTACAAAATTCAATCTGTTTAACTAGCTGATTGAGTACATGTATTACGACTGACATCTAGATTTAGTCTCTTACCGTGTTTAATCAGTAATATTGACTGAATAGATGCGTTAAAATTCTGAGTGCAAGAATACGATGATGAATCGCCACTAGCGAAATACGCACTTGTCCGTCTCGATTCCTCGCGGTGTTGAGCGATAGATAGTAGAATGATTGACTCCCGATTACTAACATGTAACAGAATACATTAGCTATCATAGCGTAGAATACATTCTCATCTAGCTTAGTATACACCAAATAATGCCACTCCATTGGCTCACTCATGAGGTTAAGATTCCTTTCTGGCAAATTCTCTCTCCTATGAATAATAGAAGTGACATCAACATAATTAAAATAATATCTCCGATGTTGTATTGACTCAATGTTTATTCGCCTTATTCCTTTCTGGCTAATTTCTTCTCTCATCATACCAGAATTTATCCAGTCTCTAAATCTCCGAGTATCAACTATTACCATTGCAGTTGTAGGTTCGAAACGGCCACAAATTATAGAGAAGTTTTATAATAGCGCTTCTGTGATTAGTTAAGTTCGACAAATCTCCTATAGACTGACTTATTGAAATATATGATATTATTAGAATATATTCTGAGAAAAAATCATACTATCAAATTTGTTCAAAAATAAAACAATAATTTGGTTTAGTTTATTTCTATAATAATATCACTCCCAATATGAGTGATCAAATAAATAATTATTAAAATATTATTACATTGGAAAATAGATGTTATTTTATCTATTAATATCTTAATCGGTTTAATGTCTGGACTTAGTATTATAATCTGTTTTTCTCTTACAACAACTCAACTCCTACACTCATCAATATATCTCAAATCTCTAAAATATTTCTTTATTCCAATATTTTTGAAACATACTTATGATGTTGTAATACATTTATATCAATAATATTATAAATTATAAAATTCTAGTGATGGGTGCAAATTTCTAAACTTATACTCTTGAAGCAATTATAAATTTCTCTCAAAAATATAAGTTGACGTGTCATTTATTCTAGCTCATTAATAATATAGTAATAGAGTGAGCGCTTTTTTAAAGATAGATATTTTTTCAGCCTACCATCTCTATCAAAGGTCATTCCATTATCTCAATCTCTATAAAATGTGAAAATGTCAACGTTTACGTGATGACAAGCGAGCGCCATATCTAGTTCTTCGCAAGAAATACGTTACAGAAGACGTGTGATATATGCATACAGTCTGAAAAGCAGGTTAGACGCTCGTTAATGACTATCATCTGATCCTATTTTTATCAGCCCTCATTTATGAACAAAATCTTATCTCATTTCGCTCCTACGCTGATTAAAAATAATAAAATACCATACTTTCACCTTAGTTACTCACCCTCTTCAAATCACTTAGTGTCATAATCGTTTAACGCTATATTATCACTCTCTTGAATATATTAAAAAAAATTTTAATATATAAAAATATATTATTATGAGAATCATATTTAGTGTTTAACATATTTTCACAAATATATATTCTAAAATTTATCATGTATTAAAATTTTGCTAGGTTTCAAAATATTAATTAGTACGTAGGTTGATATCCAAAACAGCGTATAATCATTCTGAATATCAAAAATATTTTATTTAAATACTAATATGGGATTTTTTATGAGTGAAAAAGTATTAGACGTAATATGTCTAAGTATCCTCTCATCACATTTTTAATATAAAAATTTTTATAGTTTCTCAAAAGCATTCTCTCTAAAAGAATAATACTGCCTTACACAATCTCAAATATATGGTACTGACACGATTTTAAGAGAGTAGCTTATATATCGAGAAGAATACAGTTGAACTACTCTTGAGAAAACTGTAATGTTAGCGGATTCGACGTATTAAATGATCTCGAAGACTGAAATGCATATTATCCCATATATGAATTATATAGAATGTTGTTACGTACGATGATAAATTTATCAATAAATTTAACAAATTTGTAATTATTTAAATAAAACTTAAATTAAATATTTTTAAAAAATTGTGAATATAAATATCATAGATTGTGATTAAGTTTATTATTTTAATGCTAAGAATTTTTTTAAAAATAATTTAAATAGGAATTTAACGGTCTAACCTTTAACAATTTTGTAACCTGTTTCGAAATTATTTCTAAAACGTATTTAAATTTTGTTAAATCTAAAATCCTAAAATATATATTTAAAAGTATTTTAACTTTTCAAAAATACTTTCAAAATATTTTTATTTTTTTATATAAAAATTAATAAATTTTGGTAGATTTGTGGATGGTGGGTGGAGGGCATTACAGTTATATATAACCTAACAATGAATTTTATTTATTTTGAGACAAAATTTTGGAATCTAATTTTCGTTTTATTAACCAAAATTGAGTGAGAACAGACCATCAACTCAAGTTCATCCAAAATTAATTAACTCAATGGGAATAACCAGAAAATTAGCATAACATTGAGTCCTTTTGTCTTCTTCCCTTATCTCTAAAAGGAGTTGACTGCTACCACCATGGCAGGTGATTAGTCTATTGTTCTTCAATAATTCAATTGAATAAGCCATATTCTATATTATCTCAAACTACAGTTTCTATTATTTTTTCAACAACAATACAAAATTTACTGCAACAAGTAACTGATCATTTTACATAACATAATTTTTTTTAATCTTAGATCTGTATACATTGCTCTTCGATATATATTATTAAATATGGACTCGATATCCCAATTTTAAAAAATTTCTTTAAAAATTTAAATTTTTTTTATCTCGCATTACAGATAGTAGGACTCGAACTCATAAATAATAGTTCATGAGCTGTGTGAGCAGGACGGCAAGAAGAACATATTCTTGAGTTATCTCCTACGTCTCATTACTAAATATGTCATAAATCAACTAACTTGCTTTGACCACGCATCAAAACTTGTTGAATATCCGTCGAAAAATTTGTAGTTGGTACGGCCATGGATTACTATAAGAATCGCATACTCAAAACTGTAGTTTCGGATCCTTTATGAGTGGCCTCCGCGAAAAGGTATACCCTAAAAGAAAGGGTACGTAGGGGTCTCATTCGTCATCTTCTCCATGAGTTGCACCATCAAGCTTGGTCCTACAACTAAAAAGATAGATGATAGATGGACAGAAACAGATCTATCATAAGCAAGTTGCTCACCAGCTTTAAAGCCTTAGGAAAAATACGGGCTGGGTCATAAAAATAATTATTTGGCAGTCATATCAAGTTGATAAGGAGGGGCCCTTAATAGCTTGTGGAGTTGGGACTTTTCAGGCTTTGTTATATATATCTTGCAAGTGTACTATTTACTATATAATTTGATAGATTGATCGTTTATGGATGTTGGGAACTTATAGAAATCACACAATGATCTCGGATACGATCTATACGAGGTTTTCGTCATAGGAAAATATAGTTTGTCCTTACTATCTTTATGCAGAGGCCTCGTTAATCTGTAACCCAAAAACTTGGCTAAAAAAATTCTTTAGGACTATTGTATAAATAAAATTAGGAATGGCGTGTATTCTTCGTCCACCATTATACTCCTACTCGGTCATGACTTTTTACATATAAAATAAACATCGGCACTATATTATACGTGGCTGACCCTCAATTTCTGAGGCCGAAGGCCTAGATTTTCTCTAACGAGATTTCTTTATGTTGGTGTTGCCAAAATTTAATATTTAGTGTAAATTCAGGTGATCTGTTGAATTTAAGCTTGGAAATCCACAAGATAATTCCTTTTTATTTCACTTGGTTTTAGTACAACTAATAGTCCTAGGTTGTCGAAAGTAACAGCACCCCAAGGACCACTTATTCAAATATTTTCAAACTTCATGACATGAGCTTATTACTATGGCTATCATTTGTACTTAATTATTGATCTTACATGTCAAGTACACAAAACATTTATGTACTGCTAATTATTTTAATAATCAAAATTTTTATAATAATAAAATTTTAAAAACAACTTGGAGCTTGTATGGCACATAAGATGGCGCGGAAAAGAGAGGATGAGCCATCTGACTTTTCTGGGTACACATTCGCTCTATTTTTCCTCCTATAGTAGAATTAATATTTTACATCTGTCTAAGTCGGTCGCAAAATCCTTGAATCGGTCGTTGAACGACCCGGCAATCTCTATCTTCAGTTGGATAGAGAAGCGCGGTCACAGAAACAGATGGTTACATTCAACAACGGCTCTATAGTTCTAAGGTTTCATCTCATTTTAGCCGCTTGTTCCAGGTGCTCTTATCTTGTAACCTTTCAGAAGCTTTCTGAGAATGTGAAATAAAGACAGAATAAACTCTAATCCGCAGGTACTAAAGAGTCTGAGAGTCATATTTGAGATAGTTTATTATGGAATTCCATGTGGTATACTCAGTAAAAAATGATCAATTTTTTTATATATAAATAAAATTTTATTTATAAAAATAAATATTATATAATATATAATATAATTAATTAATTTTAATATTTGTATATCTATTTAAAAGTTATTAAATATTATTTTATCAAATATTAATTTTAATATTAATTTTTGTATATTCTTTAAATAAATTATATAAATTTATTAATTTCTATCAATTAATATAAATGTCATAGGATACGTTTATAATAAAAGCAAAAGCCACATGGTACATCAAAAATTATTTGGAATACCACGTGGTGCAATGATTTTAATTATATATATATATATATATATATATATAAACTTAGCTTCCAATTTGTTATTTTCATTATGATTTATTTTTGTTTATTAATTAAGTTTAAAATTTATTTAGATATTTTTTAATTAAAACTATTAAACTATATCTCCAATTTTTTCTAAATAAAATTATACATGGTGAATATAAAATTAGCCATTATTATTTTAAAAAAATAAAAGTTAACTTCAAAAAATAATTTTCTATTTTTAAAGAATTAATAAACATAAAATAATTTATATTAAAATATTTAATATTTTTAATTATAAAAATATAAAATAAATACCGATTTACTCATTTACCGTGAACATTTTGGAAGTTATAGGATTAACTTCCGTATATTCTGGGAAAATGTGACCGTCATCACTCGTCATCAGTCAGAAAATATCCCAAGGTTAGAAGCGGGCCGGGGCAGGCGAAATGGGCCCCGAATTTGCGAAAGTGTAGTCAGCAGTCGACACGTACTATGGCCCACTTAGAAGCCGACATCATTTTGTTGTAGTGCTCTTCTGTGATTGGATGTCCTCTTGACCTCATTGCCCTTGCGGGCCCACAGCATCGAGCATGACGTGTCCGACAACGACATCTACTGGGTTCCATCACACCGAATCCCCCCTCGGACCTCCGCTTCTTATCCCCTCCTTACTACGAACACCAAACAGCATTTAAAACGGCTAAAGATTTACAAGTATAAATCGCAAGAAAAAAAGTTAACGATCATACACTTAAACCAATAAGTTTACTTGAATTTCCTAAGAAAAAGAATCACTATAACGGTCATATAAATTTACTAAAATTAAAACAAATAACTTACATATGATAGTGATGATTTTTTTTTAAATCTTAATCACTTTACCTTTATATATAATTCAATAATTTATAGCTTAATAATAATTTTTATTAGTAAAATCTAAAACATAGTTAATAGATATAATTATGAAAAATATACTTAAATTTTTATATGAATACTTCATCAGATAAAGCAATTACTTTATTCTTAAATCAACCTTTCTTAAAATATAGGAAGCACCTGTAAATTAGACAAAAGATTTTTTTTAATTAAGATTTTAGGAGTTTCTATTACCCAATAAATATGTGTTTTTATAATTATTTTTTGAAAAAAAAATTAGACATTTATTTTTATGTGTGTTCTAAAATTTTATAACTTAAATTATTTTAAAATTCAACAATTAAATATGCCATTGAAGTTATAGTATAAACTAATTTAAATGAAGCCGGAAGTGCGATATAATTTTACAGCTAAAAATTGTACATGTGAATGAAAAATTTTACAATAAAACGTTTATTTCACGTTAGCATATATTTTTTCATGTTTAAATTAAAAAAATAAATTTTATGTTCATTTTTAGAAAAAATTTTTAAATGAAACTTATAAATATCGATGAGATTTACAATTTTTATGTTCAAAATTTTTTCAAAAAATATTTCTAAAAAGACCTTTTATGGCTCCAAAATATAACGAATTTAACGGCTTTTAAAATAGTTTTTAAACCCGCTTCAAATCTGTTAAATTTTGAAGTCCCAAAATATATTTTTATAAGTATTTTTTTGAAGAATTTTGAACACGAAAATTATAGATTTTGTCAAAACTCTATATTTTTTATATTGAATTTTTTTTAAAAATAATTTTTCTAAATAGATATTTTTAAGGCCGTAATACGAAATTATATGGTGTAACCGTTATATCTAATCTCTCCATGTGAGTATATGATATAGCAGACGTTCTGCTTCCGATGGTGTTTTGTGCGAGCGCCGGTGTAGGGGATGACTAGAGACTACAAATATGCGACACGCGTCCCGGATATGTCCAAAGCGGAGAAGGTGGCTCGTGGGAACGGGCTGGTAAGTACTTAAAGTGGTAGGGCCGGACGAGCCTACAGCCAATAAGTGCGGTCCGCATCAGACACACAACGTGTCGCTCTCTGGACCCTTCTCGCGACCGCCAATCGCAGCCCTTCCCCTCACTTCGGGCGGCAGAAGTAGTTAGGGCTGAACATTATCCGAACCTACCCGAAAAACGATATGAATTTTAAAAATTATATAAACTTTTTGTTTATTTATTTTATTTAGTTTAAAATATTTTTTAAAAATAAAATTAAGTATAAAATTGTAAATTTTAATGACTATAAAATTGTAAATTTCGATGTAATTTACAACGTTGTATTTAAAAAAAATACAAAACGATGTGTAAAAAGAAGATCAAATTTTAGATCATCTTTTGATATATTATTTGATATATTGTTAAAAATGTTCATTATAAGTTTTAGGTCATATCAAAATTTACAACTTTATAATTAATTTTTTTTTTAAAAATTATCAAATAATGTGCCAAAAAATACCTAAAAATAATTAATAGCACATCGTTTTGTATTTTAAAAAAAAAATTTAACAATAAAATTATAAATTTTGATATAATTTATAATTTTACAATTAAAATCTTTTTTAAAGAATATTTAAAAATTCGTCAAATAAACAGATAAAAATTTTATATAAGACCCATACTAATTGGGATGGACGTCGGAGATAATGCGCGGTCTCTACTTCCTTCTTTAGATTGAGTAGGAGAGCCATGGCCCTCTCTTCTCCCCCCTCTCTCTCTCTCTCTCTCTCTCTCTTCTCTCTCTCTCTCGCAAAATACCAACTCTTCTGTTACTTTCTCCATACGAGACATATATATATATTAATAAATTTATTCAAAGAACATGAATTATGAGGTCATTTTTGTATTAATTACGTCTGCTGATGAGCTTATGGTGTACCATGTTATCATGGCCACAAGATGAGTTAGATCGGTTAAAGAGGACAATAAAGCTTTTAATTCTCGAAAATTTTGATTTTCAAAAGCTGTGTGCTTAGTTTAATGGCGCTAGAGCTTTTAATTAAATTGCAAGACAAAATTCAGTAAGGTGAAATTCATAAAAACGTAATTAAATACTGAGAATTTTAGCTCATCCATAATCAGCTAAAGTATAGAAAGTTTTGAGTGGGGGTATATATTGAGGGTGAGACAAAAATAACGTCAACAGTAGGACGGGCACTCATTACACTAGCATAATATCCACCACATATCTTTCTCGTTATTGTATATATTTGTATCATATATAATTTAATTAAAAATAAATAGAAAATAGATTAATTTTATTAGTGTACCAATTATCTCTACATATATTTGCTATACGTAATAATTTTTCAGAAAAAATACTTCACATCTTTTACAATAGAACAAGTATTGAATGTTAGAAAGTGAGAGACCTCTAATTTGAATCATGCAACAACTTTTCTCCTCCCGCAAAAGATCCGACGCTAAAAGATGTGGGTCTGATAGTAAAGTGGGGACGAGAACTTCCAAATTTGATAGGTTGGGGTACACGATATGGTTGATGCCTTTGAGCCATCTCAAAAAAACAAAAAAGTATATATGGGTCGCTCACTGTTTGCGACCTCGGCAATAATTAAGGGTGTTGAGTTGGAGTAACCCATGAAATGTTCCTTAGCGGACATAAACATAGGGTAAAGGTTAGGGTTTTGGGGGTCAAGGGTGGAGAACAATTTGGCGATTAGTGAGAAATCTTTTGTGGCTGTCTAAAGAGCATGAGAAAAATATCTCCCATTTTACGTCTCGAATAGGATTTCTCATGGAAAAATTGCATTTTTCGATACTTGCTAGCTAGTGAGGGGGCCCACCATCTTTGGAAACGTCCTCCACACTCTATTATTATAAAGGGCGGAATTGTTGTGAGCTACACGCGTTTAGACGCGTACACATACCTGCCAAGCGCAACGTGTATCTCATGTATCTTGGTGGGGCGGAGATTCCAACCCGGATGAGGAGGTCCAAGAGCATTTGCCCGTCTAGTGCGACCCCCCATCATCCCCTGCTTATGTTACTAAACAAAAACAATCCAGTCACTTGTTATATTGGAAGCGTCTAGTTTGGCGTTGTCTAAAATATATCGACCATTTAGGATGTTAATAAAAAACCTGCCAATCTAAACTAGTTCAAAATGTATAACTACTCTAGCTTGTAATTTGATGATATATGCCTTTCAACTTTGATGCTTGATTGTATATATAAAATCAACAGTTTCGTCATTATCGTAAACATCGTTCTCATAGCTTCGATGCCTTTGTTATTATCATTATTTTATTGCATGTAGTTTTCATATTAGTGATAAACTAAAGCAACATGGGAACTAACACGGCATATGCTTCACGAAATTTATTTCTATTGCAGCAAGAATTGACTCGTTATATAAATATTTAACCGAAAGATATATTCTCCAGCTACTAGGAATTTCAAAAGAATTTCAAACTAAAATATAGAAGAATTAAGAGACAAGAAAAAAGGAACTCAGTAATTTATTTAAGATTATCGTAGAAAAATTATATCCATAATTCTACAGATGATACCAGCCGATATTACATAAACAGAGGAGTCCAAATCTTTCAATCGATCTTGGTTTGTTTTAGGGGTACTAAGTAAGGCGCATTAGTTATGTTTTAGGGGGACAAAGTAAGGCGCATTAGACGATAAAAAAGGAGATTGGTCGAACTTCATTATACCTGATGTTAACCAAGTCTATCTAATAATATATATTTCTTTCAATCGATCTCGGTTTGTTTTAAGGGTATTAAGTAAAGCGCATTAGACGATGAAAATGAGATCGGTCGATGCAACTTCATTACACCTGATGTTAACCAAGTCTATCTAATAATATATATTTCTTTATCAAATTCCTTTCAACTTCCTCATAGCTGATGTTTCCAGCAAACTTTGTGGTTTGACCATCATCAGACATCCCCCATCATATGCATCCTATGTTGTTTCTTAAACTAGACATTGATGAAAGCATGCATGTTCTGAATATCTTTTGGGATGTGAAATACTGTGGTCACACATGTACATTATTTAATATAATAATCTTTCTCTCATTGGTTCACATATTTTATGAATTCCAGTTCCCAACAGAAAACATCACATCCAAAAGCCTCCTCTGAGTCCCTTCCCTAATGGGAAATTTGAGTTCTAAGGTTTCAAAGTACCAGTATATAAAGGCTAGAGGACATCAAATATTCACATTTTCATTGACATAGACCTTGATTCGTTAACAGTAAGCTGTATTAAATATATTCGACATCGAGTCAAAATAATCAAATTATTGACAAAATACCATAAATATATATTACTGATATTTAACTCCTTCGGATAAAGGATTATGGCATGAGACTTGTCTATAAACGACTCTCTATTTTTTTCACGATTCGAAGCCTCGGCTGGAGGGACGCAACCACGCGATTGAACCTACAAGTGGCTACAAATAGTAACTCCTTGGCATATCTAAATATTACAGTATAGACATGTTCTACCATATGGTATGTCTGTCTATTTTAAGTTTTTGCAACCTCCCACACAAAAAAAAAAAAAAAAAAAAAAAAAAAGAAAAAAGATCACTTAATTATTGGTTATTGAGAGACCTAATAAATGGTGGTGGTTGGTTTCGTTCCTCAAGTTTGAGTTTTTTATCTACACTTGTCCAGCATCCAAACCACATATATTAAATACAAAAAAATATTAGAAAACTACATGATGAGAGCATAAACAAAGAGAATCAGGACAAAATATTGAGATACGATAATCAATAATATTGTATCTTGAAGGATTTGGTCTCAATCAAAGCCAACTGTTCTCTTTTCCTTAGCTGCTACTTCTTGACTTCCCTTTCATTTGCAGCTAATTATATATATATATATATAATATAGTAATTATATTATATATAAGACACAAACTTCCTGTCAGTTCTCCAACAGTCTCTCCTCTCTCTCTCTCTCTCTCTCTCTCTCTCTCTCTCTTTATATTTGAAGAAAGTGTGTACATGTGTGAATAGAAACTACAGATATTAAATAATGTATATAGATCAAGTAGCCCGGTACAGTGACCTTTTTCATTAGCCAAGTTTCTGCCTGGAGCCAATGATGGAGAGTAAAGGTCATGACAGTCGAACTTTGCTATCTTTTGATTGATTCCCTCCTAGGAGGTACCCCCCCAATCCCATCTCCATATATATAAGCTTGCTTCCATGAGGACTTGTTATTATTTCACTTTTATTTTGTCAGAAAAAATTGGGGAAAGGATTTCTTTGAACTACAAAATAAATCACATAGCATACATGACAACATCAGGACCACATATCATAATGGATATAGTTATAATTTTGATAATTTATGCGATCACGAGATAAGTGTGCAGATCACAAGACGAATGTGTGGTGGAGATTAGTTGTGTGTGGTTTAATATGTGATTTATTGGGGTTGAGTAGCTTTTTTCATACATATATATATATATATATATATATAAGATTTGCTAATTAATCTTGAATTGCAGTTACTGCCTGCCTATATATTACGGGGACCATGTCACCATGTCATCATCTATGCCACTGAAAATTGTTCTGAATAATGATGAATAGTTTGCTTTAGTGTCCTATGAACAGTAGCACACACAATTGCTCGCCTTGTACTTGTGATCTCTAAATAGCTTGATCTTTTCATGCTCCAATCCATATAATCAACCCTCACCCTGTACTCACTTTGAGCAGTGACGAATATACATATATATATATATTGTTGGCTACAATATTACAAGATATATAAATTACCCACTCTTTTGCGAGATTATATATTAAAAATACGGAAAATTATGAATAAGTACTTCTTTTTTAGAAAAGTTATTTTTTAGCCCTTCCGATTTTTATATTTAATAATAACCCCTTAATTTTAAATTACTTATTTTTTAGCCCTTTTTACATATAAAATGACACTAATACCCTTAACCGTTTACTAATTTTTTTGCTTAACTTTAGGGATGCAACTCAATGACCGACGCGATGATACAACTCATTGTCTTCCCGCTTTTATTTCTACTATCCGCCATTACGATGCAAATATGAAAAATATGAAACAATTATGTTAACTATGGAAGATGGCGCGGCGGATGATGACTAACAAATAAAAAAGAACAAAATATGAAAAAAAAAATTTACATTTGCAATGGCGATGGCTGTAGATGACGGCGCGGCGGACGCTGACTATGAAAGACGACGCGCAAAAGAAGACGTTGGAGAAGAAGATTCAAAAAATATTAAAATTTCATTAGAAAAAAAATAATCGAAAGGGTATTTTCGTCAGAAAAATAATTGAGTTAGTTATTAGGGTTAAAAAATAAGAAAACTTAAAAATAGGAAGTTGTTATTAAAAACTAAATCTGGAGGGGTTAAAAAAATTACCCACTCTTTTGCGAGATTATATATTAAAAATATATACTTTGTCGGTACTCCGAAAAATCTAATGAATTACAACTAGAATAATAAATGCAACAAAATTAAAGTGGACGAGGGAAAGAAAAAAGTAATGTGGGATGTGTGGATAATGGCATTGAAAGATTGGGTATCTTTGCCACAGTCCTTTCAACCAAACCCTTTTATTTCTTCGTTTCCCTTTCAGCTAGAGCTAGAAAAGAAACAGAAAGAGAAATTGTTCAGAGAGAAGAGGAAAAAAAAAAAAAAGAGATGCAGGAATAATCTCTCTGACATGAGTTTGATGTATGCAGCATCATAGCATAGCACCATGTATATGACATAAATATAAATATATTTCATAGGTTCTCATCTGTCCCTCTTAGAGAGAGAGAGAGAGAGAGGTGATCTTTGGAAGATCTGTGTCCTAGTAAGAACTACTTCTTAAGAAAAGGGAAGCAAAATTCCTTTATTGGTAGGAGAAGATGGTGGCTTCTCCACGTGCTCATGGCGTTGCTTCCTTCCGGTATGTATATCTATTTATTCTTTATGCTCACAAATATATATCTGCAAACACGAGCTAGCTATTCCTCTTGTTCTTCTTGCTCTCTCATCTTCTTCGAGAGCTAGAGTAGAATTTAGAGTATTTCCAATGTGATTCTATGATTGTTGTTCTTTGTAGTATACAGACATGAACGTGGTTATAGGTTCCTCCTATTTAGGTTTCTTCTTCAGACTTTCAGAAGGCAGAATTCGCATCAGTTCTCATGATTTTCTTCTTCTAACTTCTCTTCTTTTTATTCCTCGAATTTCAACAGCAAAGTTCCATGGAAATTCACTATTCGAAGATCTTTGGGTTTCTTCTGCAGTTAAACTATCAATTTCTTTCTTTTTCTTTTAGAAATTTTAAATTTATGACTTCATTACCTTTTACCATCCTATCTTTGTCAATTACTTTGATGTTCACTGCTAACGCCATTTTTTTAAACCCTTTTTTTAGGTAATCAACAAAGGTAGATGTGAGGTGAAACCCCCCTGATAATCAACCCATACTTCTCATACTTTGCTTGTTAGAACAGTCGTTGTCACCTACCACAGATTCTACCAAAGCAATTTCATCACAATTATAATTATTATCTTCACTGAAGATAATATCAAAGATTCCGATGGCGACGTACTTCCACGGAGCACCGGCCGAGATCCAATCCGACAGCCTACAGACGCTCTACTTAATGAACCCCGGCTACGTCGGCTACTCTGACGCCGCCGCAGCTGCTGCAGCCGCGGCGGCGCCGCCCAACATGCTACTATTCAACTCGACCATGAATTCCATCAACCCTATTTCTCAACAGCAGCAGCAACATTTCCTCGGGGTTCCGTTACAAAATGGAGTTCCTGCTCCGGCGCCACAGCCAGATTCCGGCCGGCAGTACAATCTTTGGACGCCGGTAGCCGAGGGACGGCAACCGACAGCTCAGCAAGGTCTATCCCTAAGCCTCTCTTCGCAGCAAGCTGCGTACGCGGTGGCCTACCAGCAGTCCAACAGCGACGTCCCCAACGCCATCACGGTGGAGACTGCTCCCCCATGGACGGCGGCGACGTCGTCGACCTCCGGCATGCAGGGTGTTCTAATTGGGTCAAAGTATTTGAAGGCTGCGCAGCTGCTGCTTGATGAAGTAGTGAACGTTGGCAAAGCTGTGAAGAGTGATCCAACCGCGGCGAAGAGTCCGGTGAAGTGCGGTAAAGCTTCTGAGGGAGGCGGCGATGGAGATGCGACCTCAAAACGTTCTACTGATTTATCTACAGCTGAACGACAAGAGCTTCAGATGAAGAAGGCAAAGCTTGTTAATATGCTTGATGAGGTAATTATACATCATTAATATCATTTATCTTTGATTTTTTTTTTCGTGAATTAAAAAGTAAATCCTCTCGCTTTTCAGAGTAAAGTTTCCATAATCTTTCTAGTAATACGTCCCATAATTGGACTACAAGTTGCTCAAAAGTGAAACTACTTAATTTTAAAATGAACTTACTGATTTAAGGATAAAATTTTGGTCTCTAACATTATACAAACAACCGATTCTATATTTTGATTAGTAAATTTTTTTAGTAAGTAATATTTTGATGAATTCAGGTGGAACAGAGGTACAGGCAGTATAGGCACCAAATGCAAATAATAGTATCAACCTTCGAGGCGGTGGCTGGACCCGGTTCGGCGAAGTCTTACACTGCACTCGCTTTGCAGACGATATCGAAGCAATTCCGGTGTCTGCGGGATGCCATTTCCGGCCAACTTAAATCGACTAGTAAAAATTTGGGAGAAGAATTAGATTGCGTCGGTGTTGGAGGTAGTAGCAAATTAGATGGCGCAGGTTCGTCAAGACTTCGTTTAGTGGATCATCATCTGAGACAACAACGGGCATTGCAGCAGCTTGGAATGATACAACACAATGCATGGAGGCCGCAGAGAGGATTACCCGAGCGCTCGGTCTCCATTTTGAGAGCTTGGCTCTTCGAGCACTTCCTCCACCCGTAAGTACATACACTCATGGCATAACTGGTTAGAAAATTATTTGAACTTCAAGTGAACTTTTATTATTTCTGGGAGAAAATTTTGGGGAGCTCTAGGATTACTTATACATCATTTATGTGATTTCTGAGCATTTTAAATCATGGGATGCTATTGTTTTTTAAGAGGAATTTGCATTGCGACAACTGCAGGTACCCGAAGGATTCGGACAAGATGATGCTTGCGAAGCAAACAGGGCTTACAAGGGGCCAGGTACCCAATTAGCTAATTCATAAAATGCTAGAGCTCTCAAAACTTGAACTAAAATCTTTCCCAAATCATGTATGGACACACGACGTGTGCTGCTCAAAACTGAACTATATGATGTTAGAAAGTAGGATTGATTTGTTTTTGGTGAAATTTTCGAACGTGTTCTCTCAGCTCTATCGTTGCTCATTCAAAAATGCTCGAGCTCTCAAATTTTCTTCTAAAAATCATCATAGGATGACAAAAAATTCAAGATTTAAAAATTCGGGTGGAAAGTGAGGTGAATGCGAAATTAATCGATTGCTTGTTTTCACAACAATGATACAGGTATCAAATTGGTTCATAAATGCAAGAGTACGGCTATGGAAGCCAATGGTGGAGGAGATGTACTTAGAGGAAATCAAGGAACACGAACAAAACAACGGTGATGATAAAAGCAAAATCGATCATCAGATCAATGTTAATGGCAGCGAAGAATCATCATCTAAATCTAGTCCTTCAAGAACAGAGCAAACTCATGGCGGCAAAGAGAAGATCGGTGATCACTCTAATCCATCACTTATAATAAATATTCCCGCTTCAGCATTAGCAAGTGCTCCTACAAACTGTTCCAGATACAACCAAAATCAAGCTTTGATGCCTTCGCCGGTGATAAAAAAGGCGAGAAACGACGATTCGATCCATGCAAATTCGCTGCTTCATCCCGACGATACGAGCAACTGCGAGCTATTAATGAAGTTCGGGATGGTGAATCAAAATGCCGGTTTCGGTGGTTACTCGATTGGAGAGATTGGTAGGTTTGATCATGAGCAATTTGCTCCTGCTTTCCCTGGAAATGGTGTGTCTCTCACTCTAGGCCTGCCACTATCAGAAGATCTCTCGTTACCCGCCGCACAACCACCGTATATGGGTACAGACAACATCGGGATCGGTGTAGGCAGTGATTTCTGCAGTATAAATAATAACAACCACCCTTCGATCGCTCAGCCAGCATCGGGATATGAGAACATCAACATACAGAGCAGGAAGAGGTTTGCTGCTCAGTTGCTCCCAGACTTTGTTTCCTAAGTTAACAAATTATACATAATACATTGATGGAGTGTTGGTATATATATTGGTGCTTGTATAGCCACTGTATGTATATTTATTGCTAGGTTAAAAAAGAAAAAAAAAATTGAGAATTCTCTCTATCACCATTGCTGCTTCGTATAGTAGCAAAGGAGTAGTGTATAGAAGAATACTCCTAGATTTGCAGGATTATAATGGTTATTAATTATATTATTACACTTTATTTAGGTACTTGGTATTTTTGAGATTAGGGATTGGGCTGATAGATGGTTGACTACTACTAAATTCTGTTCATAGGTGTAGATGTTCACTTTTTTGGGATTAAGTACTTTTTGAAAAAAAAAAAATATTAAATACAAAAAAAACATAAATTTTAGTGTGCTTTAAAAATTTTGTAATGGATATTTTGAAACTCTAAAGTTTCAATAGCCACTAAATAATTCACACCCATAGAACGTCTATCTATAGGCAATTTGTAAAAAAATTGTCAATATATAATTTATAAAACACATCAAAATTTATTTATATGCAAAGTATTTTTTATATATATATATATATATTTGGTAATGCATATAATTATCAAGAAAAAAAATAAAGTTTGTTGAAAGAGCTGATTTGATATTATCTTTTGTTTTTTAACTATTTCAGAAGAGTCAACCCTCCAACCATTGAGATCATACAGCTTGCCTGACTTACACAACTTTGGGCATCTACTCTTCAATTTAAATACGTTTTTCTTTGCTGTTACTAAATTTCTAGATAATACTTATCCCCCAACTAATTCTTTTTCTTTTTCTTTTTGAGAAGAAATCCCCCAACTAAATCACCAATCCGAATAGTTACAAAGTATATATATTTTTAGAAAAAAATTTCAATACAAAAATTATAGATTCGGATGAGATCTATAACTTTAATTTTGAAAATTTTTCAAAAAAGAGTTTTAAATAGGTGTTTTGTGGCTCCAAAACTTAAAAGAATTTAAAAATAAGTTTAGAACCTGTTTTAAAACTGTTAGACTTTGGAGCCAAAAAATCTATTTTAGAAAAAATTTTGAAAAAAAAAAATTCAATATAAAAGTTGTAGATTATCATCACTATTTAAAACTTTTATATTGAAAATTTTTTCCCAAAAAAAAAAAAGAATTTAACTATACAAATTGATAAATATTTAGTGAATCTGTTGCTGAGACGAACATTATCCATTTCTCATTTTGGGATCATATTATGAACAATACAATTGAAGGGGTACCAGATGTGGTTTATCCTTTTCTGAAGGGAAAATGACAGATCCCATGGGCAAATCTATGAGCAGGTAGGACCAAGATGATTCAAATAACACATTTCATTGTCACTGAAGGGCACCTACCTTTTGAGCAGAAGCATGTGAATAGATCATACATGTCTGGCACTATTGTGTAGTACTGTTAACACATGATCTATGAGTTTTCTCCTTTTATTTTATTTTTATTTTCTTATCTATATCCTATTTCATTTATTTTAATTACTTTTGTCTCTCTTTATTATTATATTATATGCATCATGTACATACTTGTGTTGAGTATCAGTGGTGTAATTTTTTGTTATGTGAACTTGTGTGTTTGCTTGTCCGTGTGTTTTATTTTGGGTTCTACGAAAATATCTTTTATCAAAATATGATTGTGTATATCTGCTATCTCCAGACTCCACCACGGTAGAGCTTAGACTGGGATGATGTTGTTGCATATAAACTTTTTTTTAATTGAGGTGACGAGGCGAAACGCCGAAACCTACCTGATTCTAATATTGCACCACCTGAGTGCCGAACCTGCAGTCAGATAGTAAAACTCCGATGTGGCATCCTTCCCAGACCACACAGTGGGGTACTCTTTTGGGTTCACCACCTTCGCACAGGCGCCAGAAAATATGGCGCCCGCACTTATCTCACAGCCACCCGAAATTTAGACTAGACGAGTGCGCCCGCAGGATTCAAAGTCAAGACATGGTGGTTGTTGCCACCCATGCCCTGCCACTCCTCCCAAGGGCGGGGGCTTCTTGTATTTAAACTATGAGTTTTGTTTTGACTTTTAAAAGAACATGACTTGTTTTGCACAGGTTATTTTGCAGAATGGTCCTTAACTGATAGAAGTATGAGGATAGATCGTGCATGTCTGGCAACTACATTTGAGTTTGAACATGGCGTAGTTTGCACTTGTATTTTGGTCTGTTTAACTTGAATTTTGAGCTCGAATTAGGATTCTGTAGAGCGTAGGGGAGGTCGAGGTAGTCGAACTGTTCATTATAACGATCAAAATACACATAAATAGGAATGCAAATAGACCGAGACATAACCAATAAAAATGATGGAAAGGTTGAAATATTTGGTTTATCAAGAAAAGAAGCCACATAATTCTAAGCCAGCGAAGCTTCGGTGCTTTCCATATGACCACTGGGGACTCTCTCGTTCTGATCGTCCTACCAACTCTCACACATTCATTTTATTGTACCCATCCCGAGGTCCTATGTTACATCCATTGATTCTGTGTAGCAGTGCTCAATACTGCTATGATTCCCCTGATAATTTATTTTCCTTTGTATAGTCAGATCCTGAACCATGTGGGTTTTAGAATATTAATCACTTAAATAACAATAATTCGTACTGAAATGGAAGACATTCAACCTAAAATGGATTTGTCGAACTTTCAAATCTTTATTCACAAGTAGTACTTAATCATATCTGCCTGCCATAAAAAGAAAAAAAAAAACCATCATCATCGACTAAAATATGACCAACCGATCAACAATTTAATAAGTTCTCTCAAAAATATAAAAAACCAAAATCAAAACAAAAATAAAAGAAAAAAATCAACAAAAGATCTACCAAACAGAATTATCATGTTAATTATGAGAATGCCCTTTGCCAAGGTTTTGATTCATCAACATTTTTTTTACAAACTTCCAACCAAGGAATTAATAAAGTTCAATTCAAGACACACCTAACACTACCTGACAATCCCCGGACTATCTAACACACATGAGAAGAAAAGTTAGATGTAATGCTAACACCTAAAACAACTCGATTTTCTAGAGGAATTCTTAAAAGTCCGTAGTCGTCCTAGTTAGAATGCTGGTCATTGCGGGCTAGACGTTCAAGAACGCGCTCTCAGCATTCCTGGAGATCGATTGATAATCATATCAAGTGATCAGAAGATCCAGTCACAGGGATTGACGCATTCTGCGGCATCTTCATGTTATCCAATCCTTGTGCTACGCCGCTAGCTGCCGAAGGTTCTAGTAAGCGGACAAGGGAGAGAAATATCTCCATTCGTGTGACGTCTCTGTTGGCCTGAATAAACATGATTGAACCCACCGTGACTATTTTTTAATGAAAACAACAGATTACAGGGGACCGAAAGTTTTCGTTCAGAAGATTAAGAATAATTTTATACCTCGACAGCAAAACGGGCCCATATTTTATCTTCGCGGGCTTCCATCACCCCCTTCAGGATCGTCAACCCGAGTCCTCTTATTAAATCGGCAATCTCCAGAAAGAAACCACGGTCATCGCATAGCATCTATTAGGAAGAAACTATCAAATTGCGTCTAATTCTTTGATAATGAAAACGGAACAGGTTATATGAGAGAGAGAGAGAGAGAGAGAGAGAGAGAGAGGAGAGAGAGAGCATTGTTTGAGAAAAACATGCCTCAACAAGCATTTGACGGGGTGGGTTCAGATCCTCAACGATAATCGGACAGATCATTGACTGCGTACCGACTTCAAATGCCCATGTTGCACCTCCCTCAAAATTGTCCTTCAAAAGTAAACCACCGTCCTTGCTAATGATCTACACAAAAATGAATTTTAAAATAATTCTCCGAAAATAAAATATCAAAAAATCATCCAACAGCTCTTGCAGCAATAAAAAATTGATATATGGCACAAATTTGCTGGGAGATATTCTGTTCTATGCATTTATAGTAATTTTAATGCACCACGAAATAGGAAGAATACAATTTGCTTGCAAACCTTTGGTTCTCCTGTGTCCTTCAACTTATCTCCATGCTTTGTGACACTATGCAAAAATAACATGTGCTTTATTGTCTTCTCCAGTAGAGCGTCTATACTACACTGTTTATCAAATCAAAGATATAGGATTAATAAAACTACATTGGAAAAAATTGTGTATAATCATAATCATGAAATAATGAAAAAGGGGTATATTACCTTTGCACTGTTAGGTACGATTTCACGTAGTTCCTTGATACGGTCCTGTATCATCTGGCGATCTTTGGGCCTAGGTTTTGGGCTCTCGCCGGATCTAGCTCTCTTCCTGTTCATCTTACTGGGCTCCTCAACCCTTCTACACTGTACAGCTGATGCACTACTTGACTTCAAATTCTGACCACTTTCAACCCACAAATTAATTTGAGATTTATTATTATAACCACTGTATTTCTGAGAGCACCCCTCACTTTTAATGGAAAACGTTTCTCCCTGGTTCTGTTGAGTTGGTCCAATCAAAGAACTACTTATGTTGGTTATCGAAGTCTTACAAGAGACGCTTTCCTCTGGACTCCTTTTGACAACATTAGACTTCAAATTTGAAACTACAGCATCCAAGAGTTGCTCATGTTCAGATTCCATGAAGATTTCAGAACAAGAAATGTCATAGTCTAGAGGATCTAATGAGGGTCCTGCGTCTTTTTCACCTGAAAAAATATTATTATTGTCATCCTTTAACAGACTGCTGGAATTAGAAGAAATCCTACAGTCCAAACCCACAACATCGAATAGATCGTTTTCTGATGTCGGTTCCATGAAAAAGGGTGCAAGTTTTTCAATTTGTCCATGTGAAACCTCTGATATTTTGCTAGCAGATGAAAACTGTGGCTCATAGCAAAATCCATTTCCGCTAAACTTAATTGATTCGTTGTGAAAATCCTTTTCTAACACAATCTCACTCTTCCCAGCATTCACAACTTTTTGATAACCTCCATCGACAACCGAATGGTCGCTCATGTGGGAATCTTCTGAATTTGATGTCTGAGGTAACTTGTTTACAATTCCAGTCTGAGCCAACTCATGCGCACCTTGAACATCACAAAAATTTCCGACAGGGATATTGTTTTTCAAATCAGATTTTTTCCGGGATGCTTCACAAGAAAGTCCAGATGACTGCGGAACTGAATTACTGCTGTTCATAAGCTCTTTTGATCTTAAACCAGTTTTACCTATCGTGTCATTCTCTGGTTGGATGTTTCGAAACGAAGAAGAAGCTGCCACAACCTGTTTGATTAAAGACACATCTACAGAACTTGATTGCATATTGTCACGTAGCATTGAGAAAGATGGCTCACCACCAGATCCATAACCTGTCATGCCCAAAGCTCCCATATACTCAGTATCTGGAATTCTAAAAATCTGACCTTTTTCTCCTAAAGCTTTATCTGTGGAACTGATGAAAAGGGATCCTGCATGCCCTAAACTTCGAAACAGAGACCTCAGGTGGTTTACAAATCCAACATCTTCCATAACCTGCAAAATGAAAACGTAGTTACCTTCAATTAAATCAGATAAAGATAATTTTAACAAAAATTATGCTATTATGGAAGAACAAGATTTCTTAGACGAATAAGAATGCAACATTCAGATTGCACTTCCATATTGAAGCAAAATGTTATGTTTAACAGACGAGAAATTATTGCATGCATCCGGTGCACGACGTCATCCGTGCACCGGATGCACCTGCAAACTTTATTTTAAAAAAAAAATTAAATAAAAATTATAGATATTGATGAGATATACAACTTTCATGTAGAAAATTTTTTCAAAAAATATTTCTAACAGATGTTTTAGGCTAACGTCAAAAAAATATTTTTAAATTAATGAAAATTTTGGAGTCTAGAAACACCAATTTAGAATATTTTTTGAATAAAATTTCTACATGAAAATTATATATCTCATTAATATCTACAACTTTTATATTGAAATTTTTTTTCCAAAAAACACTTGTAGACGTGGTGAACGCAGTGTGTGCACCACTTTCTCTTAACAGAGAGGAAGGACTTACCATCTGAGTGGAGCCAAGCTGTGCAACACCATATGGAAGAACCGGAATAACAGCAATTGTCTAGAAACAAACAGTTTTTCCAAAAGTTACCCAACAATTAAACTATGATAAATTTTCATTTAAATTAAAAAAAAAAGCGTAGAGATATTGACTATTGACCTGTATCCCAGACATAAACTGGTTATTTAACTCAGCAAGCACCTGGAAGAACAAAATATACCACTCCAACCATTAGTTTGGAAATTAATAGTACAGTACCTTTAAGTCGCTTTTTTGCACATTATATTATGATGCGAAGAGCGGAAGTAAAAATTACAGTGTAAACTTTTTTAAAGGCACCAAACTCATTACTCTACAAAAGGACATGCTCGACAGGAACTTGTTGCATTCGTCGATTACCATAGCAACCAAGGTTTTCTATGCCAAGCTGAGCCAAGTTTCGATAAACTCAGATTCCGGCACGTGCAGACCGTGCCGATCGTGCCGTGCCGATCATTGTGACAGCACCATTATGTGCAATATTGAAAAACCATTACGTTCTTCCAGATGGCACAATTAACTTCCAAAATATAGTACTCAGAAATTTTAAGTCTTATGTCACTGATTGGTTTCCATGTAGATCTTGATCTTTTTAAGGAGATTTATTAAAAAATTGACAATTGAAGGCTTCCTACTCCGATTTCTAGTGTATGAAGACTGACTCTGGAGTGAAAGCTACAAATATTAAGAAATACGAGCCTTCTAAGCACACTTGATAGAGAAACTTTTTCATACGACAAAGTACTAGCTAGATCATGCATATGGCAATCCTTAAGAATAGATGAGTCATGGCAAAGGAGACTCCGTACTAATTATACCTAATTTCAAGCCACTGAGTTTCTCAAAAAGCTTAGTTGAACTAATATCTACTTGAGACTAGGCTTACATTAGGGGAAGTCGCATGTTTACTGAAGTTATCTCGAAGAATCCAGTAATGATCTCCGGTGACCGCAGCTTGTCCAACTATCCTGAATTACACAAAAACAAGCATTAATCTTTACCAGAGTTAGAAAATAAAGCTCAAAAAATCAAGGCCACAGCCAAAGGCAAAATACAAGTGTATATACAAACCCATCTCCAAGAACATTCATCCGCCTCAGCATCATATTCTGGACCAAAACTCTAATTTTATCCTCTGTTTGGCATCCAACCTCAGCAAAATTACCATTAGAAGAATTTCTAACCAATCCTTGCTCCTTCAACAGCTGATCCATGGCTTCAAATCCTGAGATACGTCTTGCGGGTTGAGAGCAACCATCCTCCCAAACAAAATGCCTGCACAGAAACTCCAAAAAATTATCGTAAACAAATTAAATATTTAAACCAAAACTTCAAAATACAAAAAACAAATAATATAAAAACATTTTTACAGTAATTAAATTGCCAACACAGATCCTTTTTTTTCCTAAAGATACCTACGCCAAAATCAATATTTCAAAGTAAGTAATATACAAAATAAATAATCAAAATATTCATTGCAGTCAAAACACAATGTTTACACAGGTCTCTCGAACTAGCAACAGCAATTCCAAATCTCAAAGGTATTCAATTATTTTTTTTAAAAAAAAATACTTGAAATCTACTGATTTACTATGGTGCAATATGAGGAAATTACCCTCTTATAACAAATTAACTGACAGTATTCTGGGTACTAAATGTCAAGTTAAATTTCGGCGGTCGGATACTAAATCACAGCGCTCCCAATACTTATCATAGTACTAACAGGACTTAAACCGATTTCTCATAAAATTTTTAATAGACTGTGATATTTTTTCAAAAAAAACAAAAAATTAGGACTGAACCGACATTCCATTAAAAAGAATCTCAGTTTAGCCAAAAAAAAAAAAGAGAGAAGCAATTGAAAAAGTGAAATCACAGAGAAAGCAACCTTAACAGGAATAAAAAAAATTAAAAAAAAATTAAAGTTTTGAATATCATCACTCACGTTGGATTTGGAGCTCCGATAGCTCGCCAGAACACGGCGTATGACCACCCAACTTCAATACATAGCTGCCTCAAAACGTCCTTCATCATAACTTCTTGATTCTAAATACGGAATCTTTTTCAAATCTATAGAAAAAGTTTTGATCTTTTCTACTTCTCGACGGCGAGAGATAGTCGTAAAAGGTGGTGGTAAGTCCGCCGGCGTGCGGCGGTGGTCTAGCTGCCGCGGCAAGAACCGCGGCCGGCCTGCTTGGCGCGGATTCCGCCGCTGCGTTTCTTCCTGCTCCGCTGCTGGTCCCTCCACGCCGCTGCCGCCGCCGCTCGTCGGCGACCCATAGAAGGAGAGCCAACACAGATGAGCTTGAAGAGAGAGAAGAGTTAAAGAGGGATGATATAGGCCCTTTTTGGGAAGAGAGAGATAGAGAGAGACAGAGCTTTGTGAGGTCACGTTGAGCTCGAGGAAGCCATCATTCGTTCCATCGGGGGCAAAACCGGAACTTTAAAGAGGGAGAAGGAGAGAAGGAACTTCGCCGGCTTCGTTTCTGCAACTCCCAACGAGTGCCCGATCGTTGGCTCGCTGTTCTGTTTATTAGTCTACGTGGTATCTTGTCCAGCATGTACGTTTTAACCTATAGTGTCCAACAGTCCCCCAATGTAGAGATGTATAATTAAAAATGTTGTTGGGATCTATTCCAATATTAATGGGCCTCATAACAATCTTGGACAAATAGTACAGCTCTGTTTTATAATCTCGAATTTTTATACGGACCATTTGTGATATAATACGTATTTGGACTGCCACGTGTTAGCTATAAAATTAACCACCATATAGAAAGAAGAGCCCGATATTTTCTATCGCCGATCTCAGCTCGACCGACGTCATAACCCAGCCTCGAGATCGCTAGCTAAGACCAACCTCAGTTGTAAATACTTTGGATAAACCCGAGGTCTAAGTAGAACGTTCGAGTCTTATTCCGCATCAACCTGCTGAGGCCGATATCATTCAACTAAGGCCTCAACTAACCGATAACGAAGTCCAACGTCATCCCACACACAACCAAAGCTTCGACATATCAATCGAACTTACAGATCCTAAATAAGTGGAGATCAAACCAGCCACATAACCGCCGTGCGAGCATGGAGCCGTCAGTTGCTACGCGTTCCACTAACGAACGTGGGAGCTCACGTGGTGCAAAAAGGATCAGTCAACTCATGATCCTCGTCAGATCTACTATTTTTGCAACCATCATGACCAGGTGTGGGACCAGCAACGTCTATAAAATACCACCCAGGACAGTGTTGACGGGATTCCCAACTCCGCGTGCTCAATAGCATATAGAGAGGACTAAAACTTCTAGTATTGTGCCAAAATTTAGTTATGTGTTTGAGTGATATTGTAATCCGAGATGTCTTAGACCTCGGCAGAGCGAGTCCAAGATGCCTAAAACGTCGGCAACAAGAGCAAAACGATGATATTGTAACTCTTCCAGCACTAGTGGATTCCCTGCGTTAACTTACGTGATCGCTCGTAATTTTTTACTTGTATTTCTCAAGCGTTTCCACATAAAAATTCTTGTGTCCTTCTATTTTTCTAACTTGTCCTTTTAGCCATATTCAGATTTCGAATATTTATTGATCGACCGAGGTCAACTCGATCAATTTGAATGATTTTTTTTTTATTATTTTATGAAATGTAAAACAATCTAATCTTACTAAAAATTTGAACTTTAATTGGTAGAATATGAAGTAACATATTTATTAATATACAAGATTTACAGTTCATTAAGTGAACTTGGTGTTTGGTTGATTTTTCTACAAATAATAGCTTAAAACGTACATTATTGATAGTTTCTTAACTTATTGAGAATTACTATGGTACAATCCGAATAGAGCTCCTTTCTAAAATCATAAGATTTTAAACATAAAATTTTTACTTTTTGTAAAAAAGTTTGAACCACTTAATTAGCTGATGAGGGGCTAAAATCGGTAACATAAAGAAATTATAAATAAGCTTTCAGCCAATACCGGGTATTTAAAAAATAAATGGTACATATAATAATAGCCGTTTAGATAAAAGTCTATGACACCAGCTATCTCTATAACCATTTCAACGATAAATCGGTATTAATAAAAGTAATTCAGTGATAAATCTACATTAACAACAGTAATTGCGTGATAAATTTGAATGGTGGGAGGACATTTAAGATGTATACCACTTCGTTCAAGCCAAAGTTTTCTGAGCCGAGCCGAGTTTCGGTAAACTCAAATTCGACATATCGACCGTCTATATATATTATTTATTATTATAAAAAAATAAAAATAAAAAGTTAATTTAAATATTTAATATAAAATTATTTTATATGTGTTATGCCAATTCATATCATATTAATAATTATTAGAATAAATACTTATTATTCGATATATGATAATTATTAGAATAAATACTTATTATTCGATATATACTGTGTCGTCTTACATCGAAAATTATAGTTCCACCAGTGGTTGCAATGTTTGACTCTATCCACTGAAAATGAACTATTTCCAAAACACCATGCGGTGCAAAGCTTATATAAAACGCCCCAAGAAGTTCGTAAAATATCAGCAACGCCACTCGTTTTGTCGGCTTATGGTCTCATTTTCAGATTTTTAGATTTCTCTAGGTCGGTAATAAAAAATTACTTATGATATTCGGAATTCGTGCTTTGCTTTCGATGTAGTCAGGAATGTCGTGGCCCAAAAATGGTAGCAAAGCGTTTTCCTAAATTACCCTTCAGTTACTGCTTTGTAATATTTATACCACCGCGTAAAATTGGAAATTTTGGATAAGTTAGGGGTATTTAGTAATATAAAGTTGAAGGAAGGGAGGTCTGACAGGCTCAGGGTCTGTCGTCACCTTTTGAGATATATAATAATAATATAATTAGATAAATATAGGGGTGGTTTTTAATAAACCTTTTTTTAATCCCAGACCTTTCTTTTGAGGAAAGGTTGTGACGACTTTTCTTTTCTCTCAGGGGCTCTTTTGTTATTTCACGCATCTCCGTGCAAGATGAAATTAAAATTATATAATTTTATAAATAT
Organism: Xerophyta viscosa; assembly: GCA_002076135.1. Taxonomy (NCBI): domain Eukaryota; kingdom Viridiplantae; phylum Streptophyta; class Magnoliopsida; order Pandanales; family Velloziaceae; genus Xerophyta; species Xerophyta viscosa. Next base: position 298,592 of record MJHO01000203.1, on the reverse strand, counting down.
TTTTTAGGGAGAATTGCGTTTCAGCCCCCGTTTCTCAAAATTGACGTTTCAGCCCTCCGAAACGCGTTTTCCCGCCGACGTGGCGGCGCGCGCGTGCCGCCACGTGGCGTTTCGGAGGGCTGAAACGTGCGACCCCAAAATTAGGAGGGCTGAAACGCAATTCTCCTTATTTTTTTTTATTCTCTTAATTTATTTATCTAATATTTTAGAAATTAAAAATATAAAATATGAGAAAAGTAGACAATTTTGTATTTATAAAAAGTATAGATATATAATTTATATTTATTTTAATTATTAATTTATTATACTAAAATAAGATACTATTATTTTTTTTTTCTTATGTTTTAATAATAATACTAATATATATATATATATATATATAAAACTGAATTATTTTACTCTATATAAAAATTCTTACAATAATTATTTTCTAATATTTAGTTGTTTGCTAAATATCGAAGAAAAACTGATCTATTTACCAGAATTTTTTTTTTTTTTTGGATATCAAAGAGAAATTGCTCCTATTAATGTAAGTTGATTTTCTATATTATTAATGAAAACTTCAAATGTTTCCAATTTTCTACCTGACCAATACCATAACAACTTATGAGCTATTAAATTTTTAGAACGAAAAAATGCTGACTATGTGTACTTCAAATTTTTTAAAGTTTCAAAATGTAAATTTCAAAACCAATTTACAACAATTTAGAGGCACTATCTATATATTGGACAGAAGGATAAAAGATAGAAAAAAATCATTCATCAGGGGCCCCTGACGGTCCTGATACAATCGGAGCCGTCCGCAGGCCCCTCGAGATGTATATAAATACATCCTGAGGGGCTTCGAACGGTCCCGATTTCATCAGGACCGTCAGGAACCCCTGATGAATAGCAGGCCTCTAAAAGATATCGTTGCTCCATATTACACTATCTAACTTATTATATGTTTAATAAAAAATTAGTTAAAATATATTTAACTATCATATTTTAGTAATTGACATATATATATATAGTAGTGCATATTATTACGTTAATCAGGATTTATATGATTTATTTCAACTAATATGTCATATAACGGAGGAAAAACTATAAAGTTATGTGCAGGTTGTTCTTTTTTTTTTTTTTTTTGAAGAACGCTATTTACTGCATGGGAAAAGGTGAGAAATTGATGAATGAAATGACGGATGGGCTTTTTCACTATTTCTGTTAGAAGAGTTGGCAGGCATTGGATAGCTGAACAGAGCTCAATTCCCCATAACTGGCCACTTTTCTTCTTAGAAATTGGGGTCGCAGCTTTAAATAAAGTACAAATTAAAAAATAAAAATATTTACAAATAATTAGATATCAGTTTCTATTTTCGAAAGTCAAATAAATCAGCTATTAAAAATAAAATTTCAAAAACTAATTTATTATGTTTGAAAATTAGAAAGCTGATATTCAAAAAATCCAAATATTTATCCATCCAACTACTTCATAAAAAAAATTATTAATTTATATAATTAAAAATATAAATATTTTTATAAAATTATAATATGTATAAAATTTGAAAATTTATAATTTTTTTAAAATAATTCAAAATAAATATTTTAGGCTCTAATATTAATTATTTTGGAGTATATTTTAAAAATAATATTCAACTTTGCTAAAACAGAAAATTGACAGCCTCCCAATTTCGTGGGATAAACAAATTAGCCTCCGAAAACGCGTTTTAAGGAGCTGATTGTTTACTTTGAAAATTAGGGAAGTTGATATGCAAAAATCCCTTGCTAAAATTTAGAGCGTAAAATATATATTTAAAACTATTTAAATTTTTTATTTTATAAATAAATATTTTTATATTGATTTAAAAAAAAAACAAGTGAAATTGTTTATAAAAATTTATAAGTTGTGAATTTTTTGGTAAATTCACGAAGGAATAGCTGCGCTCTATACGAATCACCTTCTATTTTGTACCCCTCCCTCTAAAATAAATTCATATTTTTTTATAATTGTTAAATTCAGTCACAAATACATAAGTTTTAATTTTAAATATTAAAGTTTTGTATACGCTTCAAAATTTATTAAAATGTGTTTTGACATTTGAAATTTCAAAATCTTTTACTTGTTAAAAAAATGAGTCTTAAAATATTTTAAAAAAAAAATAGAATATAAAAGTGATAGACATCAAAGTTTACTTTTTACATTTAATTTAAAAAATATTATATGTAGTTGTTTTGGATTGATTTGTAATTTTTTCAAACCTATGAACTTATTTGGAAAAAAATTTCAAAGCTGGATTTTTTGACAAAATCCCATAAATAAATGTATACAATTTCTGTGAACATGAAATTATCTAAATTATCTTGACATAACTTTTTGTATTAGTTTAATTTACTTAGAATTAAAGTATAATAATATATCAAAGAGTGTGTTGTGGAGTTACAAATTAGTATGGAATGTCAGAATATTTTGACCGAACTAATTAGTATTTTTTTGTTGGTATATGTAATAGTTTTATCATGTTAGAATTATTGAGAAAGAAAGTATACAGTGGCTAATAAGGTAATACCTATTTATATTTCTTTTATTTCACCACCAATACTCAATCATTTACTAATTTTACAAAATTCTTGGATGTTTTTAGTGGTGTTACCTATATAAAATTAGTCAAAATTATACTAAGAATTTAATATTTTAGCCGGACGTCAAGTTTTTAACTTAGTTAAATAAATTATGTTAAATATATCTTAAGCAACCTATTGCACCAAATGTTTTTTTAATCTATTTTCAGATTTGATGTCATTTACATTTCTAAAATATATTAAAAAAGAAGCTCACCTTCGGATTCTTTACAATGCATGAGAAATTATATATACATTTATTTATACATTTTAGACTATTTTCAATTATAATACTTTGAACAAGTAGCCATAAGAATAACATATGACGGCGAAAATGATATTTTATTTCGATTTGTAAGGAAAACATTCCCAAATCACCAATGGTTTTTTTTTTTCTCGATAACCGTCGAGTTCACTTTTTATCCTACGTTTTGACCGGACGGGATAATGTTAAGGTTAAGTGCATACAATCAGATGTTATTGTGATTCGAACTTTTTGACCTATTTTTTATGAGGGACGGACCATAATCTTTTTCCAGTATCCAGTCGTGTAAATCCTAGTGGTTCTTCAATACGAAAGCTAGCTATATTGGTCAACATGATGATATTAGATTGAAAACCATCATAATGCAAAACTTTAGTAATGTGGTCATACATGTCCCATGTTCCTAGGTCAAATTCATGACATTATAAAAGTTCACCAAGCAATGCAGAGTTGCTTTGGGGGACACTAGCCAAACCAATGGGCACTGTCCCAATCCTACATTGCTGTCATTGGACCAACATAAAAACCCTAAATCACACTTTGAAGATGAAGGGGCTTTCCCATCCAAAAATTTTTATCCAGCACAGCTATTTATTAGTATTTTTGATATAACAAAAGTTATATATTATATATTAGGATAAGTGGTATATATGTATCAAGACTATCAGAGGCTAAAGTAAGAATGCAATTTAGTTCATATCAATTTTTTTGTACGATAATCGTAATAAAAAAACACCAATAATCGCGAAAACTAAATCATAGGGCTCAAAAAAATGCTCAAGAATTCAATGGCTTAATTAGAATGACCATACATCAAGAACACAAGTGATAGCCAACTTCTGTATGATAGTTATAACAGATAAACACATGAATAATGTCAATCTATTTTTACCGACCGACTAAATTATAGAGCTCAAAAAAATGTTCAAGAATTCAACGGCTAAACTAGAATGCCCATATATCGGTGACATACATACCACTATCTAGCTAAGAGCAAAGATTGTATTTTCTTTTTTTTTAAAAAAATTATATATATATAAAGTTTTTTTTTTTTAAAGAGCAAAGATTGTGTATTATGCACAAAACACTTATTCTGGTCCCTCAAACTCCTTTTTCACCTTCCCCATCAATACTTAAATGGCAGGACAAATCTCTAATAATGGATGAGCTCTCCTCCTTTCTTGGTTGGGTATGAGTGTGTCATCCATCATTCTTAATGATGAATAAGAGAGAGAGAGAGAGAGAGAGAGAGAGAGAGAGAGAGTAAAAAGTTAGCAAAAATTGCAGATTAATCCTCCGATTCATACAGTTTGTAAATCAGCCCTTTTAAATACGTTTTTTTGCCGATATGACGGCACGCGGGAGTAAAAATTTGAAATAATTACATATCAGCCTTCCGATTTGTACAGTTTACGAATCAGCCATCCAAAACGTATTTTTACACCGACTTGACGGCGCTAGCATGCCGCCATGTGGTGCGTTCCGTTTCGGAGGGCTGAATCGCACTATTACAGAAATAGGGGCTGATCTGCAATTTCCTTTAAAAGTTTTGCATGATAGGACATCTTATGTTTACTTTTAGGATGATCCTACCCACAGTTCACTAAGAGACAAATATTCTCTATAGATAATACGGCGAAAGAAATTTTTATGTAATAAATATTATATTATTTTATTAAAAATATTAATCTAATTATAATTTTTGGATTGTGATTAAGAAATAAATTTCTATACATATTTAAAATATCATTGAGTTTATCGCAAATTTATATTACTTTTTCAAAAATTGAAAAAATTATACATCTTATTACCATAATTAATCTATGATCACATTGAAATCTTCCGCATCTTCTCGTATATTTCCACTTAATCTGAGACCGGGCTCCCTGTTTCGAAAATATACTTCATAGCAAGGAATTAATTTTCCTCTTTGGAATTATACTTTTTGTTATGCAATTTAATTTACGTAGCATATTAACAAGGTGAAAAATAATTTCTCATGTGGACAAAATGTACAATTATATTTGATGCACATAAAAAAACAAAAACTTTATCTTTTTTATCGTTACTTATCTAAATAAAAACAAAATGTTATGTTGGTGGATGTGACCTCAATGGAGTAACCAATTATGCAACTTCAATCTTATGAATTACCTACATTTTGAAATTCATTTGAAGGACTAAATATTTTTTTTTTGTCTTAATCGTCGAATTCAATTTTTATTTTATATTTGAATTCTAAAACGGTAAACGATAAATTTTCTCAGCTAGATATTGTTGGAATTCAAACCTCCGACTTATCATTCATAAGGAACATACATTTGATCTTCTCTTAAAATTCAGCTCCACTAACTAATTGAACCAACGCTGATTAGTAAGATAAATTATATTTGGAATGCCATTTTAAATACCAAATTATATTGCTTTAAAACTTTTAAACGATGTTAAAATTTTACAGATAAAATATTTACGTAAAAAGAATATAAAGATAGATCATTGAGAGATTTAGGGGAGGAAAAGGAGTGGACAAGAGGAGACAAAATTGTGTAGAATCTTGACCTAGGCTTCTGCAAATCATACACCCAAAAAAGCAAAAGATTTTAGACAAGTACTTCACTGTTTTTAATAAGCACTTGTTTTTTTAAGGTGTACTTTTTTTATGTTTGTGGTTGTTAAAATGAGATTAATTGCACAAGAAATGGGTATAATACAAATCAATATCTAAAAATAACCATTGTTATTCATTAGAACCATTTGAATTTATAACACGATTGTAATTACTATGTATTAAAATATTTATAATATATATTTTGATATACTATATATGATTATAATTATATCAGAAATATAAAGGCTCTCAAAAGAACGGGGTTTATGTTAAATAATCCCACCACTACAAAATATGTAATTAATAAGAGGATGATTACTCCAAAGATATGATTGATTAAAAATATGATGCTGCCTTTTGTCTTCTTTCCCATTCATCTAAATAACCAGTATCTTTTAGCACTAATTAAAGGGATAATTACATGTCATCCTTAATTTTCAAACTTCTTATAAATCGCCCCTTATTTTAAACTCTTTACAAATCAGTTTCTTTCTCAAAACTTCATATCAAAGACAACTATAAAAATATTTTATAAAAATTTTCAATATGAAATAAATAAATTTTAAATGTGATTTATAATTTTACATTCAAATTTATTAATCTGCTATAATTTTAGAGTCTTAACACATACTACAAGTAATTTTTTTTTTTAAAAAAAAAAAAATATAATCTATAATTTTTATATTCAATATTTTTATTAAACGTAAAAAACAACATGGACTTAAAACGATAAATTTATTTACAAACTTTAAGACTGTATAGAGGTTGATATACAACTCTTTTCACATCTTGCTAACATAACAACTTCATCTTTTGAAATGAATTGTCAAAATTACTTTTAATCATTCAATTGGTGTATTCATCTATGCACTTAGATTTAATATACTATACAGAATTAGAGAATACAAAATTAGATCTAAATAAAAGAATACTGCTATTCATCAGAAATATGATCTAATTAGAAGGTTATAGATCCGGACGTGCATGGTACATATTTCAATTTATAGTATATAATTTAAATTATTTTTGAATTATCGAAAATTCTAATTAATAAGTGAAGTTTTATTGGCTCTAAGAAATACAAAGGGTATTAAATTTGCACTAAAAAAACATTTGTAGAAAAAGGGAGAGGAGGTAATTGAGTGAGTAGGAGCATTGTGGTGGGCAATTTAAAACAGAGGTAAAATGGAGCAGTGAAATCTAAGATTACTCACTATATTAGGCTCTTCCTTTTATGTAGGTTGGGAGCCGGGCCTAGATGATTAGGTTCCTAGGATATCAATTTACTTCGGACCAATAGAAAAATCCGATTCTCCGCTCCGAAAAAAATCGAATTCAATGTGAGATTTTTTGTCGGAATGAAAAAATAAAAATAAAAAAAAAATAATCTTCGTCGGAGATGGAGATGGAGGCTCTATCCTCCCCGGCACGCCCCGTCATTCAATTATATAATATATACAATATACTATATATTAGAATATATATTATAATTTTATTTCTATTAATATAATATTATTGTTTTTACTTTATTTTTTTTAAAAAAAAAGGAAAACGAAGATTCTCCATCTCAGCAGATTCTCGCCTTGGCGGAGATAGGGATTGAATTCTCCTCTTCGTCAGGGACGAGAATGGAAATAGAAAATAAAAAATTAAAATCGGGATCAGGGACGAAAAATAATTTCTCATCTATTTTTCGTTCCGTTGACCTTCCTGATTTCTAATATAATTTTGTTGAGAACTTTTTTCTCCATAGCTTAAAATTTTTGTGAACATACTAAGTAGCTCTATAGAAGTCATCCAGCAATTGACCGAAACAAGAGGTTGTGGAAAAATACATATTTAATGGCGTCCCTATCTCCCGAGTATTGTTGCAAAGCTAAGACTCTGCCTGACTATCCCTATCCTGCACCTATTGAATAATACTTCTGTTGCATGTAAGAGGGCAAATGTGCGCGTATTTATCAGCACAACATTCGCATATATACCACAAGCGGTACGAGAAGTCGATTATGAATTGAGAGGGTTTCTGAGCTTCCGTCTATTCAATACGACATTATATCACGCCCTAATGGAGAGATAAGTTTAGACAATGTAAATGGAAAGATATTTTAAGGGTTGCATTCCTATTTGTTCTATTATCAGCTGATGTTATTGTATTTTATTTTAGAATTTAATTCCAGCCATTGCCCTTTTAAAAACTGCTATTATTATATTATTATATCAATCTAAATCTGAGATTATCTTTACTGTTTTTATAGAGGAAAAAATTGGTAAAACGTGGTGGCTGAAGTGCTGCACCCAAAAAAAAAAAGCACCTTTTCTTAATTGGACGCACGTGCATATTTTCTTTTGAATTATCCTATTATTAAAAAAATAAAAAAGTTAAAAGCTATGGAAGTGAACCAACCCGTTAAATTTCAAAAGGTATTACCAAATAGTTATTTGCTTCCAAAATTGATTACAAGTAATTTCCAGACATTTCAAAATTGGCTCCAATTTATGCATGGCCTTAATAGATAGATTTACTCAAATTATTAATTCTAAAATTTTGGGTATTTATTATCTATCCAAATTAAAATATCTTAGCTTGAAATTTTACCCATAATATAGACAGACAAAGAATGATTTCGGATGACTAGACAAATACACGCACATATTAGAAACTATGACATATAGTTTATATCAAATGTTACAAAATTCTGAATAATTAAGTGGAGGCATATATTGCAGGGCAATTGCACCTTCCGTGTATTATATAGCTTTGCCTTTCGTTAATTCAACTCGTTATCAAATAAAAAGTAAAAAAAAGAAAAGAAAAAGAAAACAAATCGTCCAGAGGATCAATCTAGGATTCTTGTAAGAAAATCATAATGTTAGATCATTTTGCAATACAAGATGGGACCTCCTCCTTCATTTGTTAATGAAGATTGTATCTTTGAAAACTTTAGAATTCTGTAATCAGCTCATGATCTTTTTGGTGATTTCTTTACCTCAAAGCTGAGTTCTCTTAGATTTTGGACAACCATTCAATCTTATGAAGAATATTTGGCTTGGCTTACTTTTTTGACTATGTAAATGATATTAAGGAACTCGAAAAACCTTGGTTATCTTTTTTTTTTTTTTTTTTTGGTATATGATGAGTTATGTTTCTATCCTATGTGTTTGACCAGAATTAGAAAGATGACACATTAAAATTAACTCCCTCCTAAATAATATTGCTGAAATTTAAACTCATAATTTACTTTTTACAAAAGATTGGTCTTGATCTTCTACCAGCATTTAGCCATGCTAACTATTTAGACCAATGATGGTCGAAAAATCTCCATTAATTTTGTATAATATATATATATTCATATATTTATATTTCGAAACAATGTGAAGAAAGTCCGCTCTATGCCGAGCATTTGAAGGTTTATACACAAATAAACCTCGATATGAAAGACATATCCAGATAATACTGCAGATATGGACCTTGGCCCACTGCTGCAGCCATTTAGAAAATTTGCAAGTGGTGCTCAAATTTGACTCCTACGAATATATGGTTCATAAATTGCATACTGAAACGTATAGGCTCTCAATTTTGATATTATCTGCTGAGATTTTGTAATTTCTTTCCACATGTTAGCATTGTTTGTTATTAGTGAAAGGGGAAAAAAAAATCAAATTGCTCGGGAACTGTAACTTTGTAATTTTTGTTAACAAAATTGGAAAATAAGTATTCCTTGAGCTTCAGAATAAATGCATAACGAGATTACAAACATGTTTTGCTGTGCAGGATAATATTTAGTGTTCTTGGGATGGGTGTAAGGAGATGGACAGTGGAGGCCAATCACTGGTTGAGAGATTTTTAGGTGTAACGGTTATACCATGTCATTCCGTGTAACGACTTCAAAAATATCTATTTAAAAAAAAATTTTGAAAAAAATTTCAGCATCAAAATTGTAAATTTTGACGAAATTTATAACTTTCGTGTTCAAATTTTTTTCAAAAAATATTTCTAAAAATATATTCTGGAGCTCCAAAGTTTAACAGATTTGAAGCGGGTTTAAAAACTGTTTTAAAATTCGCTAAATTCGTTATACCTTGGAGCCCTAAAATATCTATTTAAAAGTATTTTTTGAAAAAAATTTCAACATGAAAGTTATAGATCTCATCGAAATCTATAAGTTTAATTTAAGATTTTTTTTTTTCAAAAAATGATCATAAAATTTATTATTTTTTTTAATTTAAACACGAGAAAAATATATGCTGGCGTAAATATTTCATTGTAGAATTTTTTTCACTGATTAGAGGGCTGCATAAGGTGCTCTTGATTAACAAAGAAATTGTATCATTTCTCAACAGTGTATAACCAACGGATCCTAGTATAGCTGGCAAAGAATATGCCCGGAGAGTATCTATGTTTGATCCTACGGCCACGGGTCACTGTGGTGTCTGCAGGAATAGCACACCACCACCACCGCCTATCTCTCTCAAACTAAGATAAAAAGACACCTTCATCTCTGAACACGCATCCCGAGAGAATGATCTCGGTACCCCGGTTAGGAGTGAGAACGAGCCGAGTTCGAGTCGAATACCACTAAGTTTAAATTCGGCTCAATTAGTTTAGCTCGAAGTCGAACTCGAGCTGGAGTTCGACGAACTTCAGAGGCTGAGCTCGAATGCGACTGATGCGAAAAATTCAATCTCAAACTTGACTGAGACCGAATCGATTGTATGAATTAGACCAAACTCTGGTCGAGTTCGAACTCGAACTCGTTTAAGTTATTTTATTGTAAAAAATATTTAAATAAAATAAAAATTTCGTTTAGGCTCGCGAGCAGAACGAGTCGAGTAACATGAGGTTCAAGCTCAGCTCTTTTAATTACTCGAGTTTGAATTCGTGCTCGAATTCAACTCGAGTTCAAGCTGAGTTTAAACGAGTTTGAGTTCGGGCTACTCATGAGCAGCGCGGCTAATCTTCACTCCTACCCCTACCGGGCCACCGTGCGCCAGGCCATGACGGACGGAGTGATGGGTTGAGCACCACTACTAACTGAGCAGTAGTCGGATCCTCATCAGACTTTACCCGTTACAGATATTATGAGGAAGCTCTCATTATCACCACAAACTCAAATATAAATGGGCTCTTTTAAGTGGACGTGGTTTTCAAAAGATTAGCTTGATTAATTAAACAAGCAAGTAACAATTAAGTCGCACTATCGTTTTCTTTGGAAGTCCAATGGACCAACCGCGGAGTACAAAAGTATAAAATTGGAAAATAATATCAAATCAACTCTTTTTTTAATCACTCATTCAAATATATATATTTTAATAATTATTTAAATATGATAAAATACATACACATGTGTGTGTATATATATATAATATATATATATATATATATATGTATATATATAATTTAATATGAAAAATTAAGTTTGATATGCACTACAAAAATATTTTACGTAGAATTTTTACGGCTCCAAAATTTTTAGAGACACAATATATATTTAAATATATTTCTTTTTTCAAAATTTTAAATATAAAAGTTATAGAGTGCACCATTATTTTTTTATTCTAAATCAGGTATATTCCTCATCCAGATTCTTATCCCAAAGGACATGTTTCCGTACGTTTCATTACATGGTAGTCATTTTTGGTTGGCAGCAGCCCTTGGAATATATCTTATATGGTAGTCCACTTATTTTTGTTGCTTTTCTTCCACATCAAATTGCCGCTTTGCTCATCATGATAAATAATCCGGCCGCCGTGCAAGTGATTCGTTGATCGCTAGTATGCTTCGCTACCGCTTTCGTTCCTCTACACGTGCGTAAGTGCCATATCTTGTCGGGGTTCAAAAAGATGCACATATAACTAAGATAGTTAGCTATATCAATCCAATTACTGACACATTTTTTTGACATTTCTAGATCGAAAAGCATAGATAAATATCCACAAGTTTATTTATTATCGAATTACTGACATAGCTTTATGGCCTTTCCACGATCGAAAAGTTGAGATTTGTGGTATGTAGAACATATATTGGAATATTTGTGTGTTTATTTATTATCGAATTAGCAACACAACTAAAATGGTTAGCCATAATGATTGAATTAAGGACACAATTTTTTTTGTGACTTTTATGGAAATACTGTGATTTTTGGATATGTAGAATTTAGATTGGAATATCCACGAGATTATTTATTATGACGGTCGTATAAAAATAGATGACTGATATGCATAATTTTTTAACGTAATTTCAAAAAATTGATGGAAATATTCCTATACTATTGAATGTAAGGAAAATTATGAGATGGAAAATTAGATTGTTTCAAAATCTCTAACTTTATATACAGAAAAAGTGGCTTTCATTTGGAACCACAGGATTTCTCCACTTAAAATTGTCCTGGTTGATTGATAATTTTGGTAATGACCTAATTTTGGAACTCAATTGAGTTAGTGGGAGGCAAAATTAAGGTCCACTCCACCAATCTCTAAATTTTGAACATCTTCTTATAGTTGGAGGAAGTTGGCTTTGTAAATCCACTTTGCTTCCTTTTTTCTGAATTTTCTTTTCTTATTTGTTAATTAATATTATTAAACATAACTTAGTGACTATCAATAGTTGAGCAGCCATTGGTTATGAATCTTTTGATTTTTACAATTGATATTTAAAGTTTTGTATCTTATAGGATGCCTTCTTTTTTGTTAAAAAAAATAGAACTAATAGAGTTATTTAGCAGTATTGTCCGAGGATTTATTACTATAAAACCATCAATTCTTTACTCCTTAAAAAATGAAGAGAAGTTCTCGACCATCGTAAAAGAATGGATCGATAAAGAGAACACAACCATGGACAAAAGATCGGAAACTAGAATCTATCCCGATCTCTCCTATCGAAAGAAGCATTGCGTATAGGGGCATTCTTATCCTGAAATCATTAACTTATATTGTTATTTTCAAAATGCCGCTAATGAACACCATTGATGAATCGACGATGTTCAGAGACTGAGACAGATATGTAGTAGAGTTATATCATCTTATTTTTGCGAATATTATTAATTGGGTAAACATAATGGAATTATTAGACATTTAGGTTTCAAATTTGTATTTACTATATTGTATTTGTGGACGTCGACTAAATCTTTCTCACTTCTACAATTTCGTTTAAGCAATAGAATTTATCCAGTATAATTATTTACTCTTTGTATTCTACTAATCGGAAAGCACAACAGAACCAACAGATGGTAGTTAGGTGAGAGACAACAAAAAAGCCAAGATTTTTATAATAATCCATTCTTTTATGATGTCCACGTCAAAGTTTATAATATATATTTTTGTTCGAATATTATATATATACTAGTGGACGACACTCGCGATACGTGTGTAAAAAAATAAAAATTATTTAAAAATTTATAATTAGTAGAATTTATAACTCGTTTAATTTATAATTAAAAAACATTTTAATTGTCTTAATTGTCTCAATTATAGTGATTTTATATATGTTATTTTTTTTTCTAAAAAGAATAAATTTTTTTTAAAAACAAATATCCAAATACAAAAGCACAATTAAAAAGGAATAAATATGATAATTATATAGATGACATATATAAGAAAAAAGGTAGATGATTTTATAACTTTCTCAAAATATGAAATACATAATATTTATATAACTATCATATATAATTTAAATTTATTTTAATTATTAAAATAATATTGAGATATGAGATACTATCTAATCTCACTCATATACTTCAGTATTATATATATATATATATATTTGCAGTCAAACTCAAGCTTGCGTTCATGGAAAAAAATTAACTTTCAAAAGTTTTGAGTTTGAGAATTTTAATATTGCAATGAGCGTAATTACTTACCCACTAAAAAAAAAAATCAACTCATGAAGTTAAATTCGTAGAACTTTCGATCTTTCTTTCACCTAACTAGCATTAGAAGGGTGGTTGACGCTCTTTATTATAGACGAAAAAATTACTTATTTTTTCGTTGGTTACTGAAAGTGGACCAAAGGCCCACATCGGTTTTATTTTTATATATATGAGTCCTCCAATAATCAATTTAATCACAGACTTTCTTTTTTTTTTTTTTTTTTTTTGTCAGCTTAAAACATATTCACGCACTTCAACAAATCTTCCTTTTTCAGATTTCTCAAAAAAAAAAGAAAAAAAAAAGAAAAAGAAGCAGTTCTTATTACTTTCAACTTCTTATGTTTTTGGCAAATTAAAGCAGCCCTAATTTGCTGACTAGTTCAAATACAAGTGAATGTAATCGTTGCTCTACATATTTCTTTGTTTTCTGACTCGTTCAAGTCGTCAATTCAATCTCCAAGTAGAGTTGTCATCCTATATGATCGTTTGCATTGTAATATTATACAAACGACTCTCTATACACATATGAGTAGTTATTTTTTGAAAAAAAAATTAACATAAAAAATATAGATTTGATAAAATAAAAAATTTTATGTTTAAAATTTTTTCAAAAAATTCTTCTAATAAATATTTTGGAACTTTAAAGCTTAACTAGTTAAAAAACAGTTTTAAAATCCGTTTCAGAAACGTGTTTTGGAGTCCTAAAAATTTATTTAGAGATTTTTGTTGGAAATATTTTGAACATTAAATTTATATATTTTATCAAAATATAGAACTTTTATATTGAAAAATTTTGTAAAAAATAATTTCCATGGCATATTATCATGCAAACCACCAATGAGATCAAAATTCTCTCCAACGGATCACCTTGTCTATTTTTAATGCGGCTCTTAGCCCATTATTCTTTTTGTCCACGCGGGCTGATGCAGACAATTTCTAAACAGATAATATTTTATTTTATAAAATGGCTAAATAAGGGGCAATTTTTTCAATAAGTTAAATTCTGCCGCCGCAGCAATTATTTTGGGATATTTTATATTTTTATACCCCATCTTAGCTGATTTTTTTAGTATTTTTATATAATTCTATATGCTCCATTTACCGTATGAAATGATTAAAATACTCTCATTTCGAAAAAAATACACTCAAATACTCACAAATATACACACACCCACGACCACCTACGAACACCTCTAAACACCGAATACATACGAACACGAGCAAAAATTATTTTATGTCAAAAAATGAATACACTAACATTCCTGAATACTCACGAACACCTTCGACTACTCTGCTACGCTCCTCCTTGTCAGGGGGATCGGGACTCATTATTAGAATTTTAGGTTCATAGTTGATATAAAGTTTTAGTCGATTCGTGCTTTCCTTTGGTCAATCACTTCTCTTCTCTCAAAAGGCTTTCATAGGCCAAAATCTATATAAAAAAATCTATCTTTTTCATATTTTTGAAAAAACATTTAATGACCGCAAAAACTACAGGATACGGAAATTCATGATTAACTTATTCGCCCTCGACTAACGATTCCAGTTGGAATTCTTTAAGATGGTTACCCCAAAATTTCAGCATGGCTCTGTATGAAGGGTACTAGACTCCAGAATGGCTAATTGAAGAAAACACCGTTGATTATTGGCAGATAAATTAACACAACCACTTGACCGTTTCCTATGATGGTGGAGGCGATGCTTCGGGGCTTCCAAGATCTTGTAAATGAGAAGGCTACGGCTTGGTCGAGATTCTGGTCCCTTGCCCCGGGTTCCTCGATCGTGCATTGGTCCAGAGGGTTGTGCGTGTGCCTTCGGGATCGCAAGGTAAGGTAGTGGCTCACAATGCGTTGCCAAGTGAAATGATGCTGGCTCCATACCGGACATGACTCATATGGTAATGAATTCGAAAGAAAATTCCTTTATTAATGGCGCGACTGCGCATCTGTAGATTAAAATATGACTGCAATAAAATAAAAACATAAATAATACGACGATTGCAACATAATTCATTCATTCATTGTTCTTTTTATTTTAGGAAGATATTCCATGACTGTTCTCCTATTTCCTTCTTTATTTTTACCTTTTTTATTTTTACTTTCCCTAATATATCTGTATATTTCTTCTTCTGATACTACCTGCATTTGTTAGAGTTATCAAGGCTGCAATAAAAACGTAAATAGTACAAAAACTGCATTATAATTTCTCCCTTTTCCTTTTTATTTTAAGAAGAGAGTCCATTGTACCATTCCCTTCTTCTTTATTGTTACCTATACTATCTTTTTTTTTTCTTTTTTTTTTTTATAAAAATATTGGTATATTCCTTTATCTAAGCTACCTGCTTTGAGTAGATTATACCAACATTTGCAAAAGAAACAACTCCAAATTAAAGTATGGAGGTAGTTTAAGAGCTTTTTTTTATTGAGAAGAAGAATGACATCTTAGGTTAAAGGCAAGATAAAGTTGAAGCATATGTTCTTATATTCTTGGAAAAAAAAAAATCCAAAAATTGGAAACAAACAGAACCAAGGAACCATTCCGTAGGCAGCACCATCATGAAGACGATAAGCTTGCAGAAGCATCGGAGAATTTACGGATAAATGAGCAATAAATGAGATCAAAATGTGTGAATGAGAGTGAGAGAGAGAGAGAGAGAGAATATGAAACCTTAGTTACAGGTGCGGGAAGGCTCTGCTGTTTCCCTCTCAGAAAAGCATTATAGCTTGTGCTACAATAGCTGTTGCCAACAACAAACACTTGGTTTGCCCTAAAAAGAAAAAAAAAAAGAGA
This sequence comes from Xerophyta viscosa, assembly GCA_002076135.1. Classification (NCBI taxonomy): domain Eukaryota; kingdom Viridiplantae; phylum Streptophyta; class Magnoliopsida; order Pandanales; family Velloziaceae; genus Xerophyta; species Xerophyta viscosa. The sequence goes on along the minus strand of MJHO01000203.1, from coordinate 282,460 downwards.
AGAAAGAAAAAAAAAAAAAGAAGTGGCTACAGGAAATATCAAACTCCACTTCCCAGTTCCTTCATAAATCTTCCTGTTCGACTTTCTATATTGCCAGTTGTGCATTGTATATATTATATTGACAGACACATGCACATATACCCCCTTGTATGCTATAGAATATTCTTATAATAGAAATATCATTTTGAAAGTACGGGATTGGAACAGTTACGGATAGAGCCTTAACTCTAGAAAAACATCTGGGCCCTAAAAAACATTAACATTCCTTATCTGCATGAAATACCTAATTATTCCCACTGTAAGGTGTATAAGAGAGTGACACAGCATATGCTATCCAAATTGCACATGTTTCTGGAACTTATATTCTGGTGAATTTTGTTAATAATAATAATATATTGATGGTTGATATTAAAACTTCCAAAAGCTAAACAGGGAAAGGAAATCTCTTGAAGTGACTTCCGTTTAGGATTTGTGTCAATCTTGTCTGAGGCCTGGATTATTATTCCCTCCCAAACTGTAACTTTTATTTACATCTCATCTAGAAATATGGTAAAAAAAATCCCTTGGAATAATCTTCTTCTCTACGTACCATCTTAAATTCGTGCAAATTTTTAATTAATACTAATTTTGCACCCACACGATGCACGGATGTTAGTCATATATATAAATAAATATTAAAAGAAATAATTTCTTATATTTTTCATATTTTCAATTTTATAAAAATTAATAGTTATTTTATTAAAATATTATATTTTATTTGTTATATATTATTAGAGAAAAAAATATCACATGATATACATAAAAATTATTTGAGAAGTGACGTGAATATTGATGATATATCAAAGAAATTTATATATGGCAAAATTATATTTAGAAAATTTACCATATTACTTTTAAGTTAACACTTATGTCTGTATTTATATCATTTTTATATATTACTATTTTGATTATATATTTATTTTTAATATCGGACCTTTCATATTATTAAAATAAACTATATAACTTTATAAATTCTTATCAATGAATTTAAATAACACATCACTTTTTTACAATAATAGCAAAAGCCACTTGACACATCGAAAACTATTTAAAATATCACGTGGCGCAACAGCTTTGATCGATCACCTACTTATATATATATATATATATATATATATATTAATGGCATCCACTAATGGCATTTACTTTACAAACCCTAAAAAAGTAATTGTTGTCTGCATGAAAAGTGAAAACCCTAAAAAATAATCCAGCACACAAGTTTGGAATAAAACTCACTTGGAAGGAACTCAGTCTAGATTTAACATTACACTTTTTCTGTATTACAATATTTAAATCTATTTACATCATTAAAAATAACATTCTCCCACTTCCAATCTCAAGCCTAATATTTATTCAAGTAGCTGTTTTAGATCAATGCTCTCCTAGCCTGCAAATGCAAATTTCATCTTTTTTAGGTATTTGATGATGGTTACATGATTTTTGCTGTATGAATCTCCAATGTTGCAACTGGCCTGCAAAAAGCATTTGCTGTCAGCTTGCTGACTCCAAACCAAACCCAAACTACAATCCTACTTTTTGAAAAAAAAAATTAAATAATTCCAATTTATCTTATTTTAAAATACAAAAAGCACAATGGGCTCCCACTGTCCCCTCTCTTATATGATCTCCTTACTTCACCATTCCCCTCCATCAATCTCTGTCTTCTCTCTCCCTTCTTCTACTTCTCCATATCATCATCTCTTCTAATCCATTCTTAAAACTATGGAGGTTGGAACAGAGAAGATAGGATTCACACCATGGTGGACAATCATCGTCACCCAATGGGAAAAACTCTCCGGCAAGGCGGCCGAGTTTTCCCAAAAGCTTAAGAAGCTTGCAATGGATGATCCAAGGAGAATTATTCACTCTTTCAAAGTTGGCCTTGCTCTCACACTTGTCTCCATCTTCTACTATGTCAATGCTCTCTTCAATGGCTTCGGTACCTCTACCATGTGGGCCGTTCTTACTGTCGTCGTCGTCATGGAGTATACTGTCGGTACGTACACTGACACCTCAGGCGAATTATATATTGTATCCCTACCAATGTGTTACATGCTACCAATTGATCTGAATGCTCATTATAGCATATCTATTTTTGTAGGTGCTACATTAAGCAAGGGGTTGAATAGGGCGTTCGCAACTTTGGTGGCCGGAGCACTTGGTTTGGCTGCACATTACGTGGCGGTGCTATCCGGTGACAGAGGAGAGCCTATACTCCTTGGAATTTTTGTTTTCCTGCTGGCGTCGGCAGCGACCTTCTCAAGGTTCATACCAGAGGTGAAGGCTAAGTACGACTACGGGGTCATCATATTTATCTTGACGTTCAGTTTGGTGACGGTGTCGAGCTACAGAGTTGAGCAGGTGATCGAGGTAGCGCACCAGCGGTTGTCCACTATCGCCATCGGAGTGGCCATCTGTTTGTGCACCTCCGCGCTCGTGTTCCCTGTTTGGGCCGGAGACGACTTGCACAATCTTGTTGCTACAAATCTTGAAAAACTTGCTTCCTTCTTAGAAGGTAATTATAAATTCATATATGCATGTCTAGGGGGTACCACTTCATTTTTGACTTGACTATAAAATACATTTCTTGATGGTTAAAGTTGAATTGTCAACAACATACGAAGAGTGGGAGCCGCAACATACATGTGGCTGAAAAGAACAACTTTGTAAAACACAAGGGCCTTTTCAAGGCATTTATTTGTAGAGTTTTACCTTAGTTTTAATACGATTTTAATTTGCAGGACTTGGAGTAGAGTACTATGGGGAAGATGGACCATGTGAAGATTGGGCTGACAAGGCCTTCTTTAAAGGCTACAAGGGTGTGCTCACTTCAAAAACCCAAGAAGATAACCTGGTCTGTCCACAAATATAAATAAATAAATAATAGTTTGAACTTAATCTTTTGAAAAATAATTAGTTAAATTAATTTTAATTTGTATTGCAGGCCAATTTTGTTAGATGGGAACCAGGCCACGGATCATTCAAATTTCGTCATCCATGGGCTCATTATCTTAAGATTGGAGCTCTCTCTCGCCAGTGTGCCTACTACGTCGAAGCTCTCACCACCCTCATCGTCGCCGCCGCTTCCGTCGCTCCTCCGAAGTCAGCCGACAGTTCTACCGCAGCTACAGTCACGCCGGAGCTCATCAACTCCATCAGCGCCGAGATGAGCAAAGAATGCGGGCTCGCTCTCAGGGAGCTGTCCACGTGCATGCGCTCCATGCAGGCCTCGCCGTACTCCCTGTCGGCGCAAGCACACGTCACGGCGGCGTCTGCTGCTGCAGAGAGGCTTAAGGCGGTGGTATCAGCGGGCAACGGAAGCGGTGAGGCAATAGGGACGGAGATTTTGCATGCGGCCACGGCGGCGGCGCTGCTGGTCGAGGTGGTGAGGTGCAGCGTAGAGGTCGTAGCCGTCGTGCAAGAGCTAGCGCGGCTAGCTGAGTTTAAGAGCCATGAAAACACATCATCGGCGGCGGCCAACGCCGCGAAGGTGGAGGAGAACGTTGTTGTTATCACTGTAAAGGACTAAATATCATTATTATGATCCATAATCAGTATACTTGGTTGGGTGACGGTGTGATTTCATTGAAATATTCTGAATTCATACCTGACAACATGTAATAAATAATATGACAAGAATATAAACATTACTACATAAAAAAGTAACTTCTAAAATGTATGATATATAGTTAGCTTTAATAATCATTATGAATATGAATGTTACTTGACTAATTTCTTATTTTCAATATACCGGAAGAATGTTGGGAATTCCATTTCAATATTGTTAGTAGATTTAATGCTGGCGGAGGTTGCTTCAACAATTTGTATTGTATTTTGATCAATGGGGAGTTGCGTATCAGCCCCGTTTTTAAAAAATATACAAATGATTCCCTAAAACTGGAGAAATGTTTGATGATGTGGCGATGCCAATATTGTTAGTAGACGTAATGCCGGCGGAGGTTGCTTCAAGAAATTATATCTTAATCAATGGCGGGCTTGCGTAGTAGCCCCCATTTTCAAACGTTTTTCTATTTTCAGACACTGATTTGCATATCTTCTCAAAATAGGACAATGACACGCAATTAATACTTGAATAATTAATGAAGAATAATAGGGATTTATTGTACTTTTTAACTTAGGAATGAACTTAAATAGAATTTGAACAAAAGCAAATTTGAAAATGCTACTGCTTATTGTAGCTTTTATTTCCAAAATAAATTTACGTCTACACAGAGTTTAATTGATTTAAATTTCGAAGAATAATGAGCTTTCTTCGCAAGAAAGCTTAAAAAATCCTTGACATCATATGTACATATGGCTAAACTCTATAACTAAAGCTCGGCAGCTAAACTAAAATGCAATAGTTTAGTTTGCGTCAGGGCATTATAATCTCCTCCTTAGTCGCTTGCGTGGATATTTGGGCACTTATATATATATATATATATATATCCTTTATTACTCCTTCAAAAATAAAAAAAAATAATTTCTTTTTTATTTGGAAGAAATAATTACATACCGGCCTCTATTTTTTTAGCGTTCATCCAAATAAACCTCTATTTTTTCTGATAATTACTAAAATCAAACTAAAATACATACGATTTTTTTGTAAAAAAATCAAAAGCAAAAAAAAGTTGATATGCCCTAAAATTTTTGTATCAAACATTTAGCTAAAAAATGTGTTCAAATAGGTATGCAAGTCTCCAAAGTTTTTACTTGTTAAAAAAATTTAGAGCACCAACCATACTTTAGAACTATTTATTGAAAATATATATATGAATATACACACACCAAATTATGTTTTATTCGTATTCAAAATAGTTTTTAATAATAATTATATGTACGTATTTTAGAAAAATTTTATAAGTTGATGGAAAAATCAAAAACTTATTGCCAGAATTTTATAAAGCGGAAATTTCGACAAAACCCCTGTAACAAAGTTTTCAGAAAGGTCAAATTACAAATCAAATTCCATATTTTCACTAACGGTGCATTGTCATGTGTTCAAAGTCTCGAGCTATAATCAACTTAGATTTTTCTTATCCCAACGAATGAAGCAACGTAGATATTCTGTCTTGTCAATTTTTCTTCTCTCAAAAAACAAAAAAAAAAAAAAAAAAAAAATTATATCGGTATCCAATCACCTTAATTAATAATAATACGCGCCGGAGAACTGGAAAAGATTAATGCATAGGTTTAAAAAGACCGAAGGAAAAAAGAAAAGCAGAAAAAAGCAAAATCACGATAACCTAACCCTAGCTGAAAGAACAAATCAATGAATCATCTTATTTCCATTTTAATTATCACCAAAGCCTACTTTATAAACTTCGAAACCCTAGCTTGCTTTTCGTTCCAACTGATGAAAAACCAATGGTGGAGAGATACGGCAGTGTCATTATCATTTACTAAACTTCTAGTTTGACAGCTTATCACAGAGAAAGTGCACTGCTGATCAATAAGACAATTTCTATACCAGTGTATTATAACTTTTTATTTATAAATTGAAGTGGGGAACAGCTCAGGAACCACCAACTTCGCCGATTTTTTTTTTTTAATTTTTTTTTTTTAATTGCCAAGGATTTCCTACACGTTTGTTTTCGTGGTGGGTCTCTGGAACTAGACTGCATAGGCAGGATTTCTAGGGTTTTGTGGAAACCGCACTCGCAGAAACGTGGTCTTCGTATGTACGGATTCAGAGTTACTGGAAAAGAATTGGAATCCGGAAAAGTTTTCAAGTACAAGTGAAAGGACGAAACTAGTAAGACTGTGAGAGTATTGTACATTATCGTTTTGGTGGTGCACAAATGCATGCGGAGTAAGAGCATGGAATATATATATATATATATATCATAGTCCGTATCCAGCCGTAAAGACCTACGTATTCAGCGAAGCAATTTGTGGTACGAGAAAGAGCGTGCCCTACCAGCAAAATTTTTGTTCATATGATCAGAAGTCGAAATCGAAATTAAAATATTTTGTAAGGATCAGTTTAGCACCATGGCACCCCGCACTGACCAAATATTAGGCAGTTTGGACACAAATAAACTCTAATCAGGAAGACCCACCAGTCTCTTTTCCAAATATGGCATGCAACAAAAGTTATACCATATAATGGTAAATGGTAATGCTATGCAGCATCGGGATGATAGGGATTCGATCCTCCTTAGCCCCCCCCCCCCCAAATATTTTTTCTTATTTTAAAAAAAAAGAAGAAGAAGACATTCATTAATCCATTGAACAAGGCAGTCAGACTCCATGCCGTATTTTTTTTTTTTTGAGGTGACGAGACGAAACCTACTTGATTCCAATATTGTACCACCTGACGAGGCTCCATGCCGTATCAATACTAGGTCTATTCAAAATATGGAGCACACTTTTGGAAAGTGCCTGAATCATTCATTTTCAAGAGGTACCAATAGTTCAATTTTTTCTTTATTATTATTATTATTATTTAAAATCTTAAACATCAAGCTTAATTTTGTTGTACATTTCGATCGGAAATAGAAGGCGATAAGGTAAAAAACATTCCAGCCAGATGCTAGAATTCCGATCTGAGAAATACTCCATGACCTCCTTCCATCGCCCGGCAGCAGTAACAAGCTGAACCAACACCAACACTAGTTGGTAATAGTTCCATACATTACCATATAAAGAGTTAAAACTGAAAGCATCGGCCTGCTTTTAGTTTAGCCAAAACAACTTCTCTAAATAACAATGATCTGAAACATTTGCAAGCAACCTCACTCAAATAAAAAGAAAGCTAAAAAACTAAAAAAGTGATAATCTTGAGGTCACTGCAGTTTGGACACAGTATGTTCATCTCAAGTCTCATTTTGGAGAAACTGGACAGAGAAAGTCGATACGTTAGTTTGTCATAGACTGTACATAATAATTTAATAAATAGACATGCAAGTTCTGCTTGTAAGAGGAGCTAAGTATATTTTTACATAATATTTTAATAAAGGAATTGAGTACATTTGTACCTGGCCTACAAAACTGTAAATACATTTACAACTGTTGACTAAACCTGCTGAAGCCAAGCCAGAGTGCGCTATTATTTCACGATTTCACTTACAATCCAAGTTCAATAAACCGTGTCACCACCCATATACTGGGTGCTGTACCTGAGGTGGCAAGAGATTTAGATCTTTACAGTGTTGCTTATCGTAATCCCTTGTTCCAGGTATTGCGCCAGTCGCCAACCTCAAGACCTCATTCCCAGTGAGACAGTAATGAGCGAAGGCCAAACTACTGTCGACGACTTCAGACAAACTCGGCATCGAGACCGATTTCTTGATTCTCAGTGTCTTCTGCGTGTAACCTTTTCTGCTGCTATCTCGCAATACTTTATTTAGCTCTGAATATTCCATGAATCTCTGTGTAGCTGCTTCCCATGAAAGGTTGTGCCTCTGTTCAGCTGTAAGTGGTTGAGGCTCACTGGATAGAGCTTCTTTAACTCTTGCTACAAAGTCCTCTGATGTCTTGTAGGTCAAGCAGTTTGGAAATGCCCTGAAGAATTCATTTGATGGGTGATCAGCACATATCACAAACTTCCCCATTGCAAGTGCCTCTGCTGTTGCTGTGCATAAAACATCACTGACACTAGGATTTATGAAGACTTTGTACCTGTGAATAAAGAGAAGACTGTATTACATTATACACCAGGAGAAGTTGATCCTAACAAATAGTTTGTGCCTCTAAATAAGTCCTATCATTGCTATAACATGTGTTACGGATGATGACCTCTACATAAGATCAGATATTTGTTTAGACATATAGTATCTATCAAATTGCTGGTTGATTCTAGAGAAAACAGAATGTTGCAGTGTGGAGAACGAAAAACAAAAAAAAAAATTTCTAAGTACCCATGGAGTGAGTCATCTGCATGATCTCTTCCTTTAAGGAAGTTGAGATTCAGATCCAATTTCTTGGCCGTTGATTGAACTTCATGAGAGTCCTCTCCATTACCGTATACATCAAGTTTGAACCCTTCTAACTCGTTCTTATGCTTTGCAAATAAATCTATAAGCTCTCTGTACCCTTTTGCCCAAACCATCTTCCCCAAGAAGTATGCTCCTTTAGAAAATGTCTGCTGTCCATTTTCCCTTTCAGCAGCTACTCTATCCCCAATTTTCAGGAACTTGGGATTTACTCCATGAACGTTGCAAATAACAGATTTGGGTAGATTCTGAGTTGCTGAAGAGAGACGCAAGACCTATGCATTTCAAAAACAACAGTGATTAATATTTAATGATGAGTTAACAGAATTTAAGCAAAAGTATAACCAATACAAACTTGGTTGACACCAAATGAAGCAACTCTCAGCTTTTAGCAGATGGTTGACGACAATCAACAAAATGCAAGAACAAACAATATATTACATTACCTTGTGGCAATATGCTCGTGTTACCCAGTTGTTAATATGCTTCACAAGAAAAGCCTGGAAAGCCCCATATTTCTCTCTTTTGATGTATTCTAGATAGTTTGTGTGCACAACACCAACTACATGGTTAAATTTATCCGTCCAGCGCTTTCCATGATGATACCAGTTAAGGTGTTCAGGCTCTTCAAGTATTGCAATATCAGCATCTTTTGCAGTAATGAACTGTGAAGTGTCTCCAACAGGTATGATACTCCGCCTTTCTTTTGAGAACTACACAAGGCAAAGAATAATTCAGCACATCAATATAAAATTTACACGGGTAATAAGAAGTAGGCTTGTATACTTTTAGGCAAGATTTTTGGTGCCGAGCCGAGCTGAGTTTCGGTAAACTCCGATCCCGATACGTGCCGACCGTGCCAATGGTGCCGTGCCGATATATATTTATTTGTTATTTTTTAAAAAATAAAAAGAAAAATTATTTAAAATTCAAATATAAAATATTTTGACACGTGCCATGTCGGTTCGCGCCATGCCAACAATTGCCATAACAGTCACGTGCCGCCCGGCACCAAAAACCATGCTTTTAGGCTTGTATGCTTTCAGTACCAGTACCTTTCCTGGATAGAAGGAGATTCTGAAATCAGCTTTAAAGCCAACGCGCTCTTCCAACCAGTTCCGTATGTAAGCCTCTTGTTCTTCTGGGGAACCAAAAGTCATGCTGTTGGGATAAACCAGTTCCTGGTCTGACTTGCAAAGCCAAGGTACGACCAAGGTGACCCTTTGCTTTGCTGACTTGGCTAAATATGCTGCTCTAAATAGAGGATTCACTGCAGTTCCAGTCATCCAGGGAAGGCTAGCAGTAGTTACTATTGCAACATGTCGTTTATTGTCTGAAGAATCATGCTTCGGAAGCTCCGTCCAAAAGCTACCATCAGAGTGATACCCTGTACTTTGAAGTACACTACCTATTCGGAGATCAAGTTCATCATTGACGTTACCATTCCCAAGAACTGGTGCCTCTCTTGAAGGAGTGTGCAACAGATCTTTGCGCTTGCTACAAAGAGATTCCACTATTTTATCACATACATCTGCAGGAAAACGATGGTCAGTGGTATTAAGAAAACAACAGGTTGATTCAGGGAAGATGACCAAATGCCATGGGGTAACAATACAAGAACATGACAAGATGTCTTTTCATTTCGCAGTAAGATGAAATTGACATCTACTTAGATGTTCCATTGATCTTCTGGTCATAACCAGTCAAACCACAAACACAACCTAAGGTTAACTTTACCTCGCTTTATACCCAGGTGATCAAACAGCGGACCGGATTGTTTCACCATGTATGCTAGAAGTTCAGGTACATCAAGCGGTGGCACCTCCTGCATCAACAGAAAAGAAATAAATAACATGGCTTACAAAGAGATGGTTCATCGTGTTGTTCAGTTAAGAGCTTATATAATTGTATGTACTAGAGAGGCATAACAAGGCAAACTTGATTACAAACACCGGAAGAAGCTTATAACATTCTGAATAAAATGCTGAGAATATAGCAGGAAGATAAGTCTTTACTCTTACTTTTTTCCAAAATTTATCAGAATCATGAAAACTCATGAGAAGTCTATCATAACAATGGAAAATTTCCTTGTTAAATAACTATAGGCAGAACCTATTCAAAGTTTCAAACTAACTTTAATACTAAATGACATCCTACACTTGATTTCTCTATTTCTCACGATTTGTTTCTCTCTCCCTCTAAGGAAAGTATGCAACGGGTCAATGCATGAATTCTTTAAAAATAATTTTCCAATAACATCCACCTACAACGTAAGTTGAATGGCATATGTTCCAACCAAGTTAGAGAAGACCAAAAGGAATCAGATGTGTATAAATCTGACAAATTCTATGGAACTATTAGCACCCCCATCTTAAAGGTGACAAATTCTATGTCATTCTTCCATCACAAAGGTGACAAGCGATGTTCTTTCTCTACAAACAACAACATACATAAGACAACCCCAAAAAAAGGAAAAACCATAAAGATTTCACATATCTCAGCTCTGAATATACATAAGAGCAAATTGGCAAAACTTAACAAACCTTTGAGTCTTCAGGCTCCTTATAAATTGATTTCTGCACCCAAAGCGCAATCAATGAATCAGAAAATTAGCAAGCATGTTACTGACACAGAATATATTTGCAAGATATAGAAGATTAATAATGCTAATCATGCATAATGAATTGGAATATGTGAGAAAAAACTTTTAGATATTCACTGCAAATTTTACATGCCGACATTCTTGTATCTTTCGCAACTAGCGGACATAATTAGGGTATTTTTTGTTGCAACTGGTAGCATGTAGCTGGACCTAACTTGTTTATCTGGTAATTGCACAATACTTCAAGCAGCGTCCAAGCATACGCTACAACCTGTCCATCTACAGCTAAAATTTAGTCACAATTGCACAAAGCAATCTTACCATACCGGCTAGTAACTTAAATTTAGCATAACCTATTAACCATCTACGAGCTATGTAACAAGCTACAACCAAACACAATCATCTTTAAACGTCTAAAAACAAAAGTATTGCCTGAGTCGCATTGAGTATCTAATTGCTGAAAATCTCAATGAAAATCAACTAAACATCCAAAGAGTCAAAGTATGAGATGAGGTTGGAGAAATCAATGGTACCAAGCTCAATTTAACTTTTTCGACCAACTCGCTGCTGTTGAAGTTACCGAAAATCTCGTTAGCCTGACTTTTCCTCTCTAAATCCTTCAATTGTTTCTTCAGCAATCGAATTGGTTCCCATTCCTTCTGATCTTCCTCTTTCTCTTTCCCTTTCCACCCAATTCTCCTTCTTCTCCTAACCTTAAACCTCTCCCCATCCATATCCCAAAGTGCAGCTCCATCATCGACCTCGGAGACAATCGCATTCCTAATACTTGGGAAATTGATTCGATTCGATGACCTGGCAACGACACCGCTGCCACCACCCGTCCACTTCTCGATAAAATCCGGCGAGGAATACGCGCGTCGGATTTCAGAGAGTTTTGGGCGAATACGCTTGACGAAGTCGAACTCGGCGAGGGAAAGGTCGGAGGCCGCCGGCGACAGAGGTGGGAACGGCGAATATTGGGCGGAGTTTAGGAAGTTCTCGAGCTCCCTATCGGCGAGAGACTTGAATGATTTCGCGCGAGCGCGCATCAATTGGATATCCTCACGTAATCCCTTCGAAAGGAACGACAACGCGCGCTCCGCCGTCTCTGACGCCGGCCGCGGCTCCATTCCGTCGTTAATCATGCACAGTTAGGATTCTGGCGAGCTGAGATACAGATATCGCGAGCTCTGTAATTGACGGAGAGAGAGGGTGAGGGGAGAAGAGGATATTATTATTATATTAATTAATGAGTAAGACGGAGATTGCGCGGTGGACAGCGTGGAAGGATGTGGTGACGTGGGTGGAACTAATTGGCGGCGTTTGTGTGCCTTTATAAGCGTGGTGTTGGATTATTCGAGATTTGGGGGTCGGCGCGAGAGAAATGTGGTTCGAATATGCGACACGAGAATCGAGTGATCCAGACGCGCGTCGGGCCAAATGCCTCCTTCAAAATTTCCCTACAAACTTCTCCTATTTATTCGTTAATTTTCAAAACTCCAAACCCCTATTTAAAATTATTATTTAATATATATTTAAATATAAAAATTATAAATTTGATTTATAAGTTTATACGTTTAATTTTTTTTTTTAAAAATATCATAAATAGATTTTTGAGATTATACAATTTTAAGGGTTAACGAATTAATTTTAGACCCCATTAAAATTTTAGAATCTTGAAATATTTATTTAAAAATATTTTTTTTTAAAATAAATGATAAATATAAAAATTGTAGAACTCATTATAATTTATAATTTTTATATTAATTTTTCAAAACTACTTATACGAATTTTTGTAACCTCAAATAGAAAACCAAAATATTGGAGGTTTTGAAAGATTTATTTTGCTTTTGCCATTAGAGAATTTTGAAATGTAATCGTCATGTTTTGAAATGCTGCGTACAGCAACAGATCAATCAATAAATTAACTAAATTTATAATCTATTTAATTAAAACTAAAAAAAAAATTAAATATTTTTTAAAAAATATATAATATAAAATTATAAATTTTAATGATATCAATAATTTGCATATTAATTGTTTTTTTTAAATAATACTTTTAAATAAATATTTTAGAACTCTAACCTTTAACGGATTTATAATATGTTTAAATATTTTTTCTAAATATATTTCAAACTCGTTAAATTTTAAAGTATTAAAATATCTACTTCAAATTATTTTTTTTAAAAATAACTTTAAAAAAAACCGTTGTAGATAACATCAACTTTACATTGAAAATTTTTGTAAATTATTTCTAAAATTGTTTTTTTTTTATACGAACTATTATTGAATTTTGATAAAATTGTAAATGGTGCGGCAGGAAAATTAATATTTATTTATAAACCGACATTTAAAGAAATTGTGTCTCCAAAAGAGATAGATTTTGTCCAATCTTTAACTAATGAAATAAAAAGTGACGGCTATTAAACTTTTTGTCACGAGGTTGCATAAACCAAAAATTTCCCCGGGTGGATGCTACCCGTGACTTGATCTTTTTCACAAATTAAAAAAGAAAAAAAAAAGGCTCTTAAGTAAATTCAACGGCTAATGGTACTTGATTGGATCAGAAACAAAGGATATGGATAAACACTGTCTCTACTATCCAAGAGAAGGTCTCCATCTAATTTGGCCAAAGAATGAACAAGAAGCAATATTTTCTTGAAACAGAGGGTTCCACCGCATGTTGTCCTCTCTAGAACTCTTCGAAATGACCCGATCTCGTTGCTGATTCCCTTATAAAGCTTTTTGTGGTGGTGAGAACCGGGCATTCAGATGCCACAATAATCAGCGGATGTTAGAACTTCAGTATACCTGATGCAGCAACAACGAAATCACAACCATTAAAATAGATTTTTTTTTTTTCCAGTTAATACGGACAATTCAGATATTAGCCACAAATTTTTCTTGATTTTCAAAGTGCATTACGAATAGTTGCACTCTTGCTTTGCATCAAATCAATGGTCTATAATTTTGAAATGCTTTTTTTTTAAAAAAAAAATAATAATATAAAAGAAGTTCAGTTTTTGCGTACAGAATTTAAGTCGAAATATAGACCATGAGAAGAGGAACAAGTATTAACAGTACATAATGTAAAAAACAACTTAGGAATGCCACACAAGAAAATGCTTTGCTCATCAGTTTCCTCTATGGTTACTTTTATCTACGTATTCAGAAGGTTTTGAACAACCTATCCTGCAACTACCAATAAAATAAGGAAAAAACCATTCATCAGGGGCCCCTGACGGCCCTGATGCAATCGGAGCCGTTCGGAACCCCTCGGGATGTGTGTATCCTGAGGGGTCCTGGACGGCTCCGATTGCATTAGGACCATCAGGGTCCCTCTGATGAACAACAGCTCTCATAAAATAAATAAATAAACAAAGGCACAGGCAAAAACAAAGTTGTCTTAACTCAATAAACGACCGGTTATAAAACATAGGACTATCTGGCACCACAAGAACTCTCGCACATAAAGGTGATTTGTATACTGTTTAAAAGCATAACCACAAAAAAGAAGGTATACGGTTTAAAAGGATATCATAATATTACGTAAAAGAGAATGAGGATTTAATAGTAAGTTAGCCCGCCACAAGCTACTTAGCTGGGGATGGCAGGGTGTCGCAGCAATATGGAGCTCATGATACCTCATTGCTTTTGGTTCGACTTCTCGTGCTGTCAATTACGAATTCGTGAATGTTGCATTGAGGGTACGCGTATATGTGCCCCCCTCACATGACGGGTACTCCTGAATAGAAGTATTCTTCTAAAAGAGCTAGATAGGGACAGTTGCGGACAGTGTCTTGCCTCCAGGAGAACATCCTAGTTCTCCCAAAAAAGAAAAGCTACGCTAGTTTAATAAGTTATAATTATGAAACTTACTTATCTAGCTCATCAAGAAGTTACAAGTTCAACTAACTAGCTACATTATCAAACGCGACTTATAATTTAAATTAGTTTGTACAACAAGCTATAAGCTACAAGCTCGCCAAACGCACATTAAAAATAAAGGCTGTACTAAGCCAAAGCTAAGTAACTTAACAGCCAAATCACAAATATTTCCTACAATCAGGCCCTATAAAATATAATTTCTCCATCTAACTCTACGTCGTCATAATATACGCAAGTTGGTATCAGGCTCTAGACATCCTACGGATAACAACCTAGCAGATGGTCATACTGGTGTTTGAAAAATAATATACATATTTGTAAAATGATGAACACATATCGGCTTATAATAGCCACCAATAGTTATATCAATAAAGCTGATAACAAAAATCAACATTATCAGGACCAGCAGGGTCTGACACTATTATATATCGGAGAATACATAAGAAATCTGCTAATTTGTTTACAAATTATTACTTAAAAAGTGTTTCACCGAGAGAGCTCCAGCTTTTGCCATATATATTTTTTTCAGAAACAAAAATCTCCAATAACTAGAAGTCTAGGCTGATTAATAAAAAGAAATACAATATATAATCATTTCGATAAAGTATGGCAATGAGGGAAGCTTATTAGGTCTTCTTCATCCATGCGTCTCTGCAATATTTGTTTTGAGAATCCAAATTAAACAAAAAAAGAAAGAAGCATAATTATTGAAAGAAATTAATCATTTTAGCGTGTTAAAAGAATACCTTGGTGACTGAAATGGACAGAGATGGATAAACCCTAGAAAAATTGAGCGGTGAAGGAGGGGAAGGTTGTGTTGTCTAAGTAGGCTATAAGTTGTTTTTCTAGTTTTCTTTTTCTTTGGCTTTTTTTCTTTTCTTGTGTTTCTTAGGAGTTAGGACTCTTGAGAGACACTGTTCTATTGTTTCAATCTACTGGAAATCTATGGTTTAGGTGTTTTTGTGTTTGGTTTTGCTTGGATTCAATACGACTTACGTCTGGGGTAGTGGCAGTCCTGTCTTAGTTTTTTTTTTTTTTTTCCCTATAATTCTAAGAACTGGGGAGTAGCTCAATTAACATAATTGTGATTCTATGATGCATTGTCTTTTCTCAAAAAAAAAAAAAAAAAAAAAAAAGAGAAAAAACAAATGATGCATTGTTTTTTCTTGGGAAAAAACAAAAATATATGATGCATTGTGGTTGTTCATGGGTTTTTTGTGGAATTTGGTTTTTCTTGATGCATAACTTTGTATATGTGTTTGAGATTCGATGGATTTGAACAATTTTTTAGGTCTTTTATAACGATTTTAGATAGTTTTTTCTGTTACCATTCTAAGATGATCTTTATATATTTTTCAGTTCTCATAGTCATGAAATTTGAAATCATTTAGTTTATATAGTGTTTATCAAACAAAATAAGCTAATTAGGATGGTAAAAATTTGCAGAGCCTCTGAAGTAACTGTGCTCTAGATTCTGTAGGAAATAATAGTTTTTCAATAGATTGTACTCTATTTAGTGCATTAGGTTTAGTTTAGAAAATTTTAATTGGTGTTTTCCAGATTCATTCATATTGTTGGCTTCGTTTTTTCTTACTTATAACTGTGGCAGGAGTTTTCAGTCTTCTGGATCATTGCTATAGGGCATTATGCTTGTATATTAGAAATTAGTCTATTGTTGTAACTCGTAAGAGCATTTAGATATATCTGTTCTGTGCTTTTTTTGTCCACGTTTTATTGATCTTTACAACACTGTTATCATGCAGCATAAAGCTGATTTACAATTTAATTTTGAAGAGGCTTAGAACAAGCTATCTACTACTATGTCATGGTCCTCTCATCTTCCCCCTAGATACCGATGCCAGAAGAAAGTCCCATCAGCGAATGCGCTAAATTGTTCCTTACAATCTACTCATAGAGCTGGTGGTTCGAGTTCAATGCACCAAAGGTTCCCCTCACAAATTTCACTTGATGACACTCTTCCAGCCTACCCGAAAACAGCCCAGAAAGGACTCTTCTTCGTCGGTCGGCAAGTGATTCGGTTGCCATTTTGGAGGGTCTATCCGTTCTACACAGCCCAATATTTTGCTCTACTGATGCTCAGATTGCGGATGAAACTCGAGGAACCGAAAAAGATGAAGTTACCAGCCTGTTTGAGGCTGATTATGTATACGGTCCCAATTCTCCTAGGCAGAAGAGCAGGTTGGTCGACTCAGAGGGTTCGGTGATGTCTGCATTGTTTGGAACTGGTATTTCGAATTCATTGCATTGCCCATCAGACTTTTCTAACACCATGAATTAATATTAATATGTCATCTTAGCTCTGCTCTTTAACAACTGCATTATATGATCGCCTCAAAAATACATGTTAGACTCAGTGTCATAGGTTATAGAAGGCTTACATTCCATGTGTAATGATCATGATGTTTATATTTAACGTTGAGGTGGCTTCATAGGAGCTAGCATTCAAAATTATATGCTTTTATCAAATTTCTCTAATGGATAGGATTGGCATCATTACTATGAATTTGGTTTTACAATGTGTAGTTTGCAAATATTGTCTTTTTGGTTCGTCTCCTGGTTAGTAGAATAGTGTCGATGTGTTATTGAATTAAATGGAAAGCTTAATAATTAGGAACTGGCTGGTTGGAATACAACGTGGCACAAGATAGAATGATCAAAGAAGAAATCAAGGATGTGGCTTATATATGAATTTTCAAATAATGAAGGTTGAAATCTGCCTGACATATAATTTATAACTGGGTAATCAGAAGGAGACGAATTGATGGGGTGCTTGTCAATCCTCATTGATCTCAAGTTAATATTAGGAAGTGTTTTTCTAACTTTCTCGTATCCACTAACTTAGAGGTTGTTTTCATAGGAAGCTAGCTCATTTAGTTGAAACTTTCACTCCTTGTGGTTGATGATCATGCATATCTGTTGCCATATTTAAATATAAGAAAGCAAATACAATAAGTTGAAGAATTTTTCTTGTAGAACTACAACTCCTATGGATAGCATTACTGAGGCTGTTATTGGTGCAATATCCTTCTCTCTTTGATAGTCGTTCTTCCAACTGCCTGATGCCCAGCCTTTCCTAAGATATCTTGATTCTTCTTTATATTCACTTCTTTGCTATCAATTCTTTTGCAAACAGCAAAGTATTAGTCTTACTTGAAAAATTGACTCTGCCATCTCGCAATTTCAAAATTCTAAAAAAGTAAGAAAAATGATATATTACCCTTTGTGGGTATTAATTTTGTAAATCATGGCTAATAGGAATACCTATAGCCAACTCAAATATCCCTAAACAAAGCACTTGTGCTTTGAGAGTTTTGTGGAAGCTGTCCTCATGCTTGGCACATAGGAAAGGACAATATAGATTAAAAGTTTGGAAAGACAGATATCATTAGGTGGTAGGGGATGACAAGTTTGAACATGTATATAAAAATATGACAAAATTAAACCAGTAGCTATAATGAACAAATGATAGACAACTCTGTTCTCTAGTTCAAAGTAAATGTTTCACCTATGCTAAGTTCTTGACGTGTTCGTAAGTTTTCTTTTAAATTTAGACAAGTTTTTGAAATTCTTTCTTGGATACCTATTAAAAAAATCTACAGTTGGATGAATTTACCAGGAAAACATTTGGTCTTTCATTTGATAAACATTAACCACTTGTTGCTGCTCATCAATGATTGTCTAATTCTTCAAATGCTCATTTATGGGTAACAGGAATGTCTGAAACTTCGTCCGAAAGTTTGTATGATCTTCAATGTACCAGCTGAATGAAGCTAAAAGCCTAATATTACTATTGAAGCACATCTTGAAGGAAAAGTGAAGCATTTCCAAATGAATCAAGGAACGGAGTTGTCAATCAGATCTCATTATCTGCTTATAAGCCACTCAATATTACTTAAAATTACAGGCTCTGAACATTTAAGTATTACAACATCAGTGTTCTTGTTTGCTACTTGCTAGTTTTTCAAGCTAGAAAAATGCTTTGCTGGTTTGTTAGTTGTAACTTGATGATCATCTATAACTCCGTTTCTTTTACTGTTTTACAGGCACTCTAGTCAGCAATCAAGGGCGAGGAAGCTTCAATATATTACTGAGCTTCAAAGAACTGTCAGTGTTCTCGAGGTAAAACATTGTCTTTTTTATATTTTTTATATCTGGAACAGGATGGCATCTCTTATTATCAAATATCCTAGTGATGATTGCAATTTCTTCATTATCTTTTCACATAGACCGTAAAACGTGAGCTGGCTACTAGAGTGGACTCATTATCTCAGGAGCATCTCAATCTGATAATAGAAAATAGAACGTTAAAGCATCAACTGACTTATATCCAGAAAGAAAATTGGAAAAATTATGGATAACCCCATATTTTTCTAAAAAGTTATTTTTTAACCCCTCCGTTTTTTAACCTCAATAATAACCCTTAATTTTAAGATTATTTATTTTTTAACACTTTCATCTTTTAAATGGACACTAATATCCATATTAATTAAACTATTAATATTTTTTTTTAAAAAATTCAAAACCTTCGAAACATCCAGCGCGGCCGATTATCGTTGCTATCTCGCTATCGCGATGGCACCACTCTTGACAAAGGCTGGGACGATCGTGGCAGAGAGATCGAGAGAGAAGATGCGATAATCGGTGCCACCGTCGGAGACTTTCAAAGATTTAAATATTCATAAATAAATGTATTAATAGTTTTATTCATAGGGTTATTAGTGTTCATTTAGATAACATAAAGGTTAAAAAATAAGTAATTTTAAAATTAGGGAGTTATTATTGAATTTAAAAGATTGAGGAATTAAAAAATAACTTTTCAGAAAAATCGAAAGTTATTCATAATTTTCCGAAGAAAAATTGGTCATTGATGGTGAGCACACTTATCTCCATTTTGTTCATATTTATGTAAAAATGAAAATAATTGGCCAATGTTGCTGCAATTATTTCAACAACTGATTTATTATTCAAAAATCAAAGTGCTCCCAAAATTGGCCCGAATTTTTTTCCACATAAAACTGAATTATATGCTGCTAAAATTGAAATTTTGATGTTCAAGTTAACTTCAAGGACTTCCTCTTGAAATTGGGTGCTCAAGCATTTCTCTTCAACAATTTGTTTCTGAATAGTACTATTTCACGTGAAGTGCTTAGTGCCTTTAACCATAAACTCTAAAGTAATCTCTAAAATGAGGCGACAATCATCAATCTATATGTAAAGCGTGTAATGTGGGCTGATGATTTAAAAAATGTGGTGAAGGTGATTTTCCCCTCAATTTCAATATTCGTTTGAAGTTATAGTTAGAGGTCCATGACATTGCTCGTACTTCACCTGGCAGGTCAATATCATTCGCTTCAGAATGAAGTTGAGAGCTTGAAGGCATCGGCTTCCTGTCGCCGGAGGAACAGAAGTACTTCGGGTTTACATTCAGGCCTGGCGCCGGTGGACCGTTCAGGAGCGAGATGGCAGATGTTGGACACGGGCAAGCTTAGTCTTGGGCAATAAACTAATCCAGATCCCGAGTGAAATCATCAAATGGTGGTTGTCGAGTGCAAGTCCTGACCCAGATGATCCTTTTGTGTCCAGTATATATTATAAGAGACCAATCTTAGGAGCTAACAACATTTAGTTCATGTCAATAGGTCCAAAAAAGAAAATTTGTTGTATTATCAAAAGGTTGTTTGGAGCTAATTGTAGCCGTTGGATGTTAGAAGTAATTTATATCTTCTTTATATACTCCATCTTTTAAGTCATACTGCAGAATAAGGAACGGATTGACCTGCGATAGCCCTTAAGGAGTTGCAAGGATAATGTGTATAAGTTAGGTCTAGTGGTGGAGCAGAGACATTCAAACATAGCACTCGATAAGTGGGTGTCAGGCAAAATTTCTTGATTATTTTAATATTTAGAAGAAAAAGATAGCGTTGTAGTTTATGATAATAGAGTTCCCCAGCTGAATGAGACTGAAATACATAAAATAATTGCACAATTGGCTACATGGAATAACTGTTCTTGCTATTTCTATTTTTGAATAATGCGCAAATTCATAGAGATTAACTATTTTTTAAACTTTATTTAATTGTAGACGATGAATAAAACTCTGCATTTTTTTGTTCTATTAATTGTGTTAGTTGAAGTATTCTTTTTCGATTATATAATCTCTCTCTTTTTTTTATTCTTTTTTTTAAGATTAATGAGCGTAACATGTGCCTCTGCAAAGTTCAATTTATAGACGTATAAACCTTCTGTAAATGGATTCATAGCTCCTGTACTCCTTACATCAATTTCAAGCTTATTTTCTCTTCCAAAATTCCACAAGCTGTGCATGCATTCAACTTACAAAAATACACAGAATGTGCATGATACAACCAACAACTACTGCTGTAATAAAACTTAAAAAAACCAAGACAAAACAACGAGAACTAACACCTTTGCAAGAGCAGTACTATTATATATAGGCTACCAAATGAGAACTCTAACAAGCTTCGGAGCTAAGATATCTAGCTTGTGCATTCATGGCGTCTGAGGTTTCTTGGGCGGGCTTCCGTTGTGGTGAAGTGGATCCGGACCGGAGGGCACCCACCGTAGTTGCTCCGATGAGCTCACCGATTTCCTTCCTCCGACAGCTACGCTGAATCTTTTAAACAACTCCTGCGTATACAAATTAAAGAATGCAGATTTATTTTATTTTTATCTGTGAACAGAAGTTTGTAACAAATCTCAGAAATACCATGGTGTTTCTCTTCCTCCATGGAAGACTTCGCTCTTCGTTTAAGCAACCTACATGCATTGGCAAAAATGATCTGAACGTTGAAAAGATTTATTCATTCGACAATCTATATACAGTATATACAATTTTATATGAACCTGCAGGACGGCCGCCGACAGCATCAGAGGAGAGCAGCAGGAGCGTAAAAACAGTCCAGAGAAGAAGAAGACACCGAGCTGCCATTAATGGAGTACTTTTGGCTATATTCTTTTCTACTACAGCAATTTGAACTGGGCATGGGATGTATGTGTATGGCTAGCTATTTATAGAGATTGAGAATATGTGACGCATGCTAGCTCTAGTGCACAGTTGGTTGATGCAACTCACTGGGAGTTTAATGATTTGCTAGAGATCATCTAAAGGATCTCGTACAGAGAAAGAATGATTACTATTTTGGTGCTCTAATGGCGGTAGAGGAGACCCCTCTCTCTCTCTCTCTCTCTCTCTCTCTCTCTCGATCCCGTCGATGTCGGCGCTGGTCAAATTCATCAATACTGATTTGGAATTGCACCGTAAAAGTTTTTTCTTAGAGAAGAGATAGCTGATCTCCTTCTGATATTCCTATGATCTTACCCATCTATCTACACACACCCATCCGGAGGGACTGTCTGAGCCATCTCTACCGTACGCTTGCCCTGTGGTGTGGTGCCAACGAGAAGTGGCTCGTTTATAATGGAGGTCAAGTGACGTTGGGTGTGATCAAACTTAATCATATATCTTAATGACCAGCTGGGGGACATCGAATGACAACCTTCGATTTGATGCCTAAAATTTAACTCTAGCAGTTACACTATATTGTTTTGCTTGCTATTAATCCTTCTTTGACAGCTTTGTTTTATTTATTATTATTTTATTTTTCGTATAGAAGATTTTTTGGTGGAAGCTTTTGTACAATAATTCTAGGTAGCTCTACCCCTAGTTTATGTATGAGTCGACTTACTGAACTTATATATCAACATTATGATCGAATTCATATTTTGAATATAAAATATGAGTAAATTCACGTTATTAAAAGATAAATAATGAAATCCTTATGGACTTGAATCGGTTTTCGTTTAGTATATAACACATGGTACAAAACGATATTCTTTTTTTAACATGTTCAACATGCATGGGAAGGTCACCCCAAAAGTCGTGTTTTTAAAATCACTAATAGTATGAACAATTTCTCAGATAAATATCTTGCGGATGATTTTACTTTGAGAAATATTTGGATAATTTTGATATTATAAAGGATAATAATGAAATAATATCACAACAGCAATCAGATTTTGGCAGTGTTGTGATTGATTGAACTCACTGGGAGTTTTTGGGTGCTGTTATTAATATTTATGAACGAAGATCCTGCATGGATACAGTGACGCAAGCACGTCAAATTTCATAATCATCTTCTCTTCTTTCCCAGCTTAGGAAACTCTGCTGACCAGATCTCAAACCATTTTATAATTCTTACCAGATGCTTTTTTACTGCGTCTAAGATGGAATTTACTGACCACCTACGAGTACATTGATGACGCATTTGATTTACCCACCTTCCATCCTCCCACCTCCCCCTCCCTCTCCCCCTCTCTCTTCTTCTTCTCCAAGTGCTGTTGTTCAACTGTACGCAGCTGTTTTACTTTGCTTTCAGATCGGGCGGTCCGTATTGCATCATGAATGAGGGTACCTGATCCGAGACAGAGGAGCCGGCACCGGGGATGCTCCTCCATGATCATGACGACAATTTCTTTTTGGCCTTTCGATTGATGAATTAGGAATTGCTGCCTGCATCATTTCGTAACTAAGTTTTACAATAATCTGATCATAAATTTTAAACTTACACCTAATTTACTTAAATTTATATATAATTTTTTTTAAAAAAAAAATAATTCAAAAAATAAATAACATAACTTTGTAATAAATTTTTTAAAAAATAATTAAATAATATATCAAATAATTAGATAAAATTATTATACACAAATGAATTAATATTTAAGTTTTCTTGTAAATTCTTTCTTCTGAGACCAGCAAACTACTAATATTTTTGTTAATTATTTTGAGATATTTTATGAATTTTTTAAAAAATATTTTAAAATACAAAATTTTATTTTTTATTTTTTTGAACGATTTTGCCGTTAAAACGTTTTTAAAAATATTTTTAAATATAAATTTTTTAGTGAATTTAGTAAAAGTTTTGAAATATATTTCTGTAAATTTTTTTGCAAATTTCAATGGTGCAGAACCCACCAAGTTTCTCGCTTGCTGGGAATAAATAGTGGGGATAAATTCAATATATGTGATTTAGAAGTGGGATAAAACGTAAGAGTGACGAATCATTATTCACCATTTTATGGCCTGCCCCTATTATGTATGCACTATTTAAAATGGAAAATATAATAGAATAATGTTTTTTTTTTGTTACTGTCATTAGCCCACGTTTATCTATCTCCAATACACGTTTATCTACTAGTTGACGGAATTTTATGAGAGATAAGTAGGACAAATACTTTGCACTTTTTTGCTCACAAGTAGCTCGGGCTCGAACTCGTTTAAGCTCGGCTCGAACTCGATTATTATCGAGCTCGAGTCGAGTTCGAGCACGAATTCAAACTCGAGTAATTAAACGAGCCGAGTTTGAGCATTGTGTTGCTCGGCTCGTTAGGCTCGCGAGCCTAAACGAGCTTTTTGTTTTTATTCAAATATTTTTTATAACAAATTATTTAAGTGAGTCCGAGCTTCGTGTTCGACTCAAGTTTGATCTAATTCATGCAATCGAGCCGAGCTCGAGTCGAGCTCGGCTCGAATCGACTCAAGCTCGGTTCAATTGGTACAATCGAGCCAAGCTCGAGTCGAGTTCGAGCTTTAGATTTATCGAGTCGAGTCGAGTTCGAACTCAGCCTTTGAAGCTCGTCGAGCTTGAGCTCGAGTTTGAGCTCGAGCTAAACCAATCGAGCCGACCTTGAGCACAGTGATACTCGACTCGAACTCGGCTCGTTTTCACCCCTAGTGATACCTCTTAAGTGCAACAGAAGACGGAGGGTATGGATATATAAAATTTTATATACTTATATCTTTAACTAGTGCCGTGAAATTTTATATACCCACATTCATACACCTAATTAGTCTATGATACCTCTTTCTACAGTAATTGGTAGCCACTTTTGATACAAAATTTACCACTGGTTGATAGGAAATGACTTTGGAGTATAAACTATACATGAAACTTATCCACATGTTTAACACTATGATGAATCCTGTAATTTTAAACCTGTCATAAATAAAAAGGATAATGACATATCAGCCCCCATTTCAAGTTTCAATTCCAAATCAGCCCAACATTTTCAAAAACGTCCATTTCAGCCTCCCATTTACTGTTAATTTTTTTCGGACGAAAATGCCTTTGACTGTTGAATGCCTAAAACACCTATCTAAGAGCATTTTTTGAAAAAAAATTTAACATAAAGTTGTAGATCTCGACAAGATCTACAACATTTATGTTGAAAACGTTTCCAAAAAATACTTCTAGATTGGTGTTTTCGGCGTCCGAACTGTTTAGTGGATACGGGTCGATCCGTTAATAGTTCGGACCCCGAAATCACCTGCTCGGAAGCATTTTTTGAAAAACTTTTCAACATAAAAGTTGTAAATCTCGTCGATATCTATAAATTTGATGTTAGAAGATTTTTCAAAAAATAATTTATATAGATATTTTTGACGTCCAAACTGTTAACAGATACAGGGATATTTTCGTTTGAAAAAAGTTCAAACAGTGTTTGGGGAGCTGAAACGACCGTTTTTTAAAACGGAGGGCTGATTTGGGCTTTTGTAAACAATGGGGGGCTGATATGTCATTATCCCTAAATAAAATTTCACAGCACTAGTTAACCGTATGGGCATAAATAGGATGGGAAAAAAAAATATATCTAATAGTCAATAAGAAAAAAAACACTACGATAAATTAATAAGTTGGTATGCTCGGACTCGGACACAAAATCAATTCGGATCTTTAAAAGAATAAACATGGTCAAATTCAAAGCTGTAGCGGCGGGCCAGACCGACTCCGGCCTTCAAAGACCAAATCTGGTCCATTGGTAGCCTCATAAGAACCAAGCAGTGGCAACCAACAGAGCTCGTCATCAATGGCGCCCGCAACTACGAGCGAGTCACACCCCTCACCTTCTTCACCAAACTGGAAGCAATTCATGATTTTCTGGTCGCCGCCATTACTGATCCTCGTTGTCGCTCTCTCTTTTAGTTTCAAATCTCTCAATCTTCTTCGTCTCTATCAGAATCCATCCAACTCTCCGCCATGCCCACCATGTGTTCTATGGATGGCCCCTTTCTTCTCCTCTGGCGGATACAGCTCTGAAGCTTGGTCATACATCACATCTCTCAAAGATCACCACACATTGGTTAATCTCAGAATTGAACACCACGGCGATCTCAACTCCGTCGAATTCTGGCTCGGTCTCCCAGAAGAATCGAAGAGCTTGGCTTACAAACTACACACTAACAGTGAATTTTGTCCATGGAATGAAACAGTGGTAATTTGTCACAGCGAACCAGGAGCTTGGAACCCGCCGCTGTATCAAACAAATCCGTGCCCGCCTACCGAGTATAACGAACCGCCTAGGTTTGTCATTGGCCGGACCATGTTCGAGACTGACCGGCTAAATATTGAGCATGTAAACAGATGCAACAAGATGGATGAAGTTTGGGTACCCACCGACTTTCATGTGTCAACTTTTGTCAACAGTGGGGTTAATCAGTCTAAGGTTGTCAAGATTGTGCAGCCGGTCGATGTTGCGTTCTTCGATCCCGCAAAGTATGACAAGCTAATTTTACCGGTCGGAAAGCCGGTAATAGGCGGTAAAAACCA
Organism: Xerophyta viscosa; assembly: GCA_002076135.1. Lineage (NCBI taxonomy): Eukaryota > Viridiplantae > Streptophyta > Magnoliopsida > Pandanales > Velloziaceae > Xerophyta > Xerophyta viscosa. Next base: position 256,349 of record MJHO01000203.1, on the reverse strand, counting down.
GGGGTACGAAGATAGTAACAATGTGTTTATATTTCTGAGTGTGTTCAAATGGGAGTACAGGAAAGGATGGGATGTCCTACTGAAGTCTTACTTGCAAGAGTTTTCCAAACTAGACGGAGTTGCATTGCATATACTTACCAATGCGTACCACACCGACAACAAATTCGCGAGCAAAATCATGAAATTTATTGAAGGCAATAGCTTGAAAGAGCCGCCGGGTGGGTGGGCTCCGGTGTACGTGATCGATAGACATGTCGCTCAAGCAGACTTGGCTAGATTGTACAAGGCTGCCGATGCATTTGTTCTACCAACTAGAGGGGAGGGGTGGGGGAGGCCTGTTGTGGAGGCGATGGCCATGGAAGTGCCCGTGATAGTCACCAATTGGTCGGGTCCAACGGAGTATTTGACAGAGGATAACGGATACCCGTTAACGGTTGAGCATATGACTGAGGTGCTCGACGGCCCTTTCCAGGGTCATTTGTATGCCGAGCCTTCTGCAACTAGATTGAAAGAACTGCTTAGGCATGTGGTCAACAATCGGGTGGAGGCGAAAATGAAAGGGAGAATAGCTAGAGAGAATATGATTCGAAAGTTCTCCCCTGATGTGGTGGCAAACATCGTCGCAAATCGAATTACAAAGATTTATGCTAATAGAATTAGATAGTTTTTTTGATAAGTTTTATGTAACCGTAGATGATGCTTTTTATGTAAAGAACAAGGTTTATTCTTTTGGCACTCGGTAGAAGTTTTGCACTGGACAACTACGTCATTTGAGGCTGATGTATGGTCATTTGATTCCGGCACTACGCTTCTGCTAAGAACAAGGCTTTTCATTGCGTAGAAAGAATACTCGTTGACCATACACCTACTGGATTATGAAATGAACTTGTTAAATGCAAATGCTAGTCTGCTTAATACTCTTTTTTTTTTTTTCTGAGCAGAACTCATTTAGGGTCATCTCTTTCGCCCTAGCGCGCATACGCTTGGACATCTGGCTTAGTCCAGAAGGACCGGTGCACGCTCATCCAATCCCTTTGGAGCTCCAGGCCTTTTGCTCGCAACGTACACGTCACGTGTGGGGGGCACACACGTGCGTACCCGTCTGCTGTACTGAAGAGTTATAGCAGCGGCCGACGCCGGGGTTCGAACCTGGGTGGACACGGTTCCTAAGCCGCGTCCCATCCAGTCAACCAAACGTCGCACCCCCTGCTTAATACTTTTAGCCATTCGTTTTCTAATCCTTGTACTCATTTGATTCTCACAGGTTTATATACGACGGAAAAGGATGAGTCGATCATAGGCAACTTATTCATAGCTGGTGCAAGGTATGCCTCTAAATTTGGTTTTAGATTGCTATACCACAAGGAAAATGTTTAGGCAACACAAGAAAATCCACAAGGATGACAAAGTTGGCTAGCCGAAATAAAACTGCTCGAACTAAAAGTCAACAGTAAACAATAAACTGAAAATAAACTGTTAAAAATTATTTATTGATTAATTTTTTACTTCTATCTTGCAATGACATTTTTTTTTCTAAAAGCAAGTTGTCAAAGTGACGCAAATTAGTTTATGACTAGTTTTGCACCCGTGTGGTGCACGATAGTAAGTCATATATATAAATAAAAATGTTAGAAAATTTAATTCTATATTTTTTAATATTTTTAATTTCATACAAATCTTATTTTTATTAAAGCATTAAATTTTATTCGTAACATATTATTAAAATAAGAAGAAATGTTAAAAAATGGCATACAAAAAATTATTAGAGGATTGATATTAATGGTATATGTATATGATTAAAAGATTTTGTAAATGGTAAAGTGTTATTTTAAAAAATTAATAATATATAATATAATTATTTTTAATACTAATTTTATGTCTGTATTTAAATTATTTTTATAAATTATTTTTAATTAATTTTTATTTATAATATTAGGTTTTTTATATTTTTTAAATAAATTATATGATTTTATAAATTTCTATTAATTAATACAAATGACACATGACTTTTTTAGAATAAAAATAAATGCCACATGGCACACCAAAAATTATTTAAAATGCTATATAGCATGACGGTTTTTATCACCCAGTTTTATATATATTTGATTAGTTTATTTCACAATTATTCTTTGTTTATTTTCTCTTCTTGCTACCGATGTCATATTAAAGGGTTATTTGCGTTTTTATGCCTTCATCATAACGAAACTATCATCATCAAGTTAAATGTTTTCGTCTTTCAAGAAAAAAGACAACGATAATTTCGTCATTTCATATGATGAATGGCCATAGGAATACCATTTTGAATCAATACAATTACGTAAATAATGAAGGCAAAAAGAGCAAATGCCCCCACATTAAGGCTTTTTTCTGGACTTCTAGGTTTATCTTTACATTTCCAGTCACTACATAGTTGGTTGCCTAGTTGCTGAGCTGAAAGCAGTAGCAGGCAGGATTTTCTCTAGATCTTCCAACAAATAAAGATTCAAATAGTAGCAATGATAACTGTACAAGATTAGATTTTTTTTTTTAAATTATAGTAAAAAGACTATATTCCGTAACCGGTCCACTTTTTGTACGACTGTCATAACGGATAAACTCACATATAGCACCGATCAGATAAAAAAACCTTCCGCACAGAGCGAACTGTGGAATCTCTCTCAAATCACATTTTATGCACCTACTTCTGCTGGAAAAACATTGGCTTCGAGGCTGGTGGACACATAATTATAGTTGGGGGGTTAAGCCACAAACTTATGTTTATTTATATCCAATAATATAATATATTATGTTGTCTTGTTCCAGAAGTTTTGCTTTATGATTCAATATCTGAAGACTTTAATAAGTATCGAGTCATAAGTTGATTGTTGGTATTTGTAATGAAAAAAACGACTGCAACTATTTCTAAGAATGTGGCAAAAATAATATTATATTTTGTATTGTAAATAAGAAACATATTATAATATGTAAATGCTGTCATTGCTAGTTTTCATATGGTTTGAACATCTTTAAGTAATTATTTAAAATATTAGAAGATCAATCTGCCCTATCCTAACGACCTAATAGGGTGAAAAAGAAAATGACGCTTTTAATTTCTGTTAAATATTAAATCCTTAAGCTGGTTTTGGGCTAATTTTTTATTTGGCAAAATCGAATAGAAACTAAAATAATAATTATCCTTCGTATATAAAACAATAGTAATTTGTTTCTGTCGTCTATATTTATGTAATAAAAAGGATGCATATAACTTTTTAAATAACAATGTCAAATAATTTTTTTTTAATCAAAATTATGAAAGTTTTGACCAAAAAGTATATCACGTAAAAAGAATATGTTTATCGTTGGCCAAAATTTACTTTTTACCCCTCTACTATATATTTTTGGACAATCATACCTCTTAACTTATTTTCGTGACTTTCGTACCCTTTTACAGGTAATATCAGACCGCGATGTCCCAGATGATGATTTAGACGTTAATCATGCTGATGTGGCACTAATTATAAGCTTTTTAATATTTTTTATTATATTTTTTAATAATGGTATGGGTATTTTAGTAATTTTGGTATTAAAGTTTATATTGACCGGTGGTTCGGCATAACACCGGTCAAATATATATTTAATACCAAAATTACTAAAATACACATACCGATATTAAAAAATATAATAAAAAATATTAAAAATCTTATAATTAGTGCCACATCAGCATGATTAACATCTAAATCATCATCTGGGGCATTGCGGTCTGATATTACTTGTAAAGGGGTACGAAAGTCACGAAAATAAGTTAAGGGATATGATTGTTCAAAAAATGTATAGTAGAGGGGTAAAAAGTAAATTTTGGCGTTTATCGTTCATAAGTTGGTCTGTGTAGATCTCTGAGTCTAGAAAGTCTTTCAAAAAGTTCTCAAAAACAATAATAAAAAAGGTAACTGATGGTGAGGGCATTCGAACTCGCAAGCGCCAACCACTTCACCCAAATGTTACGATTGTGAATATGTGACATACGTCCCACATATACTGGACCTGGAGGCTGACTGCCACCACCGCAGCTCCTCCTTGTGGGTCCGCTAGAGCGTCGAGCTACACCGCTAGCAAGTCCTTGGTGATACGATGAGAAATTATTGGGTGTATCAGGTGCACCACGTTATTTATGCACCAAGTGTATCATTTAGCTTTATTTAAAAAAAAAATTTAACATAAAAATTATAAATTTTTATAAGAAATATAATTTTATGTAGAAAAATTTTTCAAAAAATATTTTTAAATAGATATTTTGGTCTAATAAATATAACATCAAAAAAATATGTTAACTTTAGTGAAGATTTTGGAGTTTCAAAATACTTAGTTAGAAGTATTTTTTTTAAAAAAAAAATTCCATATAAAAATTATGTATCTCATCAAAATTTATAAATTTTATACTGAAGATTTTTCACAACAAAAAGCTTATAAATATATATTGTGTACAGAATAAGATAGTGAACGCGGTGCGTGTAATAATTTCTCTTATAAGACATATGACTACTTGTACAAATGTATTGATTTTGTAGTAGGTCAATTAGACTAGCTTCCATCAAAAGTTGTATCACTCTCCATCAAGTTAATTGTTTACACATGATAAATAAGAAGTGTTTAAATTATTGTTAATATGATGGATAGACATAACGCTAATACTTTATGCTTGGTTCGGAACGCATATCAAGTCGAAAGTATTACTTTTTTAATGCTGTCCAGATCAATACAGGCTGATAGATTATGATTAAAAAACGGTATCTCCAGTAACATCGAAGATTGGTGAATCAGAAAATTTTCGTCTCGTTAATATAAAAAACTATTATTTTACCACAAATAGTGGGTCGACAAACCAATTACATTGTAGTATTCACATTAGCGTTCAAGTGCTCGCTTGCGACTCGGAAAGCTTACATACATTTTTATTGTAATCTTTTTAAGCAGTAAAGGAAGTTGAATTTCAAATAATCTTTTTTATAAATAATACAATCCACAAAAAAAGTCTTTTCTCTTAAATTTTCAGCTACCAAAACCTCTAAAGCCCAAGTGGGTTAGGATTGAGGCATTTAGATGATAAGAAAAAGGAAATATCAGCTAGTACCTAATGCTTCATCTCTAACAATCAACTACTTTCCAACAACTATTCCTACCTCGTTTTAGGTGTACTATATATCTGACAACCAATAGCAACGAACCAAGTCATCCGAACAGGTGAGCCCATTCATGCAGTGCACGTAGTACTTTCCTTTCGAAACCCTGAGCGTGTCCAACGAGTCCTGCTGCTCCGCTGAACTCGTAACGTCGCGTCTCCTCGCTTATCATGTTCCTACAATTCCAAGTTATAACCTCCCCGCTTGCAGAACACGCACCATGATCTTAAACCAAAAGTGTAACGCCACGTGTGAACAAGGTCTTGTAATTCATTATTGGTGGTGGAAGTCAGTGAATCGTGTTTTGTGAACATTTGGGTACCATGGCATGTAAGCACGCTCCATGCGCCTGCTTACTGAGAATTGTTTTATTTAATTAAAAGCTCGTGTCAGAAAACAACCAAGATAATTAATTAACAAATAATGAATTGTAACTCCCTACACTACACCTTCCTTATATTTAAGCAAACCAACCTCGCAATCTCTCCTTCTCCATTGCTCATGGCGTGCAGCGGGACGGCTACCGTTGGAAAGCAGCTGCCGCCGGCGAAGTCTCCGGCGGAGCTGGCTGACTTGCTAGCCGCCTTCGGTCTGCTCGACCGGCCGATCCGACCGACGTTCATGAACCGGGTTCAAAGTCACCCGACCAACCGGAAGAACATCAAGGTTCTTTTTGCTAGTAATTTCAATACGCTGTTTGTTTTGGATGTTCTCGAACAGTTGAACTCACATCTCACTTGGGTTGGTTGATAGGGACTTGGACCGGTCGAGTGGCTCGAACCAGGCTACCACCTTCATCATGCTGTGCCATCAACAGCAACTCCGGTTTGCGCCGCCTTTTTTAACCCTTAGACATAATTTATAGTTCATTTGACAATGAAGATTTTGATCGTCTTGCTTGGTTCATGTAGGAAAACCCGAGCCACGGACTGAACAGAGTTCTTCCGGTTCAAGTTAGGGGTCATACCAGACAAAGTAGAGGCACCGGCGTGTTCCTCCCTCGAGTCCCGGACCATAGCAGTAAGTGTCAAAAGAAACTCTAGAAAAAAATTTGTTTTTTTAATAAAATAAATGTATTCTATAAATCTCCTGAGGCTAGGGCAAATATCGCTTTATATTCTTCCTAAATTTTTATATCGTTCCGCTCTTCCGAAAACTTTCATACCACTTTATTCCCTCTAAAAGTATTATAGTACCGTAACATACAACAACAATACTGAAGGTGATACACGATCGCTCCATATGATCGTTCTATATTGTCAAATAATAGTATTTCAATAAAAATAACATTTCTATAAGATATAAAGTTACAGTACTATGAATGTAGTATTACAATACTAAGGGGAATAAACCGATAAATAAAATTTTGGGTGGATCCAAATGATATATTATTAAAAGTTATAGATGGATTGGACTTAGTATTTGGTTTATATAATATATGTAGGAAATTGAATATAACCCGTTTGTTGACTTGCGTTCAATGTATGCATGACCATCAATATCCAAAAGGTGGATGACCTGTAATCTACTACTATTCTATTAAGTGGATGGATAGTGCATAATGTCATACCTCGCTCAAGTTAAGACTTGTTCACGCCATAATAAATAGCAATGACGCATTGAACTTGTGACAAATTACGAACTCATAGCACTACTCGGGGTTCTTACGTGTTGTATTGTTTTAAGCTGGAGCAGTGTACTAACTGTATTTAGCCTATATTTGAATTTAAAATAGCTTGGCAACTAATTTTTAAAAAATGTATAGAAGACAAGCATAAAACATCACAAATGAAGCTTCAAATGTTTTCTTAGTAGCAATTTAATGGATGTATGTTCTGATTATGTAAATATGTTTTTATTATCAGATTTAAAAGATAGAGAGCACAAAAAACGAGAGCAGAAAAAGCAGGTGAAGAAGTGGCAGAAATCGTGCAGCTACAGTCCACCTGAGCTAAACCTTCCTGCAGAATGGACTTACTGATCCACAATATCGGCATGGGATATGTATGAAGTATATGGATATAGCAAAAAATAGCGAAATAAAGCATGTCCAACATTTTCCAAAAACAAAGAAAGTGAAGAATAATGAAGAGCATAAACAGATTGGAACTCACTTTCCAACTTAGCTCTATTGTTGCTGGGTTCTTGTTTCCGCCATTGCTATACGCTATTGCTGCAAAAGAGATAGCTGAGATATTCTCAATCACACAAGCTTTGCTTTTCTAACAATTAAATTGGTATCTTTTTTCACATTAATTACAAATAACGAGCTCTATGTTGTGGAATATGTATCGATTTTCACAGTTAACATCTCAGACAAGAAGGATTTTGCAGAAGCCCTTGACTATTACTCGAAACTCAACTACATAAAGCATGAGGGATGCAGCCAGTGTGAAGGAAAAGTTGCCGCCAAAATAATTGTATGCCACGGCCCAATACATCTTAGGGAGCATTGATGTTCATTACTAGCAGTTTGAAGAAAATAAAACAAATAGCTCTGAAGCACTAGACTAAAACCAGGATAGACGCTCTTCAAATCAGCGGCCATTAGAATCTATGAAAATATGGAATTTTAGGTGGTTCAGAAAATGACAAGCAATCATAAAAGTAACTCAATGAGAAACTAAAAGATCTCTTTCTCCAAAAACCACAAAGAAAAAAAAAACAACTATAACATAAGTGTAAGATCCTCTGATGTTTTACACTGATGGTATGAACATGCAAGATTTTGACTGATTATGAAACAATTATGTACGCTGCATGTTTTAAAAGTGCTGAAACCCATAAACCATGTGTCTGGTGGGTCCAACATCTATCATAGAAGTGGTGCAAACTATTCGAAACTATTTGTGGGAATGCAAAGTTTAATCAATAATGTTATGCAAAATAGAAATTTCTTCCAGCTGATGTCTGCAGCGATCCCAAATGGGTACTAAAATGGTGCATGTCAACCACATACCTTATTTGGCTGCTTATCGTCTTATTTAATCTACTTGTTACCAGGTGACTAAGAGTGTGGGGAATGGGAAGCAAAACCGGATGGCAAATGCCTATTAGTTTCGAATTATACCCTGCAAATAATTTTTTAAACAAAGGCAAAGTCAAAAAGTAAAGTTGCTTGAATGACCAAAATCGGCAGTTTATATTCTGTTATAAGTATTCTAATGCATCACTGTTAAGACTGCTTCAGAAAGCTCAAACCATCAATGGAAATTTAGTTATTCTAAAATCTAAAAGTAGACAAGAAATGAAGTTTAGTAAGAGCAAACATCATAGAGTAACATAGGCATATGCTCGTCCTTACCTTCAATTCGTTGCCAAAAACGCAAGCTTTGTAGAGAATCTATATCCTCCAAATGACAAGAATTACTTGTTTGCCTCAGTTGCTGTTATCATGTGTATAGCCTTTTGACGCACAAATTGGCCTTTAACTCTTGGCCGCTGCTCCGCAAGCTTTTTCCTACTATGATATCTAACCTGTAAAATGGCATGTTAGATTTAAGTAAAACTATAGAGCATGTGCATAGCAAAAGAACTTGAAAATATAACCACCATAGCATTTGTTCTGCTACATTGAGCATATAGCTAGTTGTACAAATTACCTAGGGATTCTTCTACCTAGGAATACACATCTTGTCCTTGTTATAAGCATTAATCATAGCCTTCAGATATAGCCAAGACCGGTACATGTTACTACATCTGGCATGATTATATGTCATAAGGTAACAATTTTTGCAAGCTAAAGAAACTTACCAAGTAGATGGTATATAAATGTTTGGCTTCAGAAAGTCCACTATGACCATGACAGTTTAGTAACATTCATGCTAGGTGCCTTACTACCGAGTAAACTACAAGCGTATGTGATCTACATGCACATCTTTTATTAGTCATGCAGGAATCCTAAACGACACAACATGAAAAAGCATGTCCTACCCTCAAAGAACAATTGGGCTTACTGGTCAAAATAACATGTACCCTAGATCAGGGGGTTTCATTTACTTGGACACTTTTGTGATGCATGTCTGAGATGCTTTGACTATTGCATTCAGAAAGTGGAAAGATTAACAGTTGAATTTGACTAGCAGCTAAAGATGCAAGAAACTTCCACAAAAACTGGGAGTTCTCCTTACCCTCTTATCAAAGCAACGCTCCTTTCTTTTCAAGCGGAACTTCATGAGGGCTGCCTCACAGTGAGCATGATCAGAGTCCATTGGTCTCTTGTTGCAGTTCTGCACACCAACTTCATTCCCACTCTCTGAAGCAGCTACTGTGTTTCCAGTGGCATCTGCAGTGTCTCCGCTACAATTGCTTCCGGCACCATAGTCAAAATCCTGGCTACTCTGATTTATTGTCTCTGCCAAGGAGCACTGTAAACCACTTGGAAGTCCCGTCTTTGCACTATCTTGTTGTCTACGACGAAATGGATCACAACCATCTTTCTGAGAACATGCATTCTGTTGCAAGTCCTTGTGCCCTGTCTGATCATTGGAAGTTTGATTTTTTGAGGTCGCCGCTGCATCTGAACCATGTAAGCAGCTAACCTTCAGCAAGAACCCATCATCAACACTAGATCTATCTTATAAGTGGTACTGCGACGGATAGCACCAGTACAAGTAGTGGTACACACTGAAAAACTCCTTCGCAGATAAAGGTCGACACATAGCTCATAGCTACCAAGGATAAGTGGCAACGTGATATAATACAAACCGCAATCTTCTGAGGAAGCGGGCTGTGAGTAGAGACAAAAAGCGCGGAAGCGTGGTCCACTGGCTGTGCGAGGCGGAGAGTACCACGTACCCATACCCATATCCTGGCCTTACGCTTGCATCATAAGATACCAGGGCGCCACCATAATTATCATCTGACCGATGACATAAAATACGAGGCTATCCAGACTTTCAATTTATGACGGATTACGCGTGGTAGAAAAGAAGGCAGTCTCGTTTTTACTTTATAGAGACAGCGAAGGGCAAGGTTTCTTGGGCTTCCATCACGCTACACTATTTAATTATGTGATAGTTATAGTTGCTGAACAAGCGCAAGCTTAAGTTAAACCCATAAATTCATTTTGCACGCTCAGCAATAAGATTCTGATGCTGTTATGGGAGACACGAACCTCCTGGCAGACCGATGCGCGTTAAGGAGCATCCTTTTATCTCACTCACTCCTATCGGTTCGAAGGAGAAAAAGCTATAGACAATACATAGAAACATTGCGTCTTACGACTTCCTTTCTGCTTAGAGGGATAAATCCGATCTTTGCCTTAACCATACCAAGAAGGTCATTCGTCGAGATACTCTTGTATTCTATATGGAAAGAGAGATTGTGCTAGGAACAATATCTCCAGTTATCATTCTTCATCAATTTAGAAATACTAGCCAATATAAAACATACAAACAGGTATCTTCTGCATATCTTCTAACCGGATTAATCATAAAATCTCGACTTAGTGCATTCCTTGGGTAATTTATAAACACAATCAAAAGGATGTGAAAATTAGACAATACTCGGCGTGCCGATTATATGTATATATGATAGGTGTTGATGAGAGCACTCTTTCCTCACGTACTCTGGCTTAGCTATACATATTGATCAAGCTCCTTATTGCTACAACTACTATAAGTTATATTCATTCATATTACACCATCAACCCCATAAATTAAATCACGTTCTCTCTAGGCTTCGACAAATTATAGAGATGTAAATAGGGAATTAAGCTAAAACTATTTTCTTTCACCAAAGAACGACTCAGGCATTTTCTTCCAGATGCACTAAATGATGTGAAACACTTGTCTCATTAGCAGGATTATCTTTATTTAAGACATTTCTCTCATCGAATACATTCAAATTTAGTTTAGGTGGACTATACAGACAATAAGTTTATACGAACTATGCACAAAACAATAATATCCTTTGTAATTGATATTATGGCATGACTTCGCTGTTATCTTTTCATCTTTGCATGAGCCTTGCTCTTTTACAAATAAATATAAATAAATATACAGAATTCAAATCTTATTCCTTACAAATAATCTGTATTCTTAAGACAAAAAACCATCTAGAATTACTATATAGGAAGTATATCTGCTGTGCCTTCTACAGCTCAAGTGAATCATCAATTACAAATACACTCCAATTAGCTTTAGATGCCATTGGATGAGTGCGTTGTAGAAACGAAAAGCGGAATCCTATATGACTAGTAGATAGTAGCAATCTGCTATCAGAAGTTTATGATCTAATGGATATTCTTATGGTCTCGGCAATTAGCTAAGCGAGTCAAACCGAGGACTTGCGCGACTGGGAAAATATGGAATGTCAAGAGATAAGCAAAGGGAACAAGATGATGTCCGTGAGAGAACGGAAGGACTAAGTAACAGCTCTCAATCACTGTGAAGAGGGCTTCCTTATTAATAACATGACAAGACCCTAAACATTACTATCTTGCTTTAAAAAAACGTAATGACGTAACCCAGAGTCAAGCCAAAAGCATACTTAGCTTGAATTGACAAATTCTAAACCGAAAATACATAGACGCAATGAGATCACCATCTAAAACAGTACAATAAGAAAGAAGCAATCCACACACCTCGAAATTTAACTTCATTACATGTGGCTATCAGATGCAAACCAAGTCAGAGGCAGCATCATGAAGGGAGTGAAAGCCAACCAACAAGAATTCATGTTGACCAAAAAAAATACTTATCAAGCGACACTCAAGAAATCATGATTCAGTAGGACGGTTAGAATAATGAAGCATAGACCCTAGCAATGAATCCAGATGAATAGTCATTCATCTTCTTCATTTTGTGACCTGTTGCCTGCCAACCAGCTTGTTGCAATGGTCCTCTTGCAGAAAGCTCCATCTCTGGTTGGGGATTAGTTAATCCATTCTTTGCATGAGATGCATCTTTAGCCACTCCCGATACCTCATTGGAAGGCTCATTTTTGTCTCTCATGGCAAAATTAGATTGTCCATCACTTACCGACTTTATAAAGCACATCATTCCCTGAAGAGGCTTAGTCTGCTGATTTATTCCATGATGAGTGTTTCCTCCCTCTGTGGTTGTCATATATAATGTGCCTTCGCTACTTTTCTTATGTGTGGATACACTATGAATGTGATTTTGATTGTAACTTGTTTCAGCAACACAGGAGTTCTGTACGGGCAAGATTATTTCAACTCCTATTGCAACAGATTTGTCTGCACAAATAAAGCAAATAGCCATTACATCTGAGTTTATTCCTCTCAGAGAAATTTTTACATGAGAAAGTATGAGAGACCTTCTCCCTTCCTGGAGCCGTCTGCTTCTAAAACATTTTCCATCACCGTTGTTCTATTAAGCGGCTTGTCTTCTTGTGCTTCTGTATCCTTATAGGTATTCCCCTGTTCAGCTATTCCGGGTTCTTTAGGCTTTGAAGAGCTTATAATTTCATTATCTGGTTTACTGCATGTACTCTGAGGAATGATACAAAAGCAAACCCACTAGTTAAGCAGGCATTCACATGCTTCCATCACATTCGGAGTTTGGAATTTCTTGAAAATAGCAAATTTTTTTTCGAAGTACGAAAGTCAGTCTTACTTGTGCATCACTTTCTTCAATGCTCTTTATGCCAGTCTTAGAAAGGCCACCGTTATTTGCATTGATGCAATTGCTAGCAGCATTGTTATCAGACACGTTGCCAAAGCTGCCTAACTGCACCAAGCATGCAATTAGCTACTAGCTACAATCATCCTGAATTTAACTCGTGTTATTCATATTAACATGTTTGCTGCAACCCAACAAATTTCCAATAACTGTTTTTTTTTTTTTTTTTTAAAAAAAAACACAACCGTGTTGGTGAAACAAGTTAAACTGTTTGGAATTGGGTTGTTTATTTAACCCAAAAGTGGCCCAAAGTCATTTTTGGCTACTTCCAAAACTCACTTCTAATGTATATATCCACACTTTTTTGGATGCGACAAGGATGAAATAGAGTTACTAGGAGAGATTAAACAACAGTTAAACAATTTCATTTTCTCAAACTATATATCCGAAACTATGGCTTCCTAAGAAGCATAGAACTCCCCTAGACAGCAATTTAGAGAACATGACACGTCTCCGACACAACGTCTTCTGGATACTCCCTAATACTTATCCATATGCAAAAGAAGTGACCAATTTTCTTTTTAAATGAGGCTGCAGGCATGTGTGTGCGTTAATAAATATATATATATATATACACATACATACAATTTGATCGAACTAGATCTAGCCCAACTGACACAAAATTATATAATAATAAATAATTTTATTCCTTTGGAAATGTGCTGTTTAATGCTTTATGATTTACTGATTGCTAATTTGATAAGAAACCATCGTGTTTAGCCTTAGTTAGCCTTCACCTATTACATTGATAGATATTTTTAAATTTGAATTTTCTAAGTAGTATCCTCAGGGTGTTGTATTCTTTCCTTTTTGAAAAATCACATAGCAATGTATCCATCATGTCATATCCGTATCCATGCTTCTTAGCCTACACATTTTGAGTGATCCATACATGTAAATGTGATTTATTATTTGTTATCTAAATGAGTAATTTTCAGGTATTATGCGTGATGCAGTAAGCAGTATTCTGACAAATTTTCAAGATAAAATAAAATTAAGTGAGTCGTATAGTGTTGTAATGTTCAATACAATAAGCAACATACGCAGTGCCTTCTCCAAACATGTTGCCACAGGTTGCGTAGCTCGTTCTTCCTCACTGGCTTCAACAGGTAATCAACAGCACCTTTTAGCATGCATTTATGTACAAGCCCTGTCGAGTCGTGAGAAGACGTCACTGCAGCAAACAACAACATCTTACATATATATTCACTTGCATGATCAACCACATCGATGAACTAAATCCAAGTAAGAATTGAACTACTATGACTTACTAATAACAGGAATGTTCTTGCACTCTTCTGTAGCCATGATCTTAGTAAGCAAACTTAGTCCTAAGAGAGATGGCATATCGACCTCCGCAAGTACGAGGTCGAAGTTATAATTCTTCTCCTTCATAACCTCCCAGGCCTTCATACCATCCGCCACCGCCGCCACTAAAACCACACCAAATCAATTCTCAGTATTCAGTAAACCTTAAACAAATCATTAAACCTTACTCAACCAAATCAACCTAAATAAAACCATACCAAATCGATTCTCACTAAACCTTAATAAAATCAATAACTAAGAGTCGATTACTCACCGATATAGTTGCATTTCCTGAGTAGCGCGGCGACGATATGGCGTGTCGAATCATCATACTCGACGAGCAGCAGTCTCAGCGCTCTTCTCCGCAGTAATCTCTCCCACTGTACCGCCGAAGACGCCGCCGGTGCCGGAACTCCCCCTCCCTCCTCCATCGCCGCCGATCGCCGACGAGAAGGAAGAGAGAGAGAGAGAGAGAGAGAGTGTGTGTGTGTGTGAAAGAGAGAGAGAGAAGAGGGCGGGAGGGAAATATCTGAAATGAGCGCCACGTAGGACATGAAATCAAAAGGATGGGAGAGTATGGGAGTAGAGGGACTACATGGCTGGTTTTGCAGCCACTTGCACGTCACAAACTGAGCCAAGAGATATTTTCTCTGCGATCTTCTATTCTAATGGCGTGGCCTAACTTATTCCTAATATTTTCGTAGTGGGCAAAGGAAGATTTTAATCTCAAACTTACGCAGTTCAATTGATGGTTCATCTTATTTAGCATTAGATAAGCATATTAAAAAAATCTCATAGCGTAATAAATGCCAAGTGATATTATAAAATACTTTTATTACATTGTATAATTACAAAAACAATATATATATATATATATATATATATTTCTTAATTTCTAAAACGAAACTATTTAATTTAATATTTATTTATATAAAAGAACTAACAATTTCGAAACTTTATAAAAAATTTTTTTGAAAAAGCTGCCTTATGGGGTTTGGCGCGGACCCCAACCAGTAGATTAAAAACAAAAAATTATACAAGTAAAAAGTTATATCTAGTATATACAGAAAATAAAATACAAAAGAGAAAACAATATAAAAAACAAGAATTTCGAAACTTTGTAATTGTTGAACCCCAATTTTACAACTAATTACCACAGACATGAGAAAAAAAAAATGCTTTGAAGTAACATCTACATTATTACATATATTAAGAAAATATAAAATATATAGTTTAATAATAAACTTTTTAATTCCGATCTTAAAACCTGAGTGTTTTGCCCACCGCAACTAGATAGCCCTTTTGGAAAATTAGTATCCAACTTGAGCTAGTCATACTACTAATCATTACCTGAAACCTTTGTTAGAGCCACATCGTCCTGGCCTAGAAAATCCACTGTCGCCTAACTACTCGATAGTAATTCTTTTTTTTTTTTTCTTTTTCGTTGTAACGAAACTAGAAAAGGTTCAATTGTTTTGCTCCTCAAAATTGAAAATAGTTGGCCTATCCAAATTTTGATTTGATCCTCCTTTTTTTTATCAACGGTGATACTAAGTCCTTTAAGTCTTTACTAATTTATAAAGATCAGTCATTACATCAACTTACAACATAGATATTACCATATATTGTGGCAAAGCAAAAAAAATGATACTCTAAAAGGGAGAGAAAATGTTTGCTCCACGAGGTGGTCATGCAAGATGATTGGCTTCTGGTTGCACGTAAATCTCCCAGTCATGCCTATGAATCTCGCAGGACTCTTAACTAATTCCTAAAAAAAATCTTATATTGCTTTTCTACTTTCAAATAGCTGAGCACTAGTAAAGAGTACGCTTCAAAAATAATTTTTTTATTAAAAAGAGGCAGGATCCTCACAGCCTCTGAGTGTCTCCGCCGCAATAGACTTCCTAATTTCCGCAGCGGCCAGTCTAGATTCACCTCTATAAATTATGTCGAAATCTATTTTCACTCAACTATTTAAAATTTTTAAATAGCTACAGAATAGTTCCATCTACTAATACTATTTTATTTGACTGAATACTAATTTTTGCATGCCCTGTCTGTGAGAATATTATCCAACAAATGCATAACATTATTTTTAACCTAAAAAGTATTTACATTCTCATTATAAAATTTTAATAATTTGTCGACATATAGTAGCGGGCTGTCAAGTACTAGTTTGTTATGGAGTTTTAAAGACGGCAATTTGATTTTTTTTTTCTTTTTTTTTAAATCATTAGACTTCTACTTAGAGAAATTAAAAGCAGGATTTTTTCCTTTTCTTTTGCAGAGGAGTGTAAGGTGTAGAGACGCTTATAATTGATAATATCCTATCTGATTTTGATTAATTAAGTTGCTGTTTGTCCAAAATGGCAAACAGCAAATGTCCGCTGAAAATATGTAGTAGAAATTGAGGTGCCAATTGGACGGTGGGATTCGGTGTTTCCTGTTGGGGACATTATCGAGGGTTCATCACCGGTCCACCGGACCACCGGAGTATGTATGCATTGTATGGTTAGTAAAGTTGCGTTAACGGGTTTCGGATCAGGACAGAGACGTGACAAATGGGTCTTAGATATTTGTTATTTTCCCAACTGAAAATTTAGTTGCATTCGGGTTGTGGACATGATCAAAGATCCATCCAAGTTCAGTGTTAGCTAACGAATCTGGACGTCCCAACTTGCTAAGTTACTTTACAAAAACAGCCTCATATGAAACATGATTACTTTATAATACCCTTTACAGAGACCGGATCTCCTCTGATAAAAATCAGGATTCCGGTGGTCTCCATCTAGACCGTTTATCGGTCCAGTACGTATTACAAAAGTATTTTTATGAAAATCGTTAAACTATAAATTTATAGATTTTGATATGATATCTAACTTTGTAGTTGAAATTTTTTTAAAAACATATTAAACATTATTTCAAAATGACGATAAAAAAATTTCATCATTATTTTAACATAATGTTCGATATGTTTACGAAAAACTTTCGACAATAAAATTGTAAACTACATAAAAATCTACAAAATTATAGTTCAAAATATTTTATAAAATACTTAAAATATGTCAAATAAATTGATAAAAGTTTAATTAAAAAAAATCTCACTGTACATGCTGGACCAATAAACGATCCAGATAGAGACCACATATAGATTCTCTGTGGCGAGGATCGCATTCTCCCTTGGCAGACCCATTTGATGGAAGATACTATTGATTGTTGTTGTTGTTGCTTTATCTATACGTTGTTGGTACTAATTGATCGAGCTGGTCCTCGACCGATCAATGAAGTGTTCAAAAACAGTAATGACTAGGATTAGAAACAGATGATAATCGTCAAAGATGATCAAATCACACAAGACACAAACGATTTTAACGTAGAAACCCTTGAGAAACAAGGTAAAACCACGGGCTGTCACGTAATGCCAACGAAAGAACGACTTCCACTGAAAATAAGAATGAATACAAATCTCTCATACACTCTTCTCACTTTCACAGTATATCTCGGTACCTCTATCAACCAACCCCCTTTTTTGGAGTTGTTTCCTGCCTTTTATAGCAATTATGGAGGACATTCCCTAAGCCCGGGCGGCCCTTGAGCTTTCTCATTTAACAGCCTAATAATTACGACTCATTAACTGCCTACCTTAATGAGCCTTTATTAGGAATCATAAAGAGTGCGTCGGTTACATTCCTCCGCGCGTGCATGTAACGGTCCAACTTCCCATAATCTGCTGGTGTCGACTTCGGATAAGATTGCTACCGAGGTGTATGTCGGGAGTCGACCGTTGGTGATACATGTTCCAGCAAAGGGTCTCGATGTCTATCTCAGGTAAACACTTGGTTACGTCTTGAGTTTTTACTTCGGGTTCGGCCCATCTTCCTATTCAAAGCACGTCAGCATCATAACACGTGGAAATTCAGAACGGGGTTATATCACTAATATAGCAAAAATGAAAGTCGAATCATATGTGTACATTTTTTAAAGTTCAGGAACTGTATAGTATTCTACTGTATAAAAAAAATGATGAATATGAATCAACCATATACAAATGTAAAATCATAATATGTTAGTCTCTGCGGATAATTTAAGTGTTCAAGATTTATTTGTAGAGATAGGAAGCACGGGCACTCTATAATTTCGTCCGGTGTAGTGTCCGATATGGATACGCCGTGAACACGGCTGGACTCGTGTCGAACACGCCGGTGAAATGTCCAAAAAAAAGAAAAGAATTTTGGATACGCCACATTATAAATATATATATATATATATTTTTTAAAAAAAATTTCAAATTAAAAGTTATAGTTTTTTCTATGAAATTTATAATTTTATTTAGAATTTTTGTTTTTCAAAATTATTTTAAATAGGTATTTTCTGCTCCAAAATTTTAATGGGTTTACAAACAGTTTTTAAAATCCGTTGAGATATTAAGATATTATTTTTTGATCTTGATCGCCAAGTTCAGTTTCTATCATACATTTCGATCGGATACTGAACGGTAAACGGTAGACCATCTGACCCTCCCAACCAGGGGTTGATAGAAATCGAATCATTGAGCTATCATTCATGAGGATAAGACATTAGTCTCCTCTCAGTATCTAGCTCCGTTAACCAACTGGGCCAATGCTGGTTGGTTATTAAGAAAAATATTCAAAATAAAAATTATAGATCTCGTCAAATTCTACAACTTTTATATTAAATTATTTTTTTTAAAAAAATATAAAAAAATATTTAAATTATAAGAATAGAAATTAATATATAGAATGGGGCAGAAACTTTATGTCCATCAGACATCTCCGATCGATCCGATGATGCAGATTCAAACTTCTGTTGTAACTGCAATAACAGCTATTTGGATGTCTGCGACAACAAGGAAGGAATTAGCAACCCATCCTCTGACGATCTTCATCCAATTCTTCAGACTTCACCTGCAACTTCTGAACACGCCGGCCAACTCCAGTCCGTCAGGGTTCTGACAAAAAAATTCAGAATTTATAGGTTGCAGCATAATTTTGTTATGAAGAACGCCGATTGTGCAATAATAATCCCAAAATATCCTAAGCTGGCGTTGCAGCCATGCAAATAAAGCAATGGGCCTGACGCCCGGACCGAATCCAAATTACTGGACGTATCTGTAACGGACAAACGGCCCACGTGCCGACAGTCCACTGAGATCACCACTGGACTCCTATCTAACCGTCCATTCCCATCTCGGCGCAATTATTGGGTTAATTAACAAATAAAACTAGTCAAATGTGTCCGTGCGACCGACTAACCACCACTACGAGCCAAGACAAAGATTAGCGTAGAGATCAGCATCCCATAACCGTCGGGATAATAACATATGTAACACAACGGAGATCTCCCGCTCACGAGGAAGAAGAATAAGACGAACAACTGCATTTCATTTCGTCCTCTCATCTGGATCCAGCTTTGCAGAGATTGTCTCGGGATGGGTTTTCCGGTGACGGTGGCGGCGTTGTCTGAGCGGGCGGCGCTGATCAGGGACTCGCTGCAGAAGAGCCAAGCGAACACGGAGAGCATGGTCACCATTCTCGGCTCCTTCGACCACCGACTCTCCGCTCTCGAGACCGCCATGCGTCCAACCCAAGTACATTCATTTCATCACTCTAACTAATTTGTTTCCAGATACTTATGGATTCAAATTTGGCAGTTGAAGACGCATTCGATCCGCAGAGCGCACGAGAACATCGAGAAGACGCTGAGATCTGCCGAAGTGATCCTCGGACAATTCGATCTCTCTCGCCAGGTACCATTTACCCAAATCGAACACGGAGAGCATTGTAACCCATGATTGATTTCCGGTACATGCAACGGGTCGAGAAGGTGTCCATCTCGACTGTATTTAGTTGTCTAGGTCAGGGGAAGTCCCGATCTGACAGTTTACCTGCTCATGCAGGCTACTAAAAAGAGCAATAATGTATTGTTATAATGCAATTTATTTTTTCGTGTAACTGATGCAGGCAGAGGCAAAAATACTGAAGGGGCCGCATGAAGACTTAGAGAGTTATTTGGAGGCAATTGATCAGCTGAGGAACAATTTAAAATTCTTTAGCTCTAACAAGACATTTAGAAGCTGCGATGCAGTGCTTAATCATACTAATAATTTGCTAGCTAAGGCCATTGCAAAGTTAGAAGAGGAATTTAGGCAAATATTAACTAATTACAGGTTAGTCATCATTCCCCACAATCTGTTCCTTATCTGTGGATTTTACTATGATTTTCAACAAATGTTCATAGAGATGTAGTAACTTGATCATGTTTCACATTTTCCATGCAAATAAATAATAAATGCTGTCTGTAATTGCAAATGTAGCCACTGAATAAAAAGTTTTAGTATGGTAATTAGTCATATTAAATCTGTACAATAATAATAGAGTACTCAAGCCTTTGTTATGTTCGTGGTTAGAGAATAGAGCTGCATGCTCATTTTCATATTCATGTTTCATAGGAAAAACGAAATCTTAATATACAACCATTATAGTGATAGATGCTATTAATATTTTTGAAGAAGTACTCTGCAAATCCTGTCTTTTCCGTTATATGAGACGATAAACTAAATATGTATGTCATGTTATACATGTGGTGTGGAGGAGAGGCCTTTTTTATGTACTTTCTATTTTTTTTCCCCTTCATAGTTTAGTCTTAATGGCATAGAGACATCAGAAGTGTGTTTGTAGTGTTTCTTGTCTGTGATCTGCTGAACCTGATTAGCACCGTGATGTTAGTACAATCTAGCTTGTTTTGGTTATGAAATTGTGTTTGTCTGAAGAGCTAAATGTTATCTCTTACCGAGTTTATAACATAGAAAGGTTTGCTTAATTCAACCTTGGGAAAACATCTTGTAAGTTGGCAAAAGTATTTTAATTATCTTTCTTTTATATTTACGTGCCATGGATAATCGTTCTAAAAGATGTTGGATAATTGCAATGTCTTGGACAATGATGCAATTCATACATCGTCAGAGTTATAGTGGCCCATATTTAATATTCTTGGCATGATTATAGCAAACCTGTGGAACCAGATCGCCTTCTCGATTGCCTTCCTAATTCTGTACGACCATCGCATGGATCATACGGCCACCATGGTGAAAGTGGCAACAACTTCTCTGCCGGAAATCAACCTGACCACCAAGCCAAAAGTTTAACCACTGCCATATTGACACCTCCAGCTTTGATTCCTCCAAGAATTTTGCCTTTGTTGCACGATTTGGCTACTCAAATGATCAAAGCTGGTAATCAGCAGCAGTGCCTCAAAATCTACAGGTATCAGTAGGTATTGCATTTTCTTTTATATATATATATATATATATATATCTGTATGTGTGTGTGTTATTGATATTTTCCCATTGAAATCAAACAGAGGACCACAATCTTTTTAGCTGCTTGATTACAGTGTGTTAAACATATCACGCCATCATCTCTGTTGCCATATATATATATATATATATATATCATTGAAATCAAACAGAGGATAAATCCATCTTCGACTCGGCTTCTGGACATTAAAACAGTACAGGTCAATGATGGTCTTGTTTAAAAACCACAATCTTTTTAGCTGCTTGATTACAGTGTGTTGAACATATCACGCCATCATCTCTGCTGCCATATATTATACTGTAGACAGAACATAGTCACTATTTTTAAAATTTTGGACAGGTGTGTTACAAGTTCGTTAATAATAGCTAAACTCTAAATGTCGATAACCTAAGAATTGACTTCTATCTTCCTTACTTAGACTTAATAGTGTTTACTAAGACACTAACGCTGATTTTAACTATAAGACATGTTCATGTACAATTTGGAATTTCGTATTTACGAAAGCTGAATATTTTATTGTGCTAATGTCGCTTGAGGCTGTACCTGGAAAAAGCCAACGGCCTTCGAACTTATCTACTATAAATATTGTTAGTAACAAATAAACTAATCACATTTCTGGATGATTTGTATGCAACTTCTTTTTCTTGACTCAGGGATGCTCGTGCATCTACTTTAGAAATGAGCCTTCGGAAGATGGGGGTAGAAAAACTTAGTAAAGAGGATGTTCAGAAGATGCAGTGGGAAGTCTTGGAAGCCAAAATTGGAAATTGGACCCATTTCATGCGAATTGCGGTACGGATACATGCTAAACGCAGCTGCATCTTCAAGCTCTCTCTTTATCTTATACTTGCTTGTACTTAATCCAGGTCAAGCTTTTATTTGCCGGTGAAAGAAAAGTATGTGATCAAATTTTTTATGGTCTTGATGCACTAAAGGATCAATGCTTTGCTGAAGTAACTGCAAACAGTGTGGCCATGCTTCTGAGCTTTGGTGATGCTATTGCTAAAAGCAAGAGGTCACCTGAAAAGTTGTTTGTGCTTCTTGACATGTATGAAATAATGCATGAACTTCAGTCTGAGGTATGCTTACTAATGCCGTTCACTTTGGTTAGTTTTGTCTATTTAACACGTTGACCTTGGCATATTTAAGAATAAGGAATTTTATTAACAGACAGTCACATGTGAGACTTAGAAGATAGTAGACATCCGCAGCTTTATTAGGTGGTCATAATATCTGAATACATTTTATGCTGCCATCTTCTATTTATCATTCTAAGTAAATGTCTAACCCTTCAGTTTGGTTTGCTTGAGGCCATCTTCAATCTCGGTTTATGATATATGCCCTATATGCTGGCAAGGTTTTATATGCTGAGCTGAGCCGAGTTTCAGTAAACTTAGATCCCAGCCCATGCTGACCGTACTGAAGGTGTCATAAATATTTCTTTGTTATTTCTTAAAATTAAAATTAAAAAATAAATTAAAAAAAATCCAAATATATGTTTTTCGGGCTCGTATCGTGCCAACAATTGTTGGAACATGCATATACCGTCTGGTAGGAGCAGTGCTGATGGACACCTAAAACTATGTATACTAGTGAAGTATGAGTTCGATAATAAGTAAAAATGCAGCCAACCAAAGGCATTCGTTATGCATGTAAATGTCACACTAGGCATGGGACATTGGCTCAACCAAAAGATCGATGATAAAATTGTAGCTCTGGATGTGCTGATGCATGAGCACTTTTGATGGGTATATCCCATCCTAGTTTCTCTCAAAGAAAACATGGAGATGCTGCAATGATAAATTTGGAGATTGATGAATTTGTTTCCATTGACTTCCATGGAAATGTTGATTGAAGATGTATTTCGTTGTTACACGATACCTTCGTCTTTTTCATCCTTGCAATAAGGAATTGCGTATGCAGATATGCTAAAATGCCATGTATGACGAGAATCTTCCATGCCATTTCTCAGATTGAAACGATATTTGATGGCAAAGCTTGCTCAATGATGCGAGAGGATGCATTTACTTTGACAAAGCGTTTGGCTCAAACTGCACAAGAGACTTTTGGTGACTTCGAAGAAGCTGTTGAAAAGGATGCTACAAAGACCACAGTTCTTGATGGCACTGTTCATCCCTTGACTAGCTATGTGATCAATTATGTGAAGTTTCTCTTCGAGTTAGTCCATATTCTCCTTGTGTCATCTCAGATAACTGATGTGATATTGATAAGATTTATTATCGTCATGCTTGCAATTCTAGAATTACTCAAATTTATCCCTCATTTTCATCTTGAACCCTGGTAAAATTTATCTTTTGACCATGTGTTAATTTGACATATACAGCTACCAGTCGACACTGAAGCAGCTCTTCCGGGAGTTTGACACGGGTGAAGATACAGATTCACAGCTAGCAACTGTGACAATGCGAATCATGCAAGCACTTCAAAGTAACCTTGATGGAAAGTCCAAGCAGTACCGCGATCCTGCTTTGACCTACCTTTTCCTTATGAACAACATCCACTACATGGTCAGATCGGTTCGTAGGTACAATCAAAATTAGAGCCTTCATCCGTTAATAGTGTGTTTAAACATCTTCACATGCTGGAACTATAGCTTCTGTTTGCCACAGATCGGAAGCTAAAGATATTCTAGGTGATGACTGGGTCCAAAGACATCGAAGAATCGTTCAGCAAAATGCTAATCAATACAAAAGAGTTGCATGGGCAAAGGTTTGAAACTGAATAGCGCATTATTACACAGAAGGCTGAAATAACAACACGTAGTCCAATATTATAGATTATGCTACAATTTGGTCTGGGCCCTTTTTGCCAAAAATCATGCTAGAAGTTACTGTTATGATAATTGTTGGAGGATATTTGAATTATCAGGTAGAATTTGGTCTATAGTTGATATCTGTTTCCCTGATATAACTATTATCCAAGAGTGATAACAATGCACTTGTTTGCTATAATATTAAAAATGCAAATTGGATAAGGGATTAGAGCAATGAAAGTAAGATCTGAGCGGCAATTTGTCAAAGGGTTCACTCAGTTCTTTAGTTTAGGTCAAATTTGACATACATTTTTGGTTTTTTTGGTTGTTAGCATGATTTAATCTGTCTGATTTATGACAGAATTTCAGAAGGTACGGCACTCATATATTTGCTAATAATAGAACTGTTGGTGATTTATCTACTGCAGATACTGCAGACCCTATCGCTTCAGGGTATCTCTTCTTCTGCAGGTGGCGGTGGGGGTGGAGATAGCAGTGGAGTTTCAAGAGCAATGATAAAGGAAAGGTTGAGAGTAGTCATCTTTGATGAAGCTATTATTATTCACGTATACATATCCATTTTCAATTTTAATATTACTTCACTAGGTTTAAGTCTTTCAACATGCAATTTGAGGAGCTTCACCAGAGACAGTGCCAATGGAATGTACCTGATCAGGAACTCCGCGAGTCACTTAGGCTAGCAGTTGCTGAAGTTCTTCTACCTGCATATAGATCTTTTCTTAAGCGTTTTGGGTAAGTACACCAGTTATTACTGTTTGTGTCCAACAGGTTCACCTCCTTCGTGAAAGGCTTACAGGATGACAGTTTACCTATCTGTGACAGCACATCCTTTGCTTGTATCTTACACTTGCCACGATACTTTAAAAGAAAAGAAAAAACACATTTGTTTCAAAATAATAACAAGTATTATTTCATAGTTTCACGCTGCAACTTGATACGTCTTGTTTCGGCAGGCCACTGATTGAGAATGGAAAGAACCCGCAGAAGTACATAAGATACACTCCTGAAGAGCTCGAGCGAATGTTAGGCGAGTTCTTTGAGGGGAAAACGTGGGGTGAACCAAAACGGTGACGATTTGATGAGTCCTATATTATCAATCGTGGATAACAAGAGTAGTATGTTCTTTAAATTTGTTATTTTGACAACCTACTTATTTCCAATTGATTGATTTTTTTTTTAACAACCAATAAATGCCGGATTATACTGATGTTTTTGGGAATCTTAGGTTCAAACCCTGTAAAGATTAAAGTGTTTCCCAATATCTACATAGCGATATACATTTTTCAAAGGAAGAGAACCTGCTGGCATCTATTAGCTACTTGAATCACATGCTAAAGAAAGAAGACGTGAAATGTCTAACAGTGCTGCCGGAGGTGCAGTTCTGATCTGGAATGTTTGGTGGACGAGCTGCATCGTTTTGATGTAATATTTCTGCATGGATTCGAAAACTAAGTTCTAAAACTCAATCATGGTGGTGACGTTTATAACAATTAGATTAGAGCAGATCATCAATATTGGACCTTTCCTAGATTTAATTAATGATGGAATCCAACTCCTTTTAGTTTGTTTATGAGCAAAAGATGAGTGATTATCCATCTTTTTTTTTCCTTGTCTACTTTATGTGTCTTTTTTGTCGTTCTATTGATTGAATTCTTATGATGAGCAAACTGCTACTGTAGTTTTCTTGAATTAGAACCTGGCAGTCATTGTCATACCTTTTATTCTTTTTTGATCCCAACGTTATAATATATGTACACATATAACCTGCTGTTGTTTAGGTCCAGTTTAATTGTGGGTTGAAAGGATGTAAAAAGTTTTCAGAATATTTTTTTTATCCTTTCTTGTTTGTCTTTCGTTCAGGGGTACCACCAAATGGAGGTAACGCGCTACCCACCTCTCGAGGTGGGTAGCGCGTTACCGCCCACGTACAAGAGTCTTTTCCCTCTCGCCCGCGCACGAGAGTCTCTTCTCTCTCCCGTGCTCGCTCGTTCTCCCTTGTCTCTCACGCATTCGTCCCTCTCTCTCTCTCTCGTCGCCGTTGAACGTCTCTCTTGTCTCTCTCGTCCTCGTCTCTCTCTTGCTTGCAGACAATGACGATGACGTGGGCGGATGATCAACGGAGACGTGTGTTGACGGCGATGACAGACCACGACGACACAACTGCGGCTAGACGTTTGACGACGACTCGAGGACGAGATCACCGCTCGATGATGGGGGTGATGCTCAGGGACGAAGTCGACGGCAGTAGTGGTGCTCTGCGGGAACGATGACGGTGGCCAGTTGTTGATCAGGGAGGACGACGGTGAAGGGAGGGTGCTCAACGTGACAACGTATTTATATTTTTTAATAAGTGGGTATTGTTTATCCTTAAATCAAATCGTGGGTATTGTTTATCCTTATAGGGTGTAAATACTTACTTTGATATTAGTTACTACTACATCCATTCCAAATACTACTTTAATGAAACTGTTACTATTGTTACTCCAGCTAGAGTCTGGCAATCATTATCTTACATGTTAATTTTCTATTGAGCCAAACATTACAATTGTTACGGCCTCTGAAATTTCGATTAGGAATACGATTAGTATTCCAATTCCAAACCAAATGGTACAAGTTGGAACCACCGCGCATTAGTGCAGCATTAAACTGCTGCTGTTGTGGGCCCGGTTCAATAATCTATGACGTGGTCTTCACTCTTCACGATGAAGTAAAGCTAATATTCTACCTACCTCGCTAACAAACTCTGAGAGATGACACAAAGAGACTCGATCAGAACCATACCTGCTCCTTCCTTCGTTCACACCTCCGCGGGATAAGCGTTGAAAGGTGTAGGTTGGAGGTTAGATACAGAAGCTGTACTTGATCACAACCACTTTATCAGTGCTATGTTTTGTTAGCCATCAGTATTGGTTCGATTAATTAGTCCAACTGAATTTTAGAATAAAATCATAGCTTATGAATGGTAGATTAAGATATATGATAGAAATCGAACTCAACGGTCAAAATTCAAAAAAAAAAAAAATTATATCATGTTAAAACTGTTTGCGAATTTTGCAAATTAATTTTTAAATTTAAGTTAGTTGGCAAGCTCATGCCTGTCTCACCATCTTTGACATTCTCATACTTTGAGCTGTCATCAATTATAATAGCAAATATATCTAATTAATTGACCTTTTAAATGTAATTAAGATTTTCTTTTTACAATATGAGTTGGAAATAAAATATTATTTTCAAGTGCCAGCATTACCACATGTTTCTGCGAAGTTGAACCACCGTTGAAGAAAGTGTCGCACTATTTCATCATGTTTTCTACCAATCAACTACACATCCTAGCCATTGAACGTCTCGAAATCATCATATGAAGTATACATCCAATATTCATCTTCTAAGGTGCGTTTATGATTTTTATTTATTTATTTTTGGGTAACCATTCAGCATTTTTTTTGCTATCAACGTTCATCATCTTATCCCTTATGTTTGCACAATAATGTGCATTATACATTCTATTTCTACATCCCAGACATAACACATCATACAACTAATAATATAGAATTGATATCTATCCCTCATTTCGCATTTTGGGTCTCTCTCCACTGTTTAAATGCTACTGATGGATTTTATTTTCGTCTCGAGATCGATAGGAGAGATTGATGGAGCTGCACAAACTATTATTTAAAATAACGATTATATAATAACAATGTGGCAAAAATGTTGCTTGCTTGACATGCATGTAGGCTATTGAAATCGATTGACCACCTTATAAATTACATCTATCCCCCATCAAAACATCCATCTCATCCGACAGCTAACAAAAGCACCAATCAATAATCATAAAGTGATCCGACCGTCAAGATTTTTTCATGAAATTTTTATTCTGGGAAGAAAGAGGTGGAGGTGGAACACACTTTTTTATGAGCTTTTTCTCTTTATCCTTTTCATTAGCTTAGCTTTCTGGGCTACACAATATGTGAAAATTGACATATAGCTTAATCTCCACCAAGTAAACACTCCTCAGCCTATCCATCACTCTCTTCATCATTGTTCTAATTTCTAATATAAATTATATCCTATGCACATTATTTTAGTCATTGTACACATATAAAAAAGAATATTACCTGGAACTTTATTATTCAATTAGTCATATTATGGATACTGTGCGCATATATTCGGAACGAAATTGCGACCTGTTAGAAAGAGAAAATGTATACATGGGATCATATTTTTTGGGAATAATAAGAAATTTATTTATTCGTATTTGTCTCTGTTTGTAAGTATGTAATAACATAAGATTTTGGATAGACTCACCTCAATATTGTATGAAACAACTCTTAAAATATATATGCATTAATAATAGCCTTTAGTAAAATAATAAACGGTGGGATTATTAAACCATTCATAAATTGCCTGTTGAGGAGGGTGTAAGGTTTTCTTTTTCTCTCTAATACGGGAATACAATACCAATGAAAGGAAGCAGCACAACGCCAGAGCAGGATAGAATACTTTCCACCGCGGTGCAGCAGAACTTAGCAGTTTCGTCTACTAGCCCATTGACTCCTCATATTTATTTGCCAATATTTCGCTCCACTCACTACCACTCCCCTCTCCCTCCCTTCTCGTCTCCGGCGCCGGCCACCACCGCCACCGCCTTTACTCCCGACATGGGTAAGGATTGTGGTAACCACGGGGATTGCAAGCAGCGCAAGAGGTACCGCATAATTGGTGCGTGGGTGGTCAGCATAATTCTTGTCATCCTGTTGATTATCTTAATTGTTTGGCTCTCTCTTCGTCCCCATAAACCTAGTTTCTATCTCCAAGATGCCGCCGTCGTCGCCTTCAACCTCTCCGGCCCCACTCTCCTCACCTCCTTGTTCCAGGTACAATACAATCTTCAGACAATTAATAACCATCATGGTCGTCAGCTCCAGTAATGATATATTACGCGTTTGATCATGCAGGTGACGATCTCGGCGAAAAATCCTAACGATAGAGTGGGAATATACTACGATAAATTGGATGCTTATGCGGAGTACAAGGACCAGCAGATCACGCTGCCGACGGCGATCCCGCCCGGATACCATGGCCACAACGATGTCGAGGTGTGGTCGCCGTACTTGCAAGGCGACGCCGTCCCGATCGCGCCGTTCCTCGCCGGACAGATCATGCAAGATGAAGGGGCTGGATTGCTTCTGATGAAAGTGAAGTTGGATGGACGGCTGAGATGGAAAGTTGGGTCGTGGATCTCGTCGCACTACCACATAAACGTCGAGTGCCCGGCGTGGCTGACCATCGAAGGCAGCAAGGGCACCGGCTGTGCCGCCGCCGTTGGCGGTTGCGCGGCACCGGCGATCAGGTTCCAGCAGATGACCGCATGCAGCGTTGACGTGTGATGGCGTCAATCTCACGTTACTGTTAGCTGCTTGCATTCATTTCTAGAATCCTTCTTTGAATTAATCAATTTTAATTGATTCTCTCAAGAGGGGAAATTTGGGAAAATTAGGTTTTGTTATTGTATAGGTGGATATATAAAATAAATAAAGTGCAACTCAAGGAGGGGAAATACAATAACTAAGGAGTAATTAAGATTTCTATGATATAAGCATTATTTTGTAATCTCTCATATTTTAATGAAGTGATTGACTTTGACGTAGTGATTAAGTATTCAGAAAAATCATCTTTAGAGGATTTTCGTAGTCCTAATTAAGCCTGAATTATATGCAGCATATTAGTATTTATACTATATACATACATATGTATTGTATATGGCTCTGATTTATTAAGAATTCTGATGGACGTGATGAACTACAATACTATTCATCAGTGTTGGATTTTTCTATCTTTAGTGAACAATTAGTTATACTAAGATTACATATTATTTGTGAGACTAAGCACACCAAAATCCATCTTATCAGCACAAGATCTACAATAAATATCTTGTGGTGGAATTGATGGTTAGGATATAGTTAGTCCTTTAGTATTTAGTGAGATCAGCTTATGTAATAATTTCTCCGCTAAGATTTCTTTTTATAGATGGCACGATTCATGTTTTATTGATTTGTGTGATTGAACTTAGAAAAAAAAATGCTAAACATTTATGCCCTTGGATTTTTTTTTTTTTTGAAAAGATACGATGTCTTCATTGAAGGGTCCGCATTAGCAAATCCATGTTCTCTTGACGTCGCCCTCCAAAAATCACTCATACATCACTTTGCACTCGTCCCTGCATCCGTGTTCTGCACTCCTAACCAATATAAAGCAACTTAGGGTACTAATCAAGGCAATTTTGAGAATGTTGTTTAGCAACGCTCTTGAACTAATATAGTTTAAGATTACAAGTATATTGTATTTGCATAACTTGAAAAGTTAGTGGGAGTTGGCAACCAAGTTTGACAAAAGCGTCCAACTTTTCATTTGAGGAGTAGGAAAGAAGGTTCATGTCTCTATCCCTTAAAAAAATTGGCAAACTTTGCTTTGTCAAGCCATCAAATTTATTAATTCCATAATTCAGTTTATAGTATGAACCATACAACAATTTTATTACCTAACAAAAATTTAATTTCTAATTAAAAGAGATGAAATTCAAATTATACAAAACATAAATATGCTTTTCAATTAATCGATTTTTTAATCACACTATCTCATCTTATTTGTATTATAAGAACCTGGTCATAAATATTTTCTTCTTTTAGAATTCTTTTGTAGCAAGGTTCATAAGAATGATAGAGATGTCTGTCTCAGTACTTGCAAAGTTAAATCTCCCATCATTGGATCGAACTTACGAAACCATAATTGCAAAATTAGTAAAAAATATAGGAAAGTACTTACAATTGAAGGTCTATTACCTAATTGAAGAAAAATAAATAAAATTCATGGGGATCGGTTTCATCGACATCGAGGTCGTTCTTTACTAACCTAAAGAAGCAAGTGGAGGGAAAATGATGAGTAAGTGATGCACATGGTAGATTCATATTGTTAATATAATAAAGTTTAAACTATATGGAGTCATGAAAATGGATGGAAGTGATGGAGTCTGTGGGCCAAATTTGTTGTGAACTCAATCAGGACTTTCGGTACTGACGCCGATCCTCTATTCTGTTTCTTGTGTTCTTCATTCTCAGCTTCTTTGAGTCCATCTTACCTTCTACAGCAAGACGGAATAATGAAAACCATAACAATAATATCACCATGATTCTTCAGGGCTCCTGTCATCAGCAGTGAATTAGAATATATATGGCCCAAATTCTGAAGCACTACTAACAGCCACAATTGTTATGGATCCCTGAGTACAATGATAGCGCTCCTGTTGTGCACGTCCAAAGGGACGAGCGCAGTTCAAGAATTGTGTCATTCCAGGTTTGCCCATGTAGGATCTTGTCTTGAGCATGTGGCAAGTTCTCTGGACTATGCTTTACGGATCCAGATTCTCACTCATTTACATCTAATCGAAATATAACGTGCACAATATTATAAAAGTAACTAACTTTATTTTTGTGAAATGCACAATAATAAAGTTAAGAACTTTATTAGCAATGAAAACACTTATTGTATTTGATTAGTGGTATATAAATGAGATATCAAAATTCATGCTGCCACTCCAGCGCTCAAAGTATAGGATTGGGAGTAGGAACGTTTTTCCACTGTTTATTAAGTTCTTTATTTTAAAAATAGTTCTCCACATTTTTTGCAATTTCACTTCTCGGTCGTCATCCTACATCTCTTTCTCCCATCCTGTGGCCATGAACTCACCATCCTAATAATACACTAGGTAGGGATCGATAAAAGGAGCGAAGCCAAACACTTCCGAAACTATAAATTGAACAAATCATATTGAAATTTAAGTAGTGCTTGGATTTGTGTTTTTGGCGGGAAGGATGGTACTTATAGGTTCTATGGTAGTCGATTCCGAGTCTAATCGGTTGTTGAACTTGCACTATCAATTGAATTGTTATGGTGTAGTCTCAAGTAGTCTAATGTCATCCGAGTCACTACTACAGGCCGATCACAATGTGACTAACTTATCTTCATGCATAGAAAAAAAAAATAAAAAAAAAAATAGCATGAAGAGAATCTAAGTTTATGTACGAGACAAAAGAAAAATGGAGCTTTTATGTTCACGTAAAGAAATAGTCAACGTCGGAGATTGCAAGATATATGTGTCGTCAACTGAATTGATGTAAATAAGTTGGAGCCAAAACTTTGTACTGATTATCATTTTTAGAGAGAGAATGCAATATTGTGCATACTAGATCGTATTCGATTGAGATCAATTTTGTGATCAAATTAGACTGCTTTTGTTCGTTTATGTATGTCTGTGTTACGCATTGAGATCGATCGTAGTTTTTGAAGTGACTCAACCTCCCTTACCCCCTTTGGGCTCTTTCAAATATCTTTGGACTGACTAGAGGGTAAATATTTCCAGCCGAGCTTAAGATTGCTTGGACCTATGTGTGTGTGGCTCTCCTTTGAACTATTTGGCTTGAGCATAATCGTCGCATCTTTCGAAAGAGTGCCTCATGTTCAGTTTATGCTTACTACCGTATTAGATTACTCACTCTCTTGAGCAGGTCTGATCATAGCGTGGACATAGAGTGGCGCGGGTGCTTCTTCAGCTTCATGGGTGGATGATTCACTAAGTGTAGGTTATTTTCTCACATGAGCGGTATCTGGGTTTGAAGCTTTCTGGTCTACACTCCATCGCTGGCATGTAGCCGACTTTTATGTGTGGGTCCCCATCTTATGCTTGCTGTGGCAGTGCTATGGTAGTTAGGGTATTCTTGTAATTGGGTATCTGTCTTCTTTGATATTTTGGATTCTAACGTCAGCTAAAGTTATATTGGACTTAAAAAAAAAAAAACCAAAACAACATTTTTCTTAAAAAAAGAAAAAAAAAAGAATATTTACTGATCAGCCCCACAAGTGCAAAAATATGCTCATATCAACCCTCCATAAGCCGTTGTCACTGTTTCAGCCCTCGTGCACAAAACTTGATTTTTTTGGGACAAAAATGCCTTTGTACCTATTAACACTTCAAAGCCCCAAAATTTATGTAGACGTATTGTTTAGAACAACTTCTAACATAAAAATTAGAAATCATTAAAATCTATAATTTTATATTGAATGTTTTTCAAAAAATGCTTTTACATATATATTTTTGGGCTTTTTCTATTTTAGCAGGTTAGTGGGTCAATCCATTAATACTTCGGAGCCAAAGTACCTATTTAGAAGTATTTTAAAAAAAAAAAATTAACATTAAAATTAAAAATCTCATCAAGACTATATATTTTATGTTGAAATTTTTTTTCAAAAAATACTTCTAAATAGCAGTTTTAGGACGTTAAAATTATGATATATAAAGAGGGACATTTTCGTCCGAACGAAAATTATAGGGAGGCATGATGTAAGATGAACTTGGAGGAGGACTGATACGTAAAATTGAAAGTTAAAGGGCTGATATGCTGTTTGAGAAAAAAAAGTGATTGATACATCAAATTGAAAGTTAAAGGGCTGATATGAGGTTTTAAAAAAAAGATTAGAGTTTGCCAAAAGAAAAGAGACCCTCGACTATTGAGTAAGTGTGACATAATTGTGTTAAGATAACTGTAACTCTACTGTGAGGAACGATTAAGACGTGCTTGAGATTAACCTTTCCTTGTAAAGGTCAATGGATGCAATAAGTGAAAGGATAATTGCATATCAGCCTCCAAAAGCTAACGGTTGTGCATTTCAGCCTCCGAAACGCAAAAATACGCAACGTGACAGTGCGTCAGCGCAAAAATGCATTTTGGGGGTGAGACGTAAAGGTTAAATTTTGGAGGACAGATATGCAATTATCCCATAATTATAGGATAGCAAGTTTTTCTGCAATTCAAGTCGTATGTTCTGCACGTTTTAGCGAGATGTGTATTCTTCCGTAGAACTGCTAGAGATCGACATATATACATACCGATAAAAACGTAAGGGGGTTTGGTCTTGCCAAAATTTCTTATGCACTGTCCCATGTGCAAACTAAAACCAAATTATCTACAAGTGTCGATCTAATTCTGTACATGTAAACCAAGACTTTTATGGTACGTACACATTAAAAGTTGGAATCGAACATCATTTTCACGATTAAAGGAGGGGCACAAAAACAGTGGACGCATATCAATCAATCCCAACTGATCTGGCCCAAGAATATATCAGAAAAAGTAAAAGCAAGAAATGGTCGGAAAATGGAAGTCACTTTCCCCAAACCTTATACATAAAACTTTCAAAATTATCCAGGAAAATTGGAATGGAAAAAATTATGTGCATAGAGATTTCTTGGAAGTCTTTTCCTGATAAAGGTAGAAGTAGAACAAACTAGCTTATTATAGTGTTTATGTAACTGAATTTCATCAATCATATTATAGTAAATTTCTTCTAACTAATGCTTTATAGGATCGAACTCTTACCTATTCTTTTTTAGAGACATATCGTAGTCTTCTTCTAATATTCAATCGTGCTAACCAACTGAATTAATGAAGTGAGATTTAATCATACACTTGCAACGGATTAATGAATAGTGAGTTAGGTTATATACATATAATGTCCTTAATAGCATTTGTATTTTTATGATTAGTCTAAGATTGAAGGTGTTTTTGCAAGCAAACTCCCACAATTTTTCCCAAGCTTGCTCGTATATTATTCTCCAAATTATTGGAAAGTTTTTTTAATATAATTTTTAAAATTTTTTTTTTTTATCGTAGTGAGATATCTATAGCGACTATCCACAATATTAGAAATGCTACACACCTCTAATTTTTTCTCTAAAGTTATCTCAGAATGAATTTAGATAGCAGGAACTAGGATGATTGAGGATGGGAGGATAATTTGATAGAGTGAGTTGATAAAAACGATAAAATGAGTTTTAAAAATAGATTTTAAGATAAATTTAAGAAGTACATAGCATTACTCTTAATGGATCTACAAGTTAAATTTATCTTTAAGTTACAAATAATTTAAACAATCTCTAGTGATAGATCAAGTTTAACTTATTCTATAATCTACCGCCTCAAAGATATTCAGTAAGATACGAAACATTGGCCTAATTGGCTAGTGGAGTTAAGTGTCGGAAGGCGACCACCTCTTGTCCATTGTGATGGATATGTCAAAAGTTTAAAGTTGAAAGAGATTATTATACCTTTTATTTTCGGATAAGATGTAGAATAGCAGTTGAATTCAACAATCACAAATTAATAAAAAAAAACAATAAGATACAACTTATGGCGGCTTAGGCACCAGTTTTGTTGAGTGGACCAGTTTTATCGCAGACTTGACCCAACTTAAGCCCATTAATAATTGGGTTTTAAGATAAGTGCAATCTCGACGTAACCGCGTGACTTGACTGACTCCATTGAAGAACCTTCTTGTCACTTTCCTTTTTCAAATCGCCGTCGCTCTCTTTCTTCCCACAATGTCAAATTTTCTCATATCATCACCGCGCATAGTCGCATATCACACGCCACTCGGCCCACCTTGATACTATCAAATGTCGTATAGCCGGTGACTTTCAGGTGCACCGGATCACACCGCGTCCACGCACGCGCTAATCGGTTCAAATACCAGCTACAACTCTAAACCCCTATATATATCCTTCGCATTCACCATCAAATCGATCCATCTTTACAGTTATCAATCTATTTACACATCTGCAAGGTTACAACCATGGCGACAAAGCAGCAGGCGGCGGCACCGCTCAATGGCGCCTACTACGGGCCCCCGATCCCTCCGCAACGGAGTTACCGAAGCGTAGGCCGGAGCTCCGACTGCGGCTGCTGTCTTCTCTGCACTCTCTTCAAATTCATACTCTCCTTCGTCATCACCGTCGGCATTATCATCCTAGTTCTGTGGCTTGTCTTCCGCCCTAACGAGATCAAAGCCTACGTCGACGACGCGCGCTTATCGCAATTCAATCTCACTGGCAATACATCTATACATTATAATCTCACCGTTGATATGAGTATCAGAAACCCTAACAAGAAGATAGGTATCTACTACGACTACATTGAAGCACGTCTGATCTACGATGATAACAGGTTAGGATTTACGACAGTAGAGCCGTTCTACCAGGGGAAGAAAAACACGTCGGAGCTGCATCCTGTGTTTCAGGGAAGCCAGGTGGCGCTCGGCGGAGCTGCCGACACCTACCGCCGTGAGAAGGGGGAGGGGAACTTCTACGTCGACGTTGATTTGCGAATGAAGGTTAGACTTAAGATCTGGATCTTCAAAATTCGCCGCGTGAAGCCAAAGATCGACTGCACGATCAAGCTCCCCGTGCCGGGGAACGCCGGCGCCGCCAAGTTCGAGAGGACCAAGTGCGACGTTCATCTCTTCTAGGATCTCCCTGTCACTGGATATTTTTTCTATTTGATTTATTTTTTTCCCCACTGTGTGTTTTGAGATCTAGAGATATTGTTTTTTATTATTTTATGGTTATATCTACTTATTTATACAATGTGTAGTGGAGGTTTGTTGAGGTTGCTTGTATTGATCAGTTTATAAATAAAAGACCTTCACAATTAATTGGGTTTGCAGTTATTTTTATTTCATTATTTTTTTTAAAGTTGTTGACTATGCAATTTTTTTTAAAGAAAAATGTTTCAAAATAGACCAAAACAATATCTTATATCCAAAATTTTAAAATTTAATTTTTTAAATTATGATTTCGGAGTCATTTTCAAATCATTTATCAGAAAAAATAATTTTAATTAAAAAGTTACAGGTAACAATATGTTTACTATTTGAGCACGTCAATTACAGCGTGTTAACTTCAACGGATCAATTTTCTTATACTTAAGCAACTAGGATGCCTGTGGAATATGTTATTATAGTGGTTGGAATTGAATAAACGTTTGATATATATTAGGTGCTTGAGATGAATAGATGTTTTAGATAAATTTGATACATATGCATCTCCTTAGATTTTTTTTTTTTTTTTTAAAATAATAATTTATTGTATTGTTGAACTGGCAAATTCGTTGACTAATTGGAAAGCAATATGTCTTTCTTCATAAGGCTATTGCTAATTAAACGCTTACTCTAGCACGTTTTTAAATACTGCATGTCTTATGTAACTCTACATGATTTCAATTAAATATTATTGCCAAAAATGAATAAAAATCATATACCCAAGCTGTCGTAAAAAATAGAATCTCTACAATATATGTATAGCAGGCATAAACATCAATTATCTACCATGTGTCAATCTTTGTGAACCTAAACATTTGCCATGTGGTAGTTTACATAACAACTATTACTAGAAAATATAAAAAAAAATTTAAATAGTCATTTCATTTATTCATTTAAGTCACCTAGTTGCAGTCTAGTATATATATATAACTGGGTGATGAAAGTCATTGTGCCACGTGGCATATGACATTATAACAGGGTGATGAAAATCATTTTATTTATTCAGTTTTGGTGTACCATATGGCAGTTACTTATTTTTTTCTAAAAAAGTCATGTAGCATTTGTATTAATTGATAGAAATTTATAAAATCATGTAACTTATTTGAAGAATATGAAAGTTCTAATATTACATATAAATGCTTAATTAAGATATTATAAAAAATCTAAATACATGAATAAAAATTAGTGTAAGAGTAGTTATATTATACTGTATAATATTAATTTTTTAAAATAAAATTTTACCATATACAACAAATTTAACCATATACATATACTATTTAAATCAATGCTTAAATAATTTTGTGTATGGCATTTATGATTTTTTATTATTTAATAACATATTAGAAATAAAGTATAATATTTTATTAATAATAAAATTTGTATGAAATTAAAAATATAAAAAAATTAAAATTTTTATAAATATATATATATATATATAATATATATATATATATATATATAATATAATAGTATTATTTATATATATGATTATTTATATGACTTATAACTGTGCGATATGTTGGTATAAAACTAGTAGTAACTTAAATAGGGTAAAAAATGAAGAGCTACAAAAATATTAGTTTATGCAAGTAGAACAGCCACCCGATGCTTGTATGCTTTTTTTTTTACTGACGGTCTTTTGATATCCCTTCATCCCTCCTTTTTTTCGGTGAGAATTAATTGAGCATCACTCCCACGTCCATTCAACCTTCTTAACTTCCACATGCTCCCTTCTTAAAAGTATAGCGTTGCCTCTTCAAACTCACCTTAAATGCTCACAGCGTCTAGGATGTGATGGTTTGAACTTTCATCTTATAAAATAGATGTCTCAGATTCCAATTCTATAAGTATCATTCTAAGATGTGGGTTATATCCTCTAGTATTTTCGTGTATACGGACCTTAGACATGTCCAATGAGGTATGACTTTTCCGTTTGGTGGATGGATTCGCGCCTTTCCGTGGGTTTATTCTTACGACGGTTGTTAAATAGTTCGGACAATTCCTCTAAAAAAACCCATCTTAAACTCCACCATCACCAATCACCACGTACGTATTGCTATTGCTTTCTTCTTATTATTTCATTGCTCTAGCTTGACATTTTATTCATAAGTTTTTGTTTACATAAAACTAGATAATATAGGCTGAAAAGTTATTTTGTTAGGAAATTTTAAGTGGAAAAATTTTCAGCGACGAAGATGGTGATCTTTCACCTAAAGGTGATTCACAAAATCTACATCTTGCTGAAACGTGAAGACAACATGAAAGCCAATGTAGTACTTGATGTAATGAAGATACCGGCCAAAAGATCCGAGACTAGAGCCGTAGAGCGACAACATGGAGTTCATTGGAGTACTTGATGTAACCAAGATCCCGGCCAAAAGATCTAAGACTAGAGCACGTGAACTATGTAACTAAGGGAGGGTGAGCCGGTGCGCAACCTTTTTTTTTTTTAAATCTTTTTTTGAGAAAACTAAGGAGGAAAAACACCCTCTACAGTACTTCATTTGCTAATAATATGAAGAAGCGATAAAGTAACGTTGGTCAGCGCAACCTCAAGAAGCCTGTGCTATATATATTATCCAAAAGCAAATATATACCTTTACCTTAGAATTGTAATTTATGATCTTCCTGTACATTATTATCTTCTCTATAAAAAAAAAAAAAAAAAGTTTGAACAAAATATTGTGATTCTAATGACCATTAAATTTTAATTTGTTATCTAGAAGTTTGACCATTAAATTAAGCAAAAAGTAGATTTAGTGGAATCTGTTTGCTTTTTCAGATTAGTTTATTTTGATTATAGAAATCAAATTAAGCTATGCAGAATATTAATATTATGTGTAAAGCAAAAAAATTAAGTTTGTTGCCATAGCTGAATAATTCAAAACATTTACCTATAAGTAACATCATAGTATTTAATCTTATAATTTTGTCACAAAATTTGTTCTTCATATATTGTAATTATTTTCTTTCTTAAGATAGACCTACGCTTAATTATAGATCATACATTATAAGTTGAAAAAAGTTAAATAATTCAAGTAAATAAGATAAAAATATCAAAAAAAAAATAACACGTTTTTATTAAAAAAAATGTATAAGTTTTCAATAGAAGTAAACTTTTATATTTGTAAATAGTTTTGATTACTTGTAACTTTTTACCTTTATTATCTAAGAAAAATATCTAATTCTTTAAGTACCATTCATTTTACAACAAACTTTTGTTGTTTAATATTTTAAAAGATCAATTTTTCTTCAAGCATTTTGGTTGTCATGATATATCATTCTAGGATATTCTTTTTTCAATATTATTGACTATATTATTTTGATAATTCCGTACTTAGCACGGATAAAAAACTAGTTACATATATATAAAGTGACATACTACTACGGAGAAGATGTTTGGGGCTCTGGAAAACGTAAGCAAGTAAGGCTAATTTGAACCTTAAGAATTAGAAATGGTTGATTTGGAAGGAAAACGGCAAGGCGGCTGATTTTTATTTATTAGAGATCTTTTGCTGTTTAGAAATATTATAATTTAATTATATATAGTTGCCGTGCAAGAAATCTAATTAGCGTTGCAATTCGTCAGATCCGAATATTTGATTTTTTATGAGTCACATGATTATCAGTCTCATAAGATGGGAGTGGGTTTCTTGAAAATTACATAATTCTCTACATTATTTTAGAGAAAAAAAAACTAAGATAGTCATGTTAGACTCACCGTACGATTTTTTTTTAATAAAACATAGAGAAGCCAGGAAAACAACCATCATGCTCAAGAAAGTAGAAATAAAACACATATAGAAGAACTAAATTAAGAAATTAAATATAAAACTTTTTTTTTTGAGAAGAAATATAAAACTTATTTCTATTGAGAAAGCAAATTTGAAATATTTTTTTCTTTGTAGTCCAAAAAATTAATGTCCATCCAATAAAGAAAGTGTGGCCAATTTGTTGAGCTAGTTGGTACATTTTTTTTGAGAAAATTCGAACATTTTGCTCCTTCCAATTTTATCACCGGATATCTGTGTTTGATTATTATATCCAAAGAGAGATTACTGAGCAGGGTATATTGCATTCAAATTTCGGGAGTTAAAAGAAAAACGGCCTCTTGCTTAGGAGAATATTAGAACCAGTGAAGACCAAATTGTATTATATGCACCCCAAGAGTTAATTGTACTTTATGGGCTCAAAACCGCAATTATGTTTTCTTTTTCTTTTATTACTGAGAATATTAAAAATAGAGTTTAGTCTATCCAGCACTTTTAAATTACTTTAAACCACTCTCATTTCAAAATACGAGTTTAATTCCATCTCCGGATCACAATCTTATATCCGGAATATTTAATGTACATTACATTATGGTTTATACAGTAATAGATTGACACTGTTATTTGTAGTATTATTATAGCAATGTTATTTTGATGGCTGAAATAATATTTAAAATTAGGGGGTGCTGATATAAAGAAATATATTATTCCAGTTTTCAATGCAGGAGCTTGTATGTACCCCCACGAAATGGGCCGTCTTAAGAAGGCAGGCATGTCGATCCAGCCAACTGCAGTAACATTCGGCAATGATATGGGCTGAGGCCTGTTAATCGGTCTGTTTCAGCTAAAACCAGTTTTGAAACCGAAGTGAAGATGTTGCTCCAATGAAACAGCGCCAGAGACGCACACGTGAAATCATGTACGACATGGACAATAACATCTATTGTAACACGGACACTAAAACACGACACGATACGAGGACACGATAATTTTTTAAAATAAAAGGACATGATTTAGACACGATAATAAAAAATTTAATTAATTAAAAAATAATTATACAAAATATTACAATAATAAATCTATTACTATAATATTTCACATTTTTGAAATAAATCTAAATATTAAAAATTTAATTATATTAATTAAAACTAAAAAAATATAATATCTAAATATATAATTATATTATATTATTTACAATTATTATAAATAATATTTAACTCTTCTTAAAATACAAACAAAATAAATTCTCTTTAAAAAGTTATATAAATACCGATAAGCGTATTGGACACGCCAAATAGAAATATCCAACACGTGTGTTTAATTTTTTTCCAAACACGTAATGTGATGTATTCGATATGTGATCGCATATGTCTAAGAAATATTGTGTTTAACATATGCACGAATACCAGTACGTCGCTATTTTTGAAATGTTGGTCTACATAGCTAACATCTCTTTGTTCGCGCGCGCGGGGATCGGCCACGCCGCTCGCTTCCAGGCCACAACATTTTCCGCCACACGTCCGAACCTCCGAATCCCCTCCCCGTTCTCTCTCGCTGAACATTCAAACTCCCAACTCTACAAACTCCACAGTTGTCTTCCATCTTCAGCTCCATCATCTTTTGATTTTCTGGTAGGTTCAATGGAGGATCAAGCTATGAGTAGAGAGAACCAGGCGAACGAGTTCGACGACACCAAATCGTCACAGAAAACCGGCGGCGTCGCCGACAAAATCTTGCCTCACCTCCTCAACCTCTACGAGTCGCGCGCCATGGCGAGAGATTTCGAGATCTACACCCGCGATGCCGTCTTCGAGGATCCCCTCATGCGGGCTCACGGGTATGTACGACGATTCGTTAATGATCTATTGTTTAGTTTGTTGTTCTGTTTTTTTATTTTCTTTTTAATTTTTTATTTATGGTTGAATCTGTCGAACTGGGCAGGGTGAAGCAGATCAAATCGGCGTTCTATTCTCTCCCCAAGGTTAGTGTCTTCTTCCTTGGTATTTTCTCCGACCTTAATTTATAGTAGAAAGCCCCTAATTTCAACAATCACCAACACACAGTGAGAGTATCGCACATGCAGTGTCTGTAGAGGGGAGAGGATAGATATATGCAGCCATGCCCGAAAGAGACTCTTTGCGATGTAATTAGAAAGTCCCTGATTATAATGCAGTGTCGAGTTTCAGTTTTGTAAGAGTGATTCAGGTTTAATCACTTTGCTTTCCCTTGTAAAAAATCCTGATATATATTAGATTGCTTTGGTGTAATTCAATAAGTTCGATTACTCAGGAAGAGTGGTGTAGTATGTTGGCCCAATGGTTAAGTTGACTGGTACTAGTACTATGCACGAAGAGTGGTTATTAGTTTGATACCGACTCCCTGCAACTGGTGGGGAATGGCGGGTGGTGGGGGAAGGCCACATGTACATTACTTCACTATCTAGGTTGGGGCTTCCCGGGGTGGGCTATATGTTTTCGACCCCAATTATTGGCTTAAGAGCGGTTTTCTTTTTCTTTCCTTATTATCTAAAAAATAGTGTATTATTGGTTATGTAGCTGATCCTTTTTTTGTTTAAAGAAAACATGATGACTATGTACTATGTTCATAATAGAGCATAGTGGCATACAAGATCCTTGTAGTACCACCTAGTGGGACAAGACATTTTTTTTGTAT
This sequence comes from Xerophyta viscosa, assembly GCA_002076135.1. Lineage (NCBI taxonomy): Eukaryota > Viridiplantae > Streptophyta > Magnoliopsida > Pandanales > Velloziaceae > Xerophyta > Xerophyta viscosa. Next base: position 213,239 of record MJHO01000203.1, on the reverse strand, counting down.
GTGGATCATGTGCTATAGAAGAATCGTGTAGCTGACCTACGAAGTGGGGAAAGCCTATGTCCTATGCTACATGCAGAAAATGAATTTCAGTGTTTTTTTTTTTTTTTTAAATGAAAAAAATCAGGGATTGCCTTATTTGAGGATATTTAGCTCCCTTTCTAGTCGTTGGTTCCTTATTTGTTGTACGTGGTTCAGGCTTGTGTAAAGCTTAGGGATTAAGGACTGAATTGTTTTTTTTTTAATACAAATCATGGACTATATATTATGCTTGCGGTTGTTAAATCCTCCATGCAATTTACCTACTCATGCACAAAGTTCATTTTTTCTGCATTTGTCATGGATGTGCTACTAAAGGGATGACCATCAGCTGATGGAGTTCACTTATTCTTCTTTTTTCTTTAATAAAGGAGTTCACTTGTTCATCCCTATGTTATTGGATATCGCTGTATTGTACAAACAAATACTCAGCTATTTAGCTTCTAAAAGAAAATTTCTTATAGGTATTGATTTTCTCTATATGACGACATTTAGAGAATGGCATCATATTGTGCATAGTATGCCACGATTTGTTTTGTAGCTTATATTTGCTGAACTGAAAAACAATCACGTCAAAGAATTTCTCGTATGGTCGCTTATGTGCTCCATCAAAATCTGTTGACCAAAAATCTCTACCATCTAAATACTCATATCGATCACATGAAGTATCTAATGCATGTTACATATTACATTGTTATAAACTCCGTATCTTAGTTGCATTTATTGAATTTTTATATGTTAAGACTGGCCAACCATGTTTAATATGCTGGTCACACTTGGTTAGTCCCTTCTGAGCGTAACATTAATGTTGATGAAGCTCATGTAAATTATGTTCCAACTGGCCAAGAATGACACGCATATCAGTCAGAACTAGTTAGCTCCCTCATCTCGAAAGCATGTGGTCTTAAGTGACATTAATTGATCATGTCTCATGATGCTGTAGTCTAGTCATGAAAATTGACCTATACAATTAGTTTAAAATTTTGTCGATCTTCAATGCATTTGTTTTTGTATCCGTGACTCATACTCTTCTTACTTAAAAGGTATTCAGCGAGTCTAAAATCGTGGAGTATAGCATACAAGAACGAACTATAGGACCTGGTAAAGTTGAGGTCAGCTTATTTTCTTTGATCGCCTAAGAGCTAATCTGCTATTCTTCTCTAGTTAGGTTCTTATTTTACCCGTGTATGTGATCAGATTTTGATTGACAACAAGCAACACTACAAAGTACTTGGGAAGAATATTGATTTAGCAACACTTATCAAGCTATATGTTCAAGAAGGGAAGGTTGTGCGGCATGAAGATTGGTGAGCCATATAACTTATGTTTTGATAATGATTCCAACATTTAAACCAAGGTTTTAGGTGCTGGACAGGACCTATTTGTTCTGCCAGTTATCAACAAAATACGAACCGACAGCACCTAAAAATCTTATATTTAAATTTTTTTAAATTAATTTAAATAATATTATTTTAACTTTGAAAACGAAAAAATTCGTGTATATAGGCACTATCGACATGGACATACATGCTGGGATCTGAGTTTACCAAAATTTGGCTCAACTCGGCACTGAAAATCTTGATTTAAACTAACATCCACACGTTCCTGATTAAAAGTAAAATAAAAGAAAATGCTACTTATCATGGCTGATGTGGTTATGATTTGCACGAATGATGTGGCAGTCATCCATCAAAAGTGTTGGGATGGCTTCAACTCATCTATTGCCTAATGATCAACTGAAACATCAATGTGATGCAAATCAAGGGCCCAGATGGCTGTTTGAATAGCATTACACCCATATTTTAGAAGGAGCTGCTAGAAACTTTTACCACATAATAATGAGATAGTAACCGTCGTTCTTTCAAATGTTTTTATTTCAGGTGGAATAAGAAACCTCTGATGAACAGGGACACTGTCAAAGTACCTCTGGTGGGACGGATTATGGAGGGAACAAGGCGAGGCGCAATGCTGCTCACACATGCGATAATGGGGTTCGGAAAGGATCCAAGATAGTAACACGTACCACTTGACATTGTAAAGTTAGATATTAAGCCGTTTATCGGGTTATTGATGTATTCCATTTTGAAGCTGTCTGTATTTGACTACTGGAACTTTGCTAGTAAATAATGATATATATACCTTTGTCAATATTAGTATGGATCACTCCTTGGATGGTTAAGATTTACTCTGTTATTCTCGGGATGGGTGCTTTCAGATCAATGTAGTAGCACAACTTCTATGCTGCCATGTCCGGAAACAGCTCTTGAGGTGAATTTCACGTATTCGAAGAGGCAAGAGTTAAAGTAACTCTCTCTCTCTCTCTCTCTCTCTCTCTCTCTCAATGCCACCGACCAACAACCTCAAGAAATTACTAAAGCCACCCTTCTTTTTACCAAATTACATTGAAAATCTAGCGTTGCTATAGGCAATTAATAACATTATTGGAAAGACTAGTTTTGTACGATATAAAATGAGAGTCATAAATCTTATATAAATGATAATGCTATATTATTAAAAAAAAATTATTTTCATACTTTTAAAAGTTATATTTAATTTATAATTGTATCAACTCTTATAATTTCAAATTGTACTTGCCGTCATTATGTAAAGGAGCAATTACCGTTTGCCAATAACTTGACAAACTTAAGTTAATCGCTAGCAGTATTTATATCTTCAATCTCAACTTACCATATGTATATTTTTTTTGTCTTATTTAATTGTTCGTTTAACGAATTTTTATATACATTTATCTTACCAATTATTTATGTATGAAGTATATTCTAACATTCACTTATCTCCAAATTCATATCAATACATATTATAAAAGCAAATATCTTATTAATGCAACGTGGTGTTGATTTTAATTGAATGAAGAATTGTTAAAAAAAAATCATATAAATAATTATAATTTTATTTTATAATGATTTTTGAGGGATAATTATTTCTGTTTTATATTTATTAAGTGAAACCGAAAAAGAATTCGTAAAAAACTCTATTGTAAATTATATTTCATTCATATTTAAGTTAAGTGAAGGAATTGGTTTCTTGAATTATCTAAACACAGGCCGGATACATGGCCATCCTTTTAAAAAGAGGTTTGCTCAAATTACTAATAGATAAAACTTTGCTATATTTAAACTATCTTTCATTATTTCTACTTTTAATATTGGACTAACTAAAACTAGATATATATAATTTTTATGGGCCTTTATTTTTAGTTAGGATCTTTACGTTGGATCCCGTCTGATTGATTTTGAAATATTCTCTTCATCACTATTTTTGGAGACTATTCGTGGAAGGAGATCCGGAATTTGTCTTTCAGACCCAAAATTTCCTGGACCTGTGTGGCCAAAAATAAAATTCTTCTTTTTTTTTTTTTCTTTTTTTTTTTTTTAAATTTTGAGAAATGGCTGGTAGGTAGTTTTTTGACACTTTAATTTTGTCAACCTAGCAATTTTTGTATTGCAACTCTACAGAGCAAACTAATCCTTCATAACGTTATCTGTTCAGCCATAAATGTTGCATAAGTAGATTTATTTATTTATTTATTTTTATTTATTTATTTGTAATGACAAATTAACCTTAGACATGACTAATAGTTGGAGATGTTCAAACCCCGCATAAAGTTCTATGGATTTGGTTTACGTTGTTATTATTTTTTGTCGCTTAGTTTGTTTTATTAATTTTTCATGTACTTATTAATTCAATAAAGTTTTGGCAGGGTCACTTATATCTTTTATCTGTAGTTTCAGGTTCATTTTAAAGGCTAAAACAAAGAAGAGGTTCATAATCTGATACTTCATGGCTTCCAAATGTGCAAAAGCAATGTCTTTTGTGTACCATCTTTTCCATTTGTAGAATGATTCTAACAAAAAAAAAAACATTTTCTCTAAGAGTAGTATGAATTCATCATTATATTCTTTTATTTACTATAATCATGTAGTATTGCACCAAAGAGGAGATCCACTCTGCCAAGATTCAATCCTAAGGTAAAAGGTAGCTATAATCCTAAGGTAAAATGTAGCACTATAAGAGACGCAAAATAATATCTTGTGATCACCCCGACATGTCAAGACAATACTGATTAAAGTTTGACATGTGACATTTTCTATATATGCCAATTTTTTAAAATACAAAAACCACTTAAAAATATTGAATCAAAGTAAAAAAGTATACAAGTAGATTATATGAATATTCAAAAAATTTTAGAGTTTTGAATTTCAAAAGTTAATATGTCTAGTCAGTAATGTATGTCAAAATTTAATTGATAATGTTAATGATATAATGACAATATATCAAGAATGATCACCAAATCTAATTACTCATAACAGACGGCCACAGAGCTTCAATGAGGCCCACAACAAGAAGGTCCCCTCCATTACAAATTTCTCGTGATTGGCTCCATTAGCAAACAAGACATTCCTTGCCTTTTTTCAGGTCTAAACATTCTCCCAAAATCCATCTATTTTTAGTTGCCAACTTAGCTATCTTTCCCTGCTGCTATGCTCACCAAGAACAGCTCCAATTACTATCAATCATGGACACATGATATAGAAATAGAGAAAAAAATTGCAATAAGACAGTGACCCTACAATCATCAAAAAGCTCCCACAGTTTTCAAAATGTAATTCATCAAAATTCTCATTCTCCATATGCTTTTTTGACTGGTCCTAGCTACTACTACTAATACACTAAAATAAAAATTATCTAAAAGAAAAAGGATAAAAAGAGGCAATCTCTTTCTTTTCTCTCCTTGGATCCCTCAATCATCACATTCACATGATGGTGAACTTCTTTTCTACACAATATAATCATACATGCTGGAGATATATAGATGGATAAAGCAACAATGAGTGGAATTAGAGGGCTTACGGATCCGAGAATTCGCTTACTTCCATGCAAGAATGCTCATATGGGGAATTAAAAGAGAGAAATAGACCATTGCAAAGAGTTTCTTTATGTTAAAGTCTGCAAAAGATCAAGGGTTGTGGAAATTTTGTCTTGCAATCTTTTGAACATGCGCATATCCAGTGTGCTAGCTCTTGTAGGATAAAGTGGGATGGCAAATTGTCTTGTATAGATTAACAAGTAGTAAAGAAAAATGCAACTTCTAAAAGAAATTTCATCCAAATTAGGAATTTTATCGAGTAAGAGAATTAAAATTAAGGAATAAAATTTTAAAGGTGACAATAACATAAAACATATTAGAGCTTTATAGTTTAATATAACTTGTATATATATAGGGATTAAAAAGTTTTGCATAAGCTGATTCAGAAATACTCCCACCATTTAAAAAAAATAAAAATAAAGTTAGTCAATAAACCTGAACACGATCAGCCAAAAACCTTGTTGGCCCTAAGGTTTAATAATAATTTTGATGGTACAAGCTATTTAGGTAATTACTTTCTGACTAATGGCTAGGGGTGAGCATAATTCGGATCAACCCGAATTTCCGAACCGATCCGACCCGAAAATATGTGAGATTTCGGGTTCGGGTTCGGGTTCGGGTCGGATCGGGTTGCGATGTTAAGTAATTCGGATTAAGCATTTCGGGTTCGGGTTGGCCTCTAAAATTTCGGGTCGGGTCGGGTTACACCCGAATTTCTTATCTTCTATTTATTTTACTTATTTATTTATATTTTTACACTACTATCCACCCTCGAATGAATTCCGCGAGCCAATCCTTGTCTATTTATGTTTACTTATTTTATTTTTGTATTAGTTAGGCTTTTATTTTATTTTTTTTGTCTAATATAACTTTATTTAAACAAAAAATTTTAAATCGGGTCAACCCGAACCCGACCCGAACCAACCCGAAATATTTTCGGTTCGGGTCAGTTCGGGTTGAATGGTAATTCGGTTCGGATCGGGTTGGTAGTTTTTAGTTCAGGTTGAGTATTTTCGGTTCGGGTCGGGTCGGGTTAATTCGGGTTGACCCGAATACTCACCCCTACTAATGGCTATCAAATATTGAAGTATATGTTTAAAAAGCTTTGTAAAAGACGAATATGTGAATTCAACTAACGGAGCAATGGTCAACAAGCATAGATGATAATTTTGAAGCTCAAAATGATGGAGAAAACCTATCGGTAGCTCCTGGAACTATTTTTGAAGGCTCAGAATATAAGCGCAATACTGAGCACTCGAAGAAATTTTCGTTTAACTTTTATGAGTATTAATTTCTACCATTGAGAGTTTGAATATAAGTTATATAACGAGCCTCATTGATTAAGATTATTCTTGGGTCAAAATATTTTAATAAACAACAAATTATTTTTTGTTATAATAAGCCTGGACAGAGAGCTTTTTCGGTAGATTGCAAACCAACGTCCGGTCGTCCGGAATGTTGAAGTTATTTATGCAGTTGGATAACTGACAAGTCCGGTTGATGGTAAAAAATCTTGCAGTCGACTGAAAGTATGCAGAATTAAACTTAAAGTTATACATAGAGCAATTCCGGTTGACCACAAAGCTGTTATGGTTGACCGGAAATTTCAAAAATCTAGCCGTTGGGAGCAACACACACACACACTCACACGCGCGCGCACGCACACACACACACACACATATATATATATATATATATCTCATTTGATCTCATTCTACTAGAATTGAGTTATACAGCGCTCTCAAGCTCTCTAAGTGATTATACTTATCTTTCAAATAGATTTTGAGCCTTATTTGTAATTAAGATTCTAATCCTATATTTTTTTTTTTTTTTGTTTTTTAGAGGCAACTAAGTGAGGAGCTTGGAAATTGTGTTTGATTGTGCATTCCTTCCTTTTATATTTGTATTCGACAGTTCCTATTGCCTGCAAAAGAGGTAAGACTGATAGTATGATTGTTCACTTGGTCCTGAGTAAAGTGATATTGTAACCGGCTTGAGCGACGTCTATTAAGATCGATCGCATAGCAATTAGTAAAATCAAAGAACTCAGTGAGAAGGCAAGGAAAAGTGGACGTATGCTGTTTGTCGAGCTACTATAAATCTTGTGTTTGATATTTCTAACTCAACTTTACTTACTTGCACTTTGTATAGTAAGTAAAGTTGAGTTAGAAATATATATATATATATATATATATATTATATATATATAGATATATAATAATAAATATATATGCTTTGATTTGAGTATTTGTCCTTTGTTGTAATTAAATATATTATTAGTTGTTAAAATTTTTTAAAATCCAATTTATTCCTCTTGGATTTATTTTCGGACCTAACAAAACTGAACTTTGGGTGCAACTACTGGACTAATTTTATGTGTTTTAGCGCTGCTGATAAAGCTATCTGAGGATTTAAAGTGGGATTAGTGTGAAGGTTAAGCTATCTTGTCAAAGGTGTTTGTCTTGAGGCACTAAAAAGGTTGCATCACTTTAATTTTATTGTAAAGGTGGTAAAGAAGGACAAGTACCAACAAGATGCACTATTAGCTCCAAAAGGCACCAGAGATCCTTGTAGAACCACCCCTCTCCAAAAAAAAAGAAAAAAAAAAAAAGAAAGAAGAATATTATCATTTCAGCTAGCCCGAAAAGACCTTCCATTCCCTCCATCCATCTTCAAAATTATGCTTCCTTTACTTTCGTAAGCAACGCGTTTCTCTTTTTTTTTTTTTTTCTTTAGATTATTATTGGAAAACCGTGTTGTAATCAGCAAATTTTTACGCAGCTATTATAATAGATAAATTTACAAATAGTTTAATATTTCACAAAATATCAAAGAGTTTCAGTCATTTGATCTGGATATGTCCGAAGATTCGTATTACCTTCCAGATACATAAGATATATAAGTTCTCTACACTTTTACATATTGCACACTCGCCAGGAACCTTAATTAGAGCTCCATGAGGTTTCTCAAATTTTTAAATGTATTTAAGTGAGAACTTGCAAATTATTCTGTGTATCTCCTTTTGTGAGGGTTTTATTGGCTTAAAATGTCTTATAACTGTGACAATACACCAAAGTAATAGTATATAGGGTCCGATTTGTATCAAGTCTGACATGTGAGATACTCACTGGATAGTATACATAGCATCGCTATATACTCCACTGCCGCGTTATCTTCGTCAGTAAACGTTAGGGTAAAAATGGCTAAATAGTAGCATATTCCTAATAAATATGCATATCAATGAAGTAGCAGATTAAAATGTTGGCATTTCAAAGTTGTTTTTGAGGTGATGATGATCAGTTGGCCTAATGAGTATGTCTGTCATCCTGTACAACCTTATCATACAAGGGCCTGTAACTTTATCTTCTTTTTTTCTTTATTTACTCTTTTCTTTTAAATAAATATCCTCAATTCCTCTTCTTTTGAAGACCACCATCACTTTTGTGACGTCTCTCTTTATCCCAGGGCAAAGCTCGAGGCCTTGTCTTTCATGTCACAACACACACCCTTTCTGCTTCTCCACTATATATAAAAAATTAACATAAACACTTAAAAACCAAGTTAATAATTAGCCTCCTTTAATTCTTTCATTATTGGCAGATTATATAATATTTAAGATATAAGCTGTATATTGCATGCATGAATCTTTCACTTTTCATATATATATGGGGCCCTGATGTCTCCAACACAGGTATAGAAAAGGGCCACAAAACCTAGAAATCATAAGAGAATTCTTCTACAAATGGGAGGCATATTGGCTTGTCCTCCCCTCAAATAATTCACAAAAGGTTTGGCTGCTCAGATAAAAGTTATCACCTCTTCTTAATTTATTAATAATTAAACACAACTTCAGCATATATAGGAGATCGATATGGGCATCTAGGATTTTCATAAAATTCTACATAGATTTTTGGAGGACACGTTTCGATTTGCACTTGTAGTATCATAAGATCGTGGATAATTTTAGCTACGAAAAGAATAATCAGGTAGTCAATGAGGGAAAAGTCTGAGCGTTATGCATGAGTATCAAATGCAAAGAGTGAATAGAGTGATTCTACCATTTCACTGGCGCTCGATAGGACTACTACCAAAGGTTGACATCAAACTTGGAAATTTCATCTTTTTTTTTTTTGAGATAGATATTAATTAATTGGAGTTCTAATGGAAAATCTCATCCATAAATACATAGAGCTAGAAGTTGAACCTGCGATTTCTAAGTTAGTTTTTTCGTCCTGCCAATTCCTCACCGGGTAACTGGCACATGTGTAAGTAAGCAGATTGAAATGTTTGTAATACACACACACACACAAATATAATGCCATTAACTCTCAGCCGAAAGTGTGAAGGAAGACACTATTATTTTAGCATAATTGCATTTCAATTTCCATATTTACACGAACAGTTGTAGATGCCATCAATCAATATATTAATAACATTTATGGGTAAAAGCACTATGAAAGCAAGTGTATACAGCTTTCTCAGGATATTCTCCACCTTGTTTTGTTTTTAAATTTTTTTTTTTTAACATATTAGAACCATTCTTCTCCTCTCTTACATAGGTTTCGACTGAACTATGTAAATCTGTATTCGTTTAACTTTTATATATATATATATATGGAAAAAGATGAGCGACTTTTACTTGTTTAAGCAAGTCCATCACGGTTGGATTCTTTTTTTCATGATTCATGAATGGTGAGACACTGACAATGGATGAGAATAAATAATTTGGCCATAATTTGAGTTGCTTTCGGCTCACCAATTACTTTGCAATATGTAATTCCTCAAACTATATATAGTACTAGACATCCACAGTGTATATGAGATGACTCCTCAATCGGTTGTATGGCCATGCAGTAATCTTGACAATATTTGAGCTACTCTCTATTACCACGTGTACTAAACGTCACGGAAAATAATTATTTTTTTTTCAAAATGAGGGCTTAAATGTTATTATTTTTCCATAGTTAAAGCAAGAGAACAGGTGAGAATGTGGGTGGAGGATGAGTGTGCAAGCAAGGTATTGGATTCATGGGTCAAAAGGTGATTAAAAAAAGGAATGGAAGTATGATAACAGAAATTGTAAAATGTAAGTCCAACTTTCTTTCACAAAATATTACTTTTCGTGTTACATAATACAAACAAATTAAGAGAAAGATTTATAGCATTTTTTTTTTTTCACTACTTTGATTAGATAGTCTAGTCCACATCTCTCTGTTCCTGCTTTTAAGACACCTAGAAGCGATTACCATTTCATGTTAAAAGTAGTTCAGTTTCTCCCAATTTGTCATAGTCAATTATAATGACTTTTGGCTTTCATGTAAGTAGGCATCTTATTTGTATAATAGCTATATTATTAGGAAACTTGTTGAGTTATTATTGGTTAATACATGTTTAGTTATAGAACATTTTTTTTTGACAAAGCATATATGCTGCAATTTCTCAACAAAGTTTTACCATTACATTATCCCCATGATGTGAAACTCTTGAGTATGAAAATCATAACTAGAAAGTCAGTCTGTGGATTATACTAGCGTGGAATTTTTTTTTGTTTTTGATAAAGGTGAAATTTGTTGATTGAGGAAATAGTACTGTGTTTAATATTCTTTTTGACTTTTTAATACATACTTAAAATATAAAAATAACCTTTTTTATTGTTGCAAAAAAACAGAAATTAAAATTAGGAAGGAAAAGTTCTAAGTTAAGACTCATTTATAAGAGGGTAATAGGAGAGGGTAGTTCGAAATGTAAACTTCCTTTTGTAATCTATGTCATGGATATTGAACTATCAGCAATCATATGATTCACGTAAAATGGGAAATGCTTTAGTTAGTGGGGTATTTTTGTTTACAAAATATTTTAGTTATCAATACGACAGTACGGCCAGTACTTAACCATAAAATTTTATTGTATGATTTGTGGTAAAATAAAGATATGTATCTAATTAGTTGCATGCACATGCCTATACAATACAAAGACTTTATCTAAGAAAAAGAAATTAAAAAAAAAAGAGGAGTTAGCTAGGGTTTGCTACTGCAAAGATCTCATGATCCACTTACTGTAGGATATGTTTCATCGATCCTCGGAGCACTACCGAAAGTTGGGTGTTCTCTAGGACTTAACCTTACTGAAACTATAATTGATTAAACCACAATTCTTCCTCCCTTAACTAAACAAACCATAGTGGAAATGAAGATGTTATCATCAATGTTTTCTTATGCCTCCGTACGTCTACAGAAACTGCTTATAGCTAGATGAGTCCATAACTAAATATCTAGAGATTTTTTTGAGAAAAGGCTATACATTTAGCTGTTATTTACAAGTTTAGAATTTCTTCTTTTTAAGGGAAAAGTAAAGAGTATGTTTAACATGCCAGGCCGTATTTCAAAATGAAAATCCGTGTTGTTCAGCGGCGTATGACACATAAATTTTAGTATAGTTTTTAATTTAACTAAAAATTTGTAGAAGATATTTAGTAGTACAACTTTGTAGGCCAAAAGATATTTAACAATGATTTACCATGTAATATTGAGCCTTTTGAGTGGTTGAAAAAAAGTTCATTTTCTGAACTACATCTAATGTTTTCGTCTTGCCATAGACACCTCGACACTGTACCTATATTTACTATTTCTAAAAGAAGTTTGTTATTACTTGAAAGAAAATAGTTACTGAATCACAACCCCACATTTTATCTTTTCTGGCCTAACTGTAACAAGAGATGGAAGTATTGAAGAGAACAGAGCAACTGACCAGAAAAGGAGAGGTGATACGAATTTTTTTAAAATAGAAAGATGAAGGTTTATATTTTGAAATATAAGTGAAACAGACAAGGGATTTTTGGTCTCTTTTGGGGTGTTTCTTAATTGAGTTTTAGCAAAATCAATTTTATGAAACACTTATTTTAGTAAATTCTTATTTGTTTGGACATGAATATCTTTATTAAATTTCAACCTCTTCTAAAACCAAAGTTTTAATTTTAGTAAAAACCACTCAACTCACATTTTTAGGAAAATTAGAATTGTTAAAACTGTAACATCCCGTGTAAAAATTTGATTTGTTGAAGTTGAGATGACATTATATTTTGGACGCAATGGATTTGAGGAAAGTATTTTATAATGATTTGGCATTTATTTGAAAGATAATAAATGTTCTTATTCATTTATTCATTATATCCCAATAAATATTTAGCATGATGTTCTTTATCTTCTAACTAGAGTTTTGGATTTTTCTTTTTCTTTTTCTTTTTTTTTAAAAAAGAAGGAACCCGGAAAGGAGAAGAGAGCAGAGAGCTTAACTCGAGTTAAAAATCATTATATGAAAGCCAAACTATTTAACTATAAACTGAAATATTTGCAGCAGACTTATCTTTATTGTGATATTTTTTTAGCATTTTTGGATTTTTTATACAAATTAACTTATTTTGTGTTTTGTTTTTATCCGTGCGCCAATCATTAGATATCATGTATGAACAAATACATCTTGTTGATATTTCGCAAAATGATTTTGATAATTTGACCTTATCAGGAATACAACTAGTAAATAGGAGAAGGAGAAAAATCACTGGGAGGCTTCTCCTTTTGAGATGGACGAAAAGTTAGAAAAGAAAAAAAAGTAGCCCAAAAGTGAGGAAGAATATATATTACATATATTTCAAAAAGAAAGGATTAGAAATTATAGTCACTAAGGCAGATAAACAATTGTTCTCAATTTTCCCTAAATCTTTTTCATAAAGCAAAACACGACAAATTCCTTACTTGCAGCTCCACATTTTGATTAAATTTAAACTTTTAAATTTAATGATAGTTAGGGAGGAGATGTATAGATTATCTTTCTAAGATTCTAAGGCAGCCGGCAGCAACTTTATGGTCTAAAGAAGACAGGATGCTTATCATCTTTACTTTTGCCATTAGAGTCTTTTTAAACCACCACTTTCCAAAGATCAGAATGTTGGGTTATGAAAATCTAAAGCAGGTGCAAAAAAGCCTCATCTTTTTCAAAACAGCATAACCAATGCATGAAAAGTAGTGCTCTTTTTTTTAACATATTTATATGTTTAATTCATCAACAACACCAAGGAGTGAACCTGGCTTGCAGTGACTCTTTGAGAGACACCATTATTTTACGTAAATGCCATTCTTCTGGTTCCTGATAGTTCTATGCGATCAGAACTAAATGCATTGAATCGGAATATGCACCACATGTTTTACTATACCGTATATGATTCTAATTATATCAGAAGTCATAAGAGCCATCATGAACATTATTGCTCAGCATTTTATTCTATTTCATATCACATACTAGTATTGAACCCGTACGATGTACGGTTGTTAGTCACCAATATAAAATAATAATATTAATAATTTTTTATATTTTAATATATAAATTAATAATTATTTTTATTAAAATATTATATTTTATTTGTGATATTATTAGAACAAAATAATTACCATATAGTATATATAAAATAATAAAGTTATTTGAATGACATGAAATGGTGGTTATATATATATTATATATTAAAATTTTTCATTACATACTAAAAGTTACGACCCATTTATATATATTGTATATAATTATATATAGATTATTAAGAAATTTGATAATGATTTTTCAAACTTCTAAATTATTATAATTATTTTAATAATATAAAAATAAATATTATAAATTAATTTGTTTATTTTAATAAAAATTATTATAATTACATATAAATTATGCATTTGAATTCAAACTGCTCGATTAAATATGGATAATTACATATTATGTATATTTAAGTGACACATGTCAAATGGTAAAGATGATAGAATCCATTGTGCAGTATTGTGAATTATAAGACGTGCCACAGTGGCGCTCAAACTACTTTTGGATACCGAATCTCTATTATTTATATATATTATATAATATTATTATATATATATATATATATATATAATAATATATGAGGGTTGATTTATATTATATTTTTGATCATGACAACGATCCATATTACTATTTTGATTAATGGTCCAGATCATATCTTTCATTATGATCTGGACCGTTGATTATGATCAAGATTTTCGAGCTGAGAATATATATATATATATATATATATATATATATATATATATATATATATATATTCTATGTTGTATGTAAACAACTCAGGGTGCCATCATGCAATTGGTGTCTGTCAACTTTTTTTTTATTGTTTTGTTAGAGTTGGACAGAGGTTCTTGGTGCAGTCACAACGCTGGTGTTTTAACTGTTTGAACTGAGTACCTGTGCATGCCTACAATTGATGTAACATTATGTAGGATTGATTTTAATTTGTATATGTTTGGTGAGGGGAACCACTCTCATTCTCCAATCAAACTTAGCCTTGATAGTGTCTGCTAAGACATAATAAAATAACAATATTTCTAGCTCTAGCTAGATAGGACTTCTTGAGGTTCCTATGCACCATATGTTAATATTGGACACCACCATGTATGAACCATTTAAAGCTCTAAACGGTATCATTTTGCATGTATTCCCATATCATTGGTGATTGTAAACAGAAGACCACTATGAGGATTGCATGTAACTTCGAACCAATATATTTTAGGCGTTTTGTCAAAAAAAATCCATGCTTTCAAATCAACCACTTAAATGAAAACACTAAGTAAACTTCTTAGAACACTTTTTTAGCTTATTCAAAATACTTATTTTAGCTCGCGGGAACACTAAAATAGCTTTCCGGCACACTTCCATCTGAATAGTATGATACAAGTACTGCTGGCGAACACTTTTGTGTTGTTGTCTAGGGGATTTCTTTGAAAAACTTGGAATAGTTTGTATGAGTTTCGAAAAATAAGGATTTTTTTTGACATTTTCCTCTAATATATGATATACACACTATTCAGTACATGCACTGCAACAAATATAATTTTCAGGGACCAACAAAACAGGTCATATAAAAGCCAAATCCATTTTAGTGACATTAAGTTTATTTATTTTACTGAGTAATAATATTTTTATTATTATTATAAATAATTTGAGAAACAATATTTAAGTTTTATTATGTCTGACCATATATTGGGATATTGTTGTTGTTATATGTCTGACCATACCAAAATCTTTTGGCAAGAATTCCTTCCGTTGATGCATGCTACTATCTTAATTTTTTGTATAAACTGTTTGATACCACCAGAATAAAATGTATATATGCACACATCTCTAGCTAGCATATACATAACACACACTTGTCTTCTTTTTTTTTTTTTAATGATAGTGAAATTATAAAACATTGCGTAATAAACGTCTTTTTTTTTTTCTAAAATTCATCACATTCGTGATATATTATTACAATGTATGTAATGCTGTGAAATAGGTAGTAATAAGCATATATAACATATAAATTAACTATGATCAGCTGAAAATTCTAAAATCAGAAGTAAACCCGTTAATTAACATAGCACTATATAAACAATGAACATACGCCTCTAGATACACAACCACATTCTTCCTTTCTTATCGCATTTCACCTTAGACAAAAAAAAAATAATAATAACACCGATCACGAGTACCACCATGGAAAATTAAACTAACAAATAAAGAAACAAAAAAAAAAAAAGAAGAAAATTAACCACAAGGGTTGATTAGAAATCTTCTCGAAGTTTGAAGAAGAAGTATCCATCAACAGATTCAAGAAACCCTACATCATCCAAAAGACAATCTTCCCTTCTTTCATTATGATCATCAGCGCAAACATTCAAATCCAAACCACTTGATCCTTCTTCTTCTGCCTCGCAGTTTTCTTCTTCTTCTCCTTCTTGCTTCTCCTCCCCACTATCCGACTTCTGCTTCACCGGAGGAGAACATGCCCTCGATCTTGAGTCTAAGCTTTCACAGCTCAAAATAACAATGGCGTCACTAACTCCGACGTCTCTTGCACTCCCCCTCTCCATAGCCGCTTTAATGCCCATCTGAGAGTGATAATCGACTTGTTCAATATCTTCCATAAAAATTACTCTATGTGGATTGTCACGTAAAGCTTCGACTAATCTCTCTACGTAGCTATGGTTAGCTTCAGATCGGCACCTTTTGTTCCGAACATCTTCTGACGAGCCAGACTTTGCTGACGCAAAGTTGCTTAGTCCGATCGAAACGAAGTTTTTGTTCGAGCCGAAAATGAGATTCGCTAGCTCTCTGGCTGTTTTTTCTTTTCCATGGACGTCGCTGCCAATGAAGAACAGCCACGTATCCTCCTTCGTCTTGGATGGTCTCTCTTTCCTTCGCATCATACCAGACCTGCACTGGAGAACTGTGCTAGCGATCTCTGGGATGATATTGATCTGCCATGGCACTTTGCTCTCCAGTGAATTGCAAAGCTTCTTGAGATTCTCTGCGTTGAGTTCTCTGAATCTTTGGAGATTCTCCATCTCCATGGTGTCGCTCGAAGATGTCGAATTAGGGTTAGGGTTACGACCACTTAATATTGGTTGCATCGTAGAAACCCTAGAAATTAAAAAACCTTCATCATCGCAAGTTTCTGAAACCCATGGTAGTCTAGCAGAGATCGGTGCTGGACGCCATCCGCGCACGCAGCTTCCGGCGAAGTATTGAATTTGATCATAGGATGAAATGGAAGAAGTCGTGGGAGAAGAAGAATGTTGTCTTTCTGGATGAACTGAGCTGCATATCGAGTTCCACTTCTTACATAACTCCTTCACCGTGATGCAATCCTACAATTAATATTCGGAAAACAACTGCTTTATATATTGGCATATAAATATCAATTGTTGAACGTACAACAAGAATTGGTTACATGATTACCTCGTCACGCTTGGTTTGATCTTTGTACTGTTGGAGCCAAGAAGGCAGGGTTGATGAGGAAGAACTAATTTGAAGTGAACTAGAATTATTGTTGTTAGTCAAGTCTCGAACTTCCGATTCAAATGTGTTGGAGCAATCAGCACAGCAAGTGAGTTCGTTCTGATCAACTCCATCGTCCACCTGAAGGGACCAAAAAGCTCCACTAGATCTCTTGCTTTTCGAGCGGCTTTGAGATGAGTCACTGAACAGATAGGTATATTTACCACAAAGTTAACTACATTTTAGACTTCCATACAAATACTTATTATACATATAACATTTATACCAGAATTTTCTCCAAAGAAAACAAACATTTTGTCAGAATTATAAGATATGAGAAAAACCCTATCTGCGAAACATAAAAGTATGCAAAAGCGGAAAAGGAGGCATTTTTAAAAAGAAGGGAAAGAAAAGGCCTCGATTCTGCCCAACTTAACTTTCTTTCGGTGTGCTCAAGAAAACCCATCTCTCAAGTAACTAACAGATTCGACCCCAACTTATGATCCATCAATTTCAGTTCTAGCTAAATTTCTTATGATTTGATCACTGCAATACATACGCAAAGAAAATATATTTGAGCGCATACTAGACTGGGGGGATACATGATGATTTAATTTAGAGAGAATTAATCTTTTTTATTGATTTTCTAATTAGTAGTTTGCTCATTAAAATACGATGCATTTAAAAATGATTTATTTACCTGTCATAACTAAGGCTCAGTGCCAAGCTGCCAGCAGGGATAGTTAAGGGTTGCAGACTCCACACTTTTTCCAGCGACGGATTTCCAGCTCTGCACTTCATGTAAGTCTGGTACGTAGCAATCCCTAGCAGCCAGAACCTCGCCGCCTCTCCGCCGTCAGCGGAGGCTGTGGCGGCCCCGCTGTAGACGATCCTCCCGATCTCCATGATCACGTGCTCAACTGGACAGTAAAACCCTGCCACAGTTCTGCCTTTCTCGGCTCTGCTAGCTCTATACTCCGCCGCCCACTGTAAATCTCCGAGGTAAAGAACTGCTCCTCTCCCGACGCAGCAACTTTTTACCAGACATCTTAGCTCCACGATTTTTTGCTCTACCTCCTCTCGTCCCATATGCCTGAACGAGAAGATCGGTAACGAGATGAACTGAAGATTCTTCAGGGCTTCTGGCACTTCTCCTTTATCCACTCGGTCCATCACACCTCTTATCACCCCCTCAGCGGTGGCGGCGCACTCGCCGACTATCACCATGCTTTTTCTCCGACGGCTGGTAATCAGGCTGTCTATAACACTTGTTATATCATCAGCACGAATTTGGTCCACTGGCAAATTTGCCGGTTCCTTAACGGTGGGGATAACTACTTCTTTGGGTTTATTAATGGCCGGCGAGGAGACGGTGGCATCAACTGATACGGCTCGTTCGACGTTTGATTTAACTTGGGTGCTGGAGAAGCCGGCTTCTCGCATGACGCGGCTGACGCTCGGATCGTCGAGGATCGAAATTATGAGCTGCTCGAGCTCGATTTTTACGGCGAGTAACGGCTGCTGCTGATTCTCGATCGATCCGCGGCGCTGGTGCGCCTGCGCGCGTTTGAACGCGGCTACAAGCGCGTTGGAAAGCAGCGGCGGGTGGTGGTGGTGGCCGAGGATGGGGCTGGCGGCGACGGAGGAAGCGGGAAGACGGTTGAGGGCCACGTTGAAGCAGAGCTCAAGAGCTTTGCACTGGAGAGGATGAGAGTGGGACTGCAAACAGGCGGCGCGGAGGAGGCCCGTCGGAGAAGACAGCATGGCGTTGGCGACGTGAAGAGGGGTCACCTGCGCGTGGCCGCGGCGACGAGCCAGGCTCACCGCCTGCTTCACTATGCTAGCCGCCTCCGGCGTCAGCGCCTGGTGCACCGAGCAACCCCCTGCCCTCATCTACTTAAGCAATAACTAATGGCTTCCAAAATACTATAATATATGTCTATATATAACTTCTGAGGAAGTTGATGAATGATGAAGGCTAAGAATGATGGGAAGAAGGTAAGGTATGGAGTAGGGTATGTATATGGGTGGAGTAGTTAAATGCTTTTAGATTTGGCTTTTGAGTGTATTAACTTTATGGGTGTAGTAAAAATTTTCATGTTGGAAATGGGAAAACAAAAAAAAAAAAGATAAGTGTGCTTTTCTTGTTATACGGAAGGGTTATTTATTTATTTATTTATATTTTTTTTGGAGGTCCAAAGTCGAATTTGTAGTGGAAAGTGGAATGCATGTGCTGACAAGGAGCATCAAAACCACCCTAGCTTTCTTCTCTCTCTCCCCTTATCTAGTGTACCATGTAATAGATATTTAAAAGTTGCTAAAATTGTAAAGATCTTTCGTATATGTATGCAGCTTGTGTCATGTTTATGTACTGTTACACCATATCAAAAAGTAAATATGGTATTTTAATACGTTGCTTAATTGAGAAAAGTGAATTATAATATTGTACCATTAGACCTTTGTTTAGTAGGAAAATTTTGAAAATGTACCGGTTATAAATTTTATTAATGATATCCAACTTATTCAAATCTATATTAAATGACATGTTTTAAAATAATTCTAAACTAAAAATATTATGAAGTAAAAATAAAATAAACAATTCAACAGTTTAAAATGTGTTAAAGCACAAAAGGATGTGTATATCAAAATTGAAGGTTCGTTTGGTTCATTTTTCTTATAAAAATGTTGTGTGTTATTTGATATACTTTTTGGTATTTAAAAAAAAAAAAAAGTGTTTTGCTATGCTCACCAAATAAACTACATAACATACATGGCGATATCAGGACCACATATCAAAATGGGTATAATTATAATTTTGATAATTGGTACGGATCATGAGGTAAATATGCAGATCACGAGACGAATGTGTGGTGGAAATTAGTTATGTGTTGTTTAATATGTGGTTTATTGGAGGTGAGTAGTTTTTCCCTTAAAATGTATTCTACTCTATAAGTTTATAGGTTATCTACTTTATAAGTTTATAGATTATCTTTTATGCAGATATGTTTAGTAAATAAGGTAAATTTATATATGATACATGCTCTAGAGCATTATAGAACTTTCTTACCATAATACTTCCTAAATAATGTAAAACATTAGAGTTTTAATATACGTCAGATAGTTGGAGTTAAGTCTATTGAATCCCTTAGTTGAAAATAAGAGAGGTACATAGGTGAGAGAATAAATTTCTAAATACCAATCTCTAGAAATTTCTTTTGAGTTTCATCAATTTTATAATTCTAGATAGGGGTATTTGCCAAAATGCTAGCTATAAAATTTAATGATTTGCTGTGTGGTAACTTTATAGTCCATTTAAACAAAATATTGAAAAAGATAGTGTCTAATGTATCGTTGTAGTTGTCGTTCAAAACCTCATATTTTTAAACTTAAACTTGGGCAATCCATTAAATTGTCGATGTTTTTTTTTTTTTTAATGCTATTCGAGATCCCCGCATTGATCTTCCGGAAATAGGAAGAAGATGCGTGTCCCTTGTTGGAGCGAGGATGGGAAGAAATCCTTCCCTAGATACCTGGTCGGTGGGAGGTGGGAGAAGATGGATTTTTGCCATCAGGGATCGCCATATTCATATTTAACGAAAACTATTACATTTGTTACCTTGTTAATTCCTGTGGAGATGTCCGCCTCCGAGAAACTCCCGCAAGAACGGAGATGGGGCCCATTTATCCGTGTCAGTGTGATTGGGGATCCCCTTCCAGTAGCGGGTCTGCTACATCGCCACCCTACAGAATTTTTTTTAAAAAAAAATTAATTTAAATAAAAATTTTACTTTTAAAACTGTTTTTTCATAATTTATAAAAAATAAAATACGGTCGCTTGGCGACCGCGTGTCAACTGGCTAAATGGGCGACTACATGCCAGCTCAGTAAAACGCGATCGTTAGTTTAACTGGCGTTTGTCTGCCACGTAAGCAGCATATAACTACATTTTGCTGTGCTGGCACGAGCCGTCAGTTTAACTGGCGACCGCATTTTATTTTATAAAATTATAAAAATAATTTTTTATTTAAATTAATTTCAAAAAAAAAAAAATCCCACCTACATCAGACCTGCTTTTAAATATTCTTCAAAATTTAATTTTAAAGTTATAAATAATAATAAACAATATATGATATTATGTCATTACCTTCTAAAAAAGTTAAAATAACATATGAACAGGTGGTTTTAAAACTTTCGTAAAGGAACGGTCTCTAGAAAAATATATTTCATCTGAAGGGTAAATGTTATGTTGGAACCCCCCAAAAAAAAAATCTTAAGTATCTTAATGTTCATACACCTTAACTTAGTTAAGCCGATATGTTAATTTCTGCCCCCGCCAACAAAAGAAATATTTATAAATATTTGTCAAACAAATGTTGTTGGACTGAGTTTTAAACCAGTTTAGGAATGGCTTTTAGCTAAATCAGCTATTTTACACTATTCGAAGTAATAAGTACTTCCTTCCACCATCATAAAAGAATATATGGAACATATAGTTTGTGTATTTCAATATGTCACGTATGACACATGCATGTGTCGACAAATTATTAGTAGTACAAATCACGAATGTCCTTATCCACGAAAACGCTGCTATGTATGGGGAAATTCTATAGATGTGATACAATCCAAATTACAAGTATTGTATTGGAAAATTAAAATATATATGACATGTAGTTTGTTAGGGTTTGTGTGGTTTTCTGATGATCATAATGGTGTACATCAGAGGTCATTTTGTTTTCAATTATTTGTTAATTATGTCCATAACAATAGCAATAATCTCCCTTCCAATTGAACAGTCAGCAGGAACTGCTAAGTGGGGCCCTTAGTAGGCCGTTATGGACCCACTCGTTTTTTGTGGGCTCACTAAAAGTGGCCTCGAGGGAATTGGGAACTGTGTACGGCTTCTTTGAAAGAATAAGGAATAAAGGGCGCCTAATCGCTGCTCCAGATGGACATCACCATCTCTTTCACAAACACTAATTCCACAAAAGTGAGAGCTTTTTCCCCGTCCCCAGTTTCTATAAAAGCTAACTGAATAGAATATAACTCCTCAGTAAATCCCTATCTGCTTATAGATTTTTTTTACTATTATTTAAAAGAACGTGTATAATTTCAAATATTTCTAGTAGATATAAATGAGCCTAGTCGCTCCGAATATAGTTATTTGAAGCTTTTTGTTTTTAATGTTAAACTTAATTAACGACCACAAGCTTCACTTTAAAATGAAATATACAGAGATTTATACATCATTAAATACAACTGTACTATACGTTTATGAAAAGATGTTTAAGGGGGAAAAGAACTGGTGAAAGTATGCATGTGTAGCTTTTGAAGTGGCTCAAAAATTGGAAAATGAAAGGCTAAATGGCGACTGGTCTTCCTTCTCCCTTCGCGTGCCATCTCTGCATGGAAAGAAGAGCTCCACCTTCTTCATCACATCAGCTCAGCTCCTCCCAGTTGCACCCACTAACTCCTTCGTTTAACGAAATAACAGATGCAATGGGAATTCGAAAAAAAGGGGATCAGGATAGGCATCTCAAGAGAGATTCATCATGGCCATATCATATATAGACAAGCACAACAAAGCAGATCGAGGAAATTTAAAAAAAAAAAAAAAAGAATAAGTTTCAAGTTTAAAGCTGCTAAAAAATGGAGTATAATGCCATCATTTTGATTCAAAGAAGAATATATACCATATATACTATTTATTATTATACATCGTTGGATGATATGATCGATCTTTGCTGCTGGGAAAAGGTATAGTCTTTAACTCGGTCGCAGTCAAAAGACTGGTCTCGGATGGTCCAAAAGATCAGCAAAGAGAAAGAAAACAGTCTACTAATTAGCAGAACTAATAAAAAAGTGAAAAAAAATTCAAAAAGAAGAGCTTCGAAGAATTGGAAAAGCCAGCTAATCGAGAAAACTAAATATCGATCTTAACAGCAACCAGTTCGCTGATCATCATACGATCGATTCGAAAGGTGGTAAACATATCACGCTACTCTTGTTGTTAAAGCGAGTTAGCTAGGCTTAAAAGATAAAGAGAGGTGTGTGTCTGTGAGAGAGAGAGAGAGAGAGAGAGAGAGATAGCTAGGGTTTCATTTTAACATCGGTGATGATGACGATCATCTTCTTCTTTATGTCTCCAATCAAAACTTTGATTGGTTCAATGGGACCTAGGTATATTGTTAAAAGCAGATTGTGGCATTATCCCTCCGATAAAAGCTATGTTCATTTTAATTTTTAGTGCCATCTTCTTCAATTGATAAGTATATTTGGTGGAGTGTCTACTTCAGTTTTACTTTTACTAATTAAAGCTAACAGCAAATTTACATAACTACTCCTAACAAGTAGAAATCGACTAATTTTCATCTATCTTGTTTTCCAAAATGGTTAATGTGACCATACCCCCATCATTTTAAGACCCAATAACATACGCAAGCTCACGAATTTTAGAGATGGTCGGACTCCATAATTTGAACTTATAAAGTCTGCTACATAACATAAATTATGTATTTTGGTCATGTCTTGATGAAATTAATGTAACCTAGGCACACGTGACTTTTAAAGTGTGATAGATATGATATTTAATAAGACATCTTCACCTATAATCAAATCTATAAATGACACAAATTTCATAAATTTTATGAAAATAATAAAAGTTGAGGTGTAGAAATTGTAAACTTATAATATGATCGTTTTAACTTTATTTAATTAGAGCTCTTATTAGTATATACCAAGTTTATCTCCGCCTTCTATCTGTTTTGGGAACTTACCACAAGTCTTGGAATTCTATACAAGAGTAAGAGATGTGGTGGAGATTTTGTTAGTGTAATGCCAACTCGGTATTCTTAGATCACCTACTAATTTATTTATTTTGTTTATTGAGCGTCCAGTACACATTGATGAAGGTTGGTTATACATCTTGGTCCTGTCTAAAACCGAACCGATGTGGATAAAGAGCGGATTAGAAACCGAGTCATGCTAAAATGGCAGATTGGCAATCAGACCGAAATAAAGTTTTATGGTAGGGACCGAACCGATTATAACGCAAACCGAACCCATCCCGTTACGGCCGAGACTGAAAATCAAGAGAAGAAAAAAGTTGGCAGCGGTGATTTGGAGGTTTCGATGGCGAAGGCAAGGCAGAGATGATAGCTAGGTGGAAAAGGCAACGAGGCAGCAAATTGAAAGACAAATAGTTGACGACGGCAGAGCGGTGGACATGTGGCAACAACTGTGAGACGACGATGACGGTGAGGCATGCAGGCGGCGACCGCGACGAGGTAGGCAGGGGGCTAGGAGTGTGGCAGTGATGGACGGATGTGTTGAGGCTGCAGGGATGCAAAGTTGTGTGGACACATACTACAAGAAAAATAATTTTCAAAGATAAGATACAACGACTAAACGCTATTTAATTTAATCATTAGAAATTTCTGCGACGAAAAAATACACTACTAGTGATTAAACAGTAATTGCTTAGTCGTTATTTGACTTTTTTTCTGACGTCAGTGAGATTTTGGGTAAGCAGGTGGGATAGATATATATATCTATGTTGGGCCTTCTGTTGCTTGGGCCATTGTTAAGCACAAATAGGATCCTCATATCTTTTTTAGGTGTTTGGACCGAACCTGATAGACCGATCCAAGTCTCAAATCAGGACCACGGCGCGCAATCGATCGAATGGCAACTCTAGACCCCTCTGCCTGATGGTACAGGTAAGTAGGTAACAGTAACATATGACCACTGAATAATTCGGCCACTAATATGGGCCGGGCAAAATTAATGGACCAAGCGTACGTGAGAAACTAAGCATTTATTCATGTACATGTACATGTACATGTAGTCTTGATCTTTCCTTCTCTTTCTAGTTAAAGCTCCTTCATGGGATGTTGGAATTAGTTTTACAAGATACAAGTAATGTTATTTTTCTTGTTTCCCTTGCTTTTACTAAAAACTTGTATTCTGCAGGAGCTAGCACTCAGGGACAGCAAGCTTACAAAAATAACAGATGTTAGCCTTTCCAAGAATCTTCTTGTGCTTGATGTTTCTTTCAACGAGATACATTCTTTGAATGGATTGTCCAATGTCTCAAATACACTTGAAGAACTCTATATTTCGAACAAATGAAGTGACAAAGATGGAAGAGCATGAGCACTTGCATGCATTGCAAATCCTTTAACTTGGTTTGAACGAAGGTTTACTGTGCCGTGTCGTTTCGAGTTTCGGTAAATTCGGATCTTGAGACGTACTGATAGTAAAATATAATTTTTATATTTTATGTTAAATTAAATTATAAATAAAAACCACAAAAATAAATAAAAATAAAAATAAATAAATAAAAAATATTAAAAAAAAAATTTAAGTAAAAAGTAATTATAATATATTTTTAAAACACATTTCATAAATTATATATAAAAAAAAAAAGAAAATGGTCCGCGCGAATGCGTGGACCCGAATCATGTCCACGCACGCCCGCGGACCTGAAATCAGGTCACGCACGAAGCGCGTGACCTAACAGCGTCGCTGCCGCGAGGAAGACGATGAACAGTTAACAAAGAAAAAAAAGCCGGAGCCTCCGGCTCGGCACCGTTCCTGTGCCGAGCGCCGGCGGCTCCGGCATGGTTTGAACAGGTTGAGGGTGACTAGACTGTTCACAAACATATAGGAACACTAAACATGGTGATAGATAGTTAACAAATTATTTATCTGTGGAAATGGTTACATGCCCATGTTCTTCCTTTTATGAGATCATGGACAGTCTAGCTACGATACTTAATGTCATTACTTTTATAGGTGATAGAGAATATTAACAAACCTCCAGTAGCTGTGGCTTGGAAGAAACCGTATCAAGATGGTGAACCTTCTCATAACGATAAGCTTACAGAGTAACCGGTTGACATCGATGACAGGTTTTCAAGTATGATGTAGGATCTTTATGCTGCAATCCAAAGTTGACATATCAGCTCTATCTGACTCGAAATGCACCGTTTGGAATTCTGAATCTCTTTTCTGTTGGAATGTTTTGCACTTGAGGAATTGTACTTGAGTAATAATGGTATAAGTAGAATAAAAGGTCTTTCCACTACAAAATCTTCGTGTCTTACATGTTTCTTCGACTAAAATTACTTCCATTGATGATGTTCAGAACTTGAGGTGAAATGCTGTCTTTCTTTCAAATGTCTAAATTTTTTTAATATTATTATTTGTGTATATAATTAACAATCGTACATGGGCATAATAAGTTGAGATTATATTGTTATAATATCTGAGTGAATGCTGATTATAACCCTCCCCGAGTATCCAGGTCGATTCATCTCCACAACATGCAAGAGAAAGAAACATCCTCACCTGAAATTTCTAAAATAATGATAATAGAATGTGGTACGAAATTTTTCTGCAATAGCTATTCAAGGATATCAATCTTCTCGGTATCTCAATCCGTAATAACTCAATTTCTTTCAAATATTTGGATGGCCAGAAGCCACGTTCTCTGGTTCAACCCGCATTCCTGATTCAACGAGGAGCAAAGAAAGAAAGATAACTGCTTGTGTCTTTTCTCTTTAAATTAGTTTTCCACTCGTGTAATATACAAATATTAGTTATATATAAATAATTATACTAAAATACTTAATTTCTTATAAATTTTTATATTATAATTTTATATAAATTAACAACTATTTTTATTAACACATTATACTTCATTTATTATATATATTAGTATAAAAAAAATACTAAATACCATATATAAAAATTATTTGAGAAGTAGGATTAAGTGGTAATAATATATATATATATATATATATTATATAATTATTTTATATTAATATTTATAGATCTATTTAAATTTTTTTATAAATTATTATTTTATAAGTATTTATTTTTAATATTAGATATTTTATATTCTTTATAAGTTACGTTACTTTATAAATTTTTATCAATTAATATAAATGTCACATAAAATATTAAAAATTATTTAAAATGTCAGACGGTGCAACGATTTTGAAATACAATTTTATATATATTTTATTTGCCGACGTGTAATAAATAAATTTATAAAAATGATATTAATTAACCTATAAAACATAATTTTGTCCAATAAAGTAACTGCTGTGGTCAAACCACGTTCTCCGCTCCGAACTGGTACATTCAAACGACGGAAACCGCCGCATCCCCCTTCCTTCTCCCAACCATCACTTACATATACATATATATAAGCAAATCATAAAACAATGCGTCTGCCATTTACAAACACTCTTTGCTTTCTCAACTTTCTCGAGTTGGTTGGTAGTCCTGAGATGGCGTCATCGTTCACTACTGCTGCAGTTTCTCTCTTCCTCATCGTGGCAGCGGCATGTGGCGTCGCCGGAGATGTGGGGACCGGAGATGTCTACAAAGTCGGTGGCAGGGAGGGTTGGCAGATGCCTGAGAAGACGGAGTCTAATCTGTATAGCGACTGGGCAAGCAGGATCAACTTCCATGTCGGCGACTCCATAGGTTGGCAACTCAACTCATCATGAAACATATCCTATCATAATAATTATTGAAATTTTTTATGTTATAATCAGTGTTTGAGTACCGGAACGACTCGGTTGTGAAGGTGGATAAGAGAGTTTACTATCACTGCAACCAGAGTAGAAGCGATCCGATGTTCACCGACGGCAAAACTGTGTTCGTTCTCGACAACCTGGGATTCTACTACTTCGTAAGCAGTGATTTAGAGCATTGTAGAAGAGGCCAGAGGTTGATGATCGAGGTGATGGATTCGCCGAAGCCTTATTCCGCCGCCCCGTCGCCGTCTATGAATCCTAGCAATGCCTTCGCCTCGTGCAGCATTTCTTTGCGTGGAATCATCGTCTGTCTTGGGGCGTTCTTAATTTGTTCTATATTTTAGGATTTTATTTTTTATGTTTCCTTTTTTCAGTTTACTGTTCTGAAAGATTGTTAATTACTTCGTATTTGTGCGACGTACATAGGACTTGGTAGTACACTTTGATTCATATGTATGTTAAGTGTATTATTAATCAGTTGGTTTATCATTTATCTAATATTTCATCGATAAGTACTTATCAAATTTTAGATCACTGTTACACGTAAAGCTTCCATTATCATCTTATTTAGCACCTGTGATAGTTGTATGGTAGAGGTGAGAGCAACACGGATCTCGAAGAATGTGAGCTTTCGGATATGAATATTGAGATTTCAAATGGCACTAACTATAGCTATGAACACTGCAAATGAAATAATGCCTTTTTTTTTAAATAACAAGGTAAAAAGAAATTTCCGTACACCAACCTTTTATTTTGTTTAGGACAGCTTTTTTTAATCACGATCCATCAGACCGTATTGCACCGTAACCGTAGTGAGGGAGCAAAATGCCGGCATAATGTGTGCCTCGAGCCACTGGCGTCGTGCTCAACCACCACATTAGTAATTCCAGCTGAAAATTTACTAAAATTATTATTTTCCATTTTTTAACCACCCGTGGAAGTCGAACCTGCGACATACTTCATAAAGCACACGTCACACTGCTAGACCCATGGATGGGAGGCTCAAATTGAAAAATGCTTTACCTAGCATTGTTTTATATCATTAACAAGGTTCATAGATGCAGCTCCATCCACAATTTTAGTACTGATCGGCACCACCTGTGCAAAGCAGTACATGCTTGTCCACCAATTATCTATATGAATCATAGCACATGTCAAAAAAATTATGTTAAAATTTTAAATTTTAATTTTAATTTTTAATAATAATAAAAAATATACGTGAAAATGGTCAGCACGATACTATCAATATAATTAACTCCTGCCGTTGTCTAAGTTATTGGCTCGACTCACTGGAAACCATGGTTCCATCCCACCGTACAAAGAACCTTGGGATCCTGTGTAGACCACGCTGGTGGATCCAAGGCCCATTGATGTGATTTTAACAACTGATGCAGGGTGCAAGAGGGCTTAATCTAATAACTATACTTCCTAATGATACCCAGATAGACAATGCATGACTTTGTGCAACACAAAACAAGATTTATTCTAAATGTAAGTTTTCAAACAAAAAAGAGTTTTAAATAAGATACAGCTGAAGCATAACATAAAAAGGATTGTTTTGCATAATGAACACGATTATATTATTCTAAAAGTAAATTTCGGATCCAATATGTTTTAAATCTGATACAAGACCTGAAGCAAAAGATACAAATAGAAGTTGCTAATCATAGTAAATAGACATAAACAACCTGTGACAATAATAAAAACATGTAGGAATTCGACGAGCATGCAACTCTCTTGATGCGAACTCTAGTATACTTCAGCTACGTAGGTAGGAGTGCATATATATCAAGAACCTGCAAAAAATAAAAAAATAAAAAATTCTTAAAATGCGTATAAACAATATTGGCAAAAAAAATGGAGTAAATAAGTGCAAATGCTAAAAGATACTGCAAACTGCTAAATAACCCAAAACTTATCCACATGCAGATCGAATCGTTATGAATCCTGCATTTGGATGAGTTTATATGTTTTGCGTGAAGCATTTTGGGTTACCAAGCATTGCTCAGTGCTATCCGTCGAAGGTATGAAAATCTATCCTGGCAGTCTACTCCATTTTACGTTAGGTCTTTGCATACCTAGGTGGTTGCTAAGGCCCTTTGAATTACAGCCCAAGTTTAGTGAGAAGACGGCGCCATCTAGGAGTCTCCTCTTCAAAAATGTATGTTAAGTTAGACACTAAGACCCCGCTGCCACCAACCTGTGAAATTAGAATGAATACCAAGGATAAGCAGAGAAATCTTCACATTTAAAAGCTTTCACTTTTGACATGATTTTACAAACTAGTACAGGCTGGAGTTACTTTATATAAACAGTGGGAACAACGATGCGAAGAATAGAATATAACAGGGAGAAACTCACAGATCTCAGCTGTTGAACCGACTTGTATAGCGCTTTTCGGGGCACACAAATGACAATAGCAAAGTAATCCACGACAACTTTACCATTGTGCTTGCAATAAACTGGACTGATTGTAGGTCCCTAAATATACGAAACATCATTACAACTGATAGTAAGCTACGAAAGTTTAAAACCGCCTGAAGCATGCAGAAATTAACCACATTGGCGAAAAGATAAAATTAGAGTAATAGAACATTGTAGTTGGTAATTTACAATTCCTTCAATCAAGTCATTAACTTTGCACACAAAAAAAAGGCATCAAGCGCACTTTTGTAAATTATGTACTTTTACATCCTTTTTTCTAAGTTTGTACTCTCAAACACTACTCCATATTACACTACAAAGATAATGAGGAGGGATCCTTGGCTTGCAAGCTTTTCCAGCAACCGTCTTTGGTGTTGTCTGATGCTACTTTGAAAAAGTGATCATATCTGATACTAGTAGAAGTAACATAGTGGCTGAATTAAGCTGCAGATATGCCACCCCACCCCCACCCCAAAAAACAAGGAAAAAAAAAGGAAGAAGAAAGAACCCTCTAAGGTGACGTTTGGTTGGTAAGTTAGAATCGGAATGGGTATCGGAATTGGAATGCAGTGGAATCGGATTGGGAATGACCACAAGTTGTATAACATTTGGTACATCATGGAATCGGAATCAAATTGCAGGTGGATTTCCTAATTCTATTCCGGTGGAGACATTCGGTAATCAGAATTCCTTTAATAACAGGAATCAAATTCCTATTTCAGACGGTTACAATTCTAATATTCTCTGAACCAAACACCTACAATCGGAATAGGTGGTTACGATTCCCATTCAATGCGGTTAAAATATCAACCAAACACCCCATAAGAGTTTAGTTCGGAGATTCACGCGTACTAAGTTTCATTTTCAACAGCGTAGTTAAACTAAAAGAAGGTCAATGCTTAAAACAGTCCTAGACTGTATCAAAATATACCCTACGATAATCTCAATATATATATATATTAGTCTTGAAACTGAGACGAGTTAATTGCTAAACCTTAAAAATGGGTGCTATGATGTTGAAATATAATTAAACTATTAACTTCGGTAATGTTTTACTAACATTCGCAACAATACAATTTTGGAACATACAACTCAAAAGTAGTTAAAACACGATTATCTATGAGCTTTGTATCATGTAAATTAAAAGTTAAAAATGAAATCTGTGAATTTCTCATAAAACTTATACCTGCAATCCAGACAATGATGGCTGACTAAGGACCCTCTCAGCCACTTCTTCTGCACTATTCCCTCTCATGTTTGCAGTCACCTATATATCAAACTTAGAAAATCAATTGAAAGTCCTAAACTTTTATAAGACAATATATAAGCTGACTCAGGCCTTTCTCAGTAGTCAGTCTTATGGCCATAGCCTATTCATACGAATTGGGCCCCACATCAGCATTACATCTCAGACTCGGAGATTATAAAAGTAAAAGAACCTGGAAGTGCTTCAACATACCGTAAATTGCCCGGCTGCTCTCAAGTGGGCTTCTAATCTTTCAAGAATTTCATGAGTAGCATCCATTACACCTCTCCTCTGAATCAAGGATTTCTTACTGGCCACGAGCACAGCCTGCAAATTCTCCAATCAGGGAACATGCTATGGAACTTCACTTTTTGGACTAGATAAAAGGATAGGGAAGAACCTGGCTTTGTAAAACAACTCCGCCTTCAACTTCTTTTAAGTTGTTTTCACGCAACGTTGTTCCGCTACTCACAAGATCCAGGATACCATCAGCTATGCCCATCTGAATGAACAAGAAAGAAAAAGTAAGCTGTAAGGAAAAATTGCCTGCACTTAGCAAATGATTTGAGGAACTCCAACAATCAAGTCATCTACTAATAAGCCCTTTAAACGAAAAAAGAACTATTCCTGCAAGAAAGCAATAGCTTTTTTATGCAGTTTGAAAAGTAGGGTGAATATCACTTCAGCTTCTCACCGCAGGTGCTGCCTCTAGGGCACCATCAGCAGTTGAAAAGCTGACATACTTAAAACCATTATCCCTCATAAACTTCGAACCCAACTGCACAAAAAAGTAGAGCATGTAAAGTTAGTTTGAACAGATAATAGTGATAATAAATAAGTAAAAGTAAAAACCAAATTACATAGGTAAATCCAGTAGCTATTCTTAGAGGCCTCTCCTCCGTCCATTGAGGCATCTCTGCAAGCTCATGTAGAGAGTTTACATTTTCAAAGATCCCATACCTAGGAATCTGAAACATACAGAAATGAAATTAATATCAATTAGAGAGAAGTATCAAACATAGCAAACTTAAAAGTAACTTACTGCAATAGACAAACGGCAATCTCCATACTCTAATTCTTCATGAACTATAACCAAATCCTCATTTCCCTGGACAAGAGATATATGATTGACAACTCTGATATAACAGAATTAACAACACGACATGACAATACCATAATCAATTAGGGATTACCTGTCCATATTCACTCACTGTGTCAAGACCAACAATACCAAGGTCCAGGTCTCCTGTCTGTAATTTGCGCACGATATCTTTCGGCCGCTGAAACCACACCTCCAAGTTGGAGAGCTGCAAAGAAGCGAGTTAGAATATTACGCTAATTCTGCAAAGTACTTAATTTCAATATCCTAATATACAAAAAGCGAGCATCATAGACTGCGTCACTGATTTAGTTACCTGTGGGATGTCTGCTACGTACTGCCTCGGATTCGGCTGCCTCACTCCCAGTTGACAATTCTGAAGAACAAAGAAAGAAATTTAAAATGGGGGGAAATCAAAGACCAAGACAATGAAGAATATTTGCGATAATATATATAGAACGAGAGAGGTAGTTCACACTTTCAAGATATTTAGGGTTTCCTCGCCCATACGACCCTTGCTTGGAAGGCCAAGCCGAATGGCGGAGCGCTCGCGGGCTATATCCACGTCGGCAGGCGCAACCACCGGCGCCGCCGAAGGCACGGCGGAGGCGGAGCAGCGGGAGGGGCGGCGCAGACGGAGGACAGCCACGAATGTTGTCGTGGCAGCAGTAGCGGCGGCGGCGGCCATTGGTTGAGATAGAGGGAGCGACCGGCGAAGGCGCTAGAAGTAGAAGCGAGATGTCTCTTTTATCCTATTATATTTGTCGTCAAATCCATATGTTAATCAGCAATAGCATCTCTCCGCTGCATCAGTCACTCCCAGGATCGCTCTCTTACTACCGACGGTGATGATGGTTGCTGCTTCTCTTCTTGATCTGGTGTCAGGAGACAAATGGTATACAAGATAGCGCAACTGAAAGAGCTGGACAATGCACAGGTGGATTACTTGAAGAAGATTTTGCTGGAAGTTTCTATTTTTTTTCTTAAATTAACACTTCCATGTAATAATGATTGCAAGGCCAACTCCACCAGCAATTTGTTAGGAAAATTTTTTAACTCTTAAAACTTTCAAAAATCTAGAATATTGAGTTCATTGATTTAGAAATCACATCATTTATAATGAGATGTGTAGCAATAAAATTCACAATGAACTTTCAAAAAGATATTTCATAATGATTAGAAAAAGTAAATGTTTTAAATGAATGCTTGAAAATAGAGAAAAACTAAATAAAAAGTTTAGAAATAGAAAATGCACAGAGAATTAGATAGTTAAATCTAAAGAAAGAAAAACTTAGTAAAGCTCTAGAAGGAAAAAGTAAAAATAAAATTATCGAGAAAAGTGAAAAAAGATTCTAAAAAGCCACTATCCACAAATCTTTTACAAAAAGTTTATCGTAGAATGAGAAAGAAGAGAATAAAAAAATCCGAAAAGAATATCATGTGCGCTTTGAAACCTCAACTCAGTACCTAGACCTACAAAAAAAAAATCACTACCAGCTAGGGTAGGCAAAAACATGAGATTCACATGATCAGTGAGGAAAAATATGATATGTAACAACGGTAGGATATATAAAGGAAAAATCCTAACAGATCTACTACATGCAGCAAAGATAACATAATGAAATATAAGGCTCTAGAATAGGCATCCCTCAATGACACTATTGTAGTTATGCAAGTAAAATAAGACATAGTATAGAGCTCTATATCTGGGCATGTGTGAAACCATAGTTTAACCAACAATATGTTTGAGATAATTATAATGACTGGAACTTGGTCGAGATATAGGTGCATTGCTGAGAGCTGTTCTGTTATTTTACTTCCAAAAGCTGACATCAACCTGATAAATTAGCCTTGCTAAAGGCCCAAAATTTTTATGTCAAACATGAATCCATCTTCGGATAGACCGCTCGAGCCACATTCTCAGCAACATCAAGCCTTTTATGCGCCCGACAAGCCGCAAGGAGCGCTCCCCAGAGCGCTTCATCAGGCTCACCGTTCATCTCTCCTGCTTCAACAGCTGAAGCCAGCAACTCCGCAGCCTCCTCCACCCGCCCCACACGTCCCAACATATCCACAACACAAGTATAATGCTTCACATTCGGCCTCCACAATCTTTTTGCCGCATCCAAAACCCGTTTACCCTCATCCACCGACCCGCCGTGAGAGCAAGCCGTCAGAACCGCCGTTAATGCTGCTCCATCGAGAGGTTCGCGCCCTCTCTCGAGCATTTTGTCGAACAGGTGTACTGCTTTCTTCGCCATACCGTGTGCGCCATATGCACAGATTATAGCGGTGTACGAGATGATATTCCGGCGGTCAGGGGGCATGAAATCGAAGATTCGGCCGGCAGAGTTGAGGTCGCCAGATTTGGAGTACATTGAGATTAAGGCGTTGCAGACCGCCGAGTCGGAAGCAAGGCCAGCGGCGAGGGCGGCAGCGTGGAGAAGACGACCAAGGCGGATAGAAGGAATGGCGGCGGCGGCAGCTAGGGAGGAGGAGAGGGTGGCGGCGTTGGGTGAGACACTGTGGCGGAGCATGAGAGGGACAATGGAGACGGCGTCGGGGAAGTTTCCGGCGGCGGCGTTGGAGCGGATGATGGAGTTGTAAAGGAACGAAGGGCGACGGTGGGCGAGGGAGAGAATGTAGAAGGATTCGTGAAGACGATCGCAGCGCGCGTAGGTAGCGCAGAGTTTGGAGCGGAGGAAGTCGTGGGAGGCAAGGCCGGCGAGGATGAGGCGGGCGTGGGCGCGGCGGAGGATGGAGAGATCGCCTGCGGCGTAGCATGAGTCGAGGAGTGCTGCGTAGGAAGGGATGTTGGAGGAGATCCGCATGACGTTCAGGCATTACAAATAATGCAGTATAATATTAACGTCTACACTCCATCGCAATGTATCATATAAAAATATAGCGATGAAGAAATCGCCACCCACAATCGCCCCGGAGACTCCAAACTCTCAGCTCTGATCACCTCCATCTACCGGCTACTGCTTCCACGCCATGAACTGCTCTGCAGCGACATCAGAGGGATCATAGGTGACGGCATATATACTCCGCAATCCGCTAGGCACATCTCAAAATAATGCTCATAGGCTAAAAGACGTTAACTTTTGAGTAAAGATGAGCAGGCAATAGAAATTTACTGCTTGATTGGAGAGATCCAAGAGGAATCTAAAATCCTGCTGAGCGCACTTGTGTACAACTCCAATACATTGAATAACAAGACTGGCAGGTTACAAAACTCCTTCAATGGCGGCAACGTATCTTAGATAGCAGCGAAGTACTCCTTGCTGAGTTTCGGGTCTGGCTTCATCGTTTTCTCCCCAGGTTTCCATCCTGCTGGACAAACCTCATCTGGGTTCTCTTGCACATACTGCAGGGCCTGTATTATAACAGATCATATGGATTTCACTTTCAGACTTCTTAAGAGTTCAAATTTAGCGGTAGGAAACATTTTAGAACATTAAACTGAATCTACAACCAAACTTGTTACCCTGCAATTATTTACTTAATGAAGAGCTCAGCTCAAGGTTACTTTACCTTGAGCGTCCTCAGGGTCTCATCGACACTCCTACCAATTGCAAGGTTGTTGATCGTTGAATGCTGGATGATACCTTCCTTATCAATAATGAAAAGCCCTCTCAAGGCAATACCCTGAATATAAAACAATTACTGCCACTCACAAAAACGAAACAAAAGCCATGATTTTAAGGAAATTCTTACATAGACTAGTGCTTGTGGGTATATGTGTGTGTGTGTGTATATATATATATATATATATAAATGCCAATATCCACTCGAAAAGAGCAGGCTAGGCTAATGTTGGGTAATTTTCAATGATCCGAGTTTTAAATAAAAAATCGGAACCACTAAAAGTGATCTAGGACGTGAAAACTTTTTATGTACCCAAATTCAAACAATTTTGTTACGTCATTTGTACTGTATAATGCGATTAAATTGAACATATCAAAATAAATTAGTCCAATAAATATATTATACAAATATCCAAATTAGATGAATTGCAATCCATACGGATAAATAAACATATAGATCAACATCAATAATTTAGATCTTTATAATTATGTGCAAATCATATTAATCTAGAATTGTATGAAACTACAATATCCGCACTGTTTACCCTAACTTTAAGCTGCTTGATATACAAGCAAAACTTAATGAAACCTACTAATTGTTCCGATCTTTTATTTGAGATAAGATCATCAATAAATGCCCTGAGAGGAGCCTACTCCGGCTTCTCTCGAGTGGAGATTAGCATTTTCATATGTATATATATATATATACACACACACACACACACACACACACATTGTCCCGTATTCTCCCTAAGATATCTAAATAACTGTGGAAGGAAATCCAAACAAAGAAATACCTGGTCATGAATCAGGACATTGTAGGATTTCGAAATGGACTTGGTAACATCAGAAATCAAGGGGTACTTCAAATCTCCAAGTCCTCCAGATTTTCTATCTGTTTGAACCCACGCAAGATGGGAGAACTGCAAACAAAGTTGGTGTTAGGGAAATGCTAAAATATCTTTGCTTATTGCTTTACATCTTAAAAGATCTTATGATTCTGAAATGAACACCCTAACAGATGATGCAGCAAAGCTCAAAGTAACCCACAATGGCCCACTTTCATTCTTAGGAGCCAAAATCACAATAAAGGGAGTTAAATACAAAAATTCAAGATCGTGTAGGAATTTCAAATAATAAACTTACCACACTGTCAACAGATACACCTAGAATTTCAGTGTTCGACGTCTCAAAGTCAGCATATCTATCGCTGAAAGCAGTAATCTCTGTAAGAAAATGGGGTAAGTATCTGAATTGCAAGCGTCACTCAAGAAAGGAAAGCATTACCAGTGCTTTATTCACTCACCAGTGGGGCAGACAAATGTGAAATCCAGTGGGTAGAAGAACAAAACCACATACTTCTTTCCAATATAGTCAGAGAGTTTCACCTGTAAAAATATCTAACAATCAATTTCTGCAAGACAGGCTGCCCCTCTAGATGTAAGCGAAATGTAGAATGAAATAAATAGTTTCCGAGTATGATATACAGACGTAATCCTTGAATTCATCTATTAACACTACGACTATGAAAAAAAGAAAACATAATAGAAGCACCAGCATCATAGTTCTACAATAACAATGAAAGATTTCTCCATTACATGACAAACAGTCAAGGTATAACAAGAATGAATAATAAATTATTAAGACAAGTTACAAGTATGCCATGACCCAGAACAATCTAAATTAAACAAACTAGCTGAAATGCAAACAACAACCTCAATATATACCTTCATGAATTCTTGATCAAAAACAGCTTCAGCCTCAAAATCTGGTGCCTTGTTTCCGACCAAGGGCAGCTGGCACTGTAGAAGTCGTAATAAACACATCAAAATAATCAATATGAATTGAATTAATGAGTCATTACGAATCAAATAAAACATCATATAGCAACGTCCAGAAGCAAAAAAACTAGTTCAGTGAACAGCAGGTAGTAGAAATAACTGAACCACTATACAAAAGGCTAGATAAACACATATTGAGATTAATTAAAAAAAACCATTTCTTATATAGCCAAAAGCCTAGACAAGTTTTAAAATTCATCCCAATGAAAAAAAAAAAAATCCATAACTAAATCAAGAGGAATGTTGTTGAACCACCACCAAAGAGTTGTATATATGTTTAAGCCCCTCCAAGGTCGCCTTTTTCTCCATCTACACCAAGATGATCCTAGGAGCGATTGATGGAGTATCCCATACTAGAGTTAATTAAAGTTAATTACATATTTGTGCCCCTCCACGTGTCACTCTTCCTTTCACCACCTAAGACTCATTGCCACCATTATTACAGCAAAGGGTAACCCTAGGAGCAGCTGATAAATTCAACAAGTGAAAACTACATTCTAGCCCCTGCTATTGTTTACGTTTACATCTAGGACCCTTGGATACTCTACTTCCCAGATTCTAACACTCTCATTCACAG
Organism: Xerophyta viscosa; assembly: GCA_002076135.1. Classification (NCBI taxonomy): domain Eukaryota; kingdom Viridiplantae; phylum Streptophyta; class Magnoliopsida; order Pandanales; family Velloziaceae; genus Xerophyta; species Xerophyta viscosa. The sequence goes on along the minus strand of MJHO01000203.1, from coordinate 175,165 downwards.
TCTAACACTAATTCACGGTATTTTAAACTCGGATTTTGCATGATGGGGCAAACTATAATGGTGAAATTTGTTGGGGGAATGCAGCTAATTCCCATTAAACTATTAGTCAGCTATCTGTACGAATACCCTATAAGTGAATTGAAGAAATAGCAACGGATTACCGCATTGACAACGAAACACCTCTTGGAAGACTTGGGAGCAGACGCCACGCGCGAGCTGCGGGGCTGAAATCCACGGCGGAGGCCGTGGAATCTCGTGGGAATTGTTAGCGACGATGATGAGAGAGAACGAGATGCGGCGGCGGCATTGCCGGTGAAAGCCTTAGCGTTGGCGGAGAGCATCGAGGGAGTGGCGCACGCCATGGTTAGTTGCCGCTTAGCTCTCACTCTCTCTCTCTCTCTCTCTCTCTCTCTCTCTCTCTCTCTCTCGCCGGGCTGGCAGACCGTGTGCAGTGTGGATAAGCAGAGCGTGAAGAGTGGTGGTTGGAAGTTTATATAGCGATGAACGGGAGCCAGATGACCTTCCAGCCCGGCCAGAACTCAGATAATCGAGCGGTTTTACTTTTTCTTTTTAAAAAATAATAATTTTATAACAAAAAATTAAATATTTGTGTCAATAAATATTATTGACTTGATGTGTTTATGAATTATGACTTTGGAACAAGAATTTTGAAAACATTTAAAAATTTAAATTAAAGCGGCTACCATAAATCATAGTTAAAAAATCCTTAACTGTGATTATGGATGTTCAATTAAAAAAAATTTATTAAAGTATTAGTTTGTAGAATTACATATTTCATTAATTACAGTTTTTTGAGGAATTAAATTTAGATCCTATCTAATTCATGACTTAGTACATTAACTTTCACCGCGCTACGGGAAAGTTGAAACACCGTAAAATAAACGGATAATTTGGCAGAAAATTGGGGAGCTTTAAAACTACTACAAAATTTTTTATTCCCAAGGCCAATAAGCCTGTAAGGCTGCAAGCTATTCATCAAACTAAATAGTGGCATGCATTATTGTCAATCTAAATTGTGACTTTCGTTGCTAACAAAAATTGATATTTAAAATAGTGATCCAATTTTAGATGTACAAATACTAATTTTATAATTTTTAAAATATAAATATTAATTCAAATAATTTTAAATTAAAACAAATTTCTGTCCTCTCATGTATCCCAACTCATAGGTCTTAAAAGGCCCACCAATCCTATAAAACCGAAAGACTTGCATATCATCTCTCTAAAAAACGTACTTTACGACTAAACTTTTCTCTTATGACACGTTCTTTTCAACATTCCAAAATATCTATTTAGAATTGTATTTGAAAAAAAAAAAATTAAATACAAAAAGTATAGATTGCATTAGAACTTTTTTTTGTTTTCGACGTTTTTCTAAAAAAAAAAAAAAAATTCAATAGATATTTTGAGTTTCTTAAATTTTTACATAATCAACGGACTAATTTTTACCGTAAATTTAATTTTTAAATTTTTTTAATAGATATATCTGTACCATAAATTTCTTTGATATATTTATTTAACAAGCCGTTCATGTTAAGTTGGTTAGCTACTTGAGCACTAGCAAGTTTTTAGCATTTTAAACTACGTTCAGAAAGGCCTGCGCCATTAACATCTCGTGGTCCTCTAAGGTTTATATCATTATCTTTTACCATAAGAGGCCAATATTTTCTGGTGGTGTAGAAAAACTGCTAGTTAATTAATTATTTTGTTTATCTACTTAATTACCACAATAGGCCAATGTTTTTAGGTGAAGTAGAAAAACGGCTAGTTATTTAATTGTTTCCTTTTAGCACTATAAACCAAGTTCAGAAAGGCTTGCACCATTAACATCACTTGGTTGTCCAAGGTCTAACAATAGCTTTTACCATAAGAGGCCGATGTTTTCAGGTGAAGTAGAAAAACTATTAGTTGTTTAATTATTTCTTTTATCCACTGGCATGAAATTATTACTAGGTCTGTGATGGTTCAGGTGCAAAAAAGAGGATATATGACGTCACAAATGTGCTTGAAGGAATTGGATTAATAGAAAACAAATTTACGAACATGATACAATGGAAGTAACATATCGATTTTCACATTTGAAACACCTCTTTTGTCGTCTGAGTTACTCCTCTAAATAGAACTAATTTTCGGACATGGGTTCTTTCCATTACTTTTCTCTTAAATTTTCTCCATTACTTGATTAAAATGATATCTAGACATATTTTTTGAAAAATCTTTCAAAATCAAAATTGTAGATTTTTGTAGATTTTAAAAAAATCTATAACTTTTATATTCAAAAATTTTTCAAAAACTGTCTTTAAATATATATTTTAGGACTTCAATATCTTAACAGGTATAAACAGATTTCATAAACTGTTTTCAAAGCCGTTATTACCCTGGGCGACACGTGCATGTTCTTGCAGTTGTCGGTACTGCACGAACCGGCACGTCACGTGTCACAAAATCTTATATTTGAATTTTTAAATTAATTTTTTATTTTTAAAAAAATAATAAATAAATATATATCGGTACGGTCGGCACAGCACCATCGGCACGTGCAGGGATCTGAGTTTACCAAAACTCGGCTCTGCTCGGCAAAAAAATCTTGCCTTAAAGAATCAACTTAGAGAAGTGATTATACTGCTGATACCTGACGAAAGTATACCCACATTTTGAGGTTAACGCTTTGCAGTGAATCACAAGAACGCTTAAAGGAGTCAGCAAAGATGAAAATAATAAGTAGGTTATGACCCCAGGTACTTGAGCCTCATAAAACCAATATTACCATACTATGTCTAACAATTATCGGTGTGTCTAGTTGGCTTGATGTGACTACTGAAGACGACGTTAAACAGTATACCCTCCTTTCAAGTTTCCTTTTTTCTTTTTTTTTTTCTTCCTTTTTTTTTGGTTTTGGTGGTGATGCCTATCATGTTCAGCATGCTAAAGTCATCAACATTTGAATAAGCTTGGTTACTTTACAAACATGATTGAAATGAAACACTAAACACCACTACATCCGGAGAACATAATGAGGTTCATTTTTTAACTGCATTCCAGAAAAGCAAATTTTCTTCATTGAATGTGCAGGCTGGTGACAACTCCTGGAGAAGATTTTCCATCCTGTTTACAAGTAACATGGGTCCAACTGGTGTTTACCTTATCAGATAATCCCGTTGATAGTACCTGTAGATGCAAAGTACCTGAGCTAATTCTGAAGTTGCTGAGTATCTTTTTTTGTCTCTCCATATATATATATCCGCTTGTGTTGGTTCTCATCATTTTCTTTTGGAAAAAACTACTTACCCCCAACAAACTACACACAATCAATCTCCACCACATACTTGTCTCGTAATCCGTACAATTCCTTAGTGATCCGCTATCAAAATTACGAATTTATCCATCGTGATGTGTGGTCCTGATTGTGTCACGTTAGCATATGTAATTTCTTGTTTTTTTTTTTTCTGGGGGTGCATAGCAAAGCCCTTTTCTTTTTAGCATGTGAAATCAGTCAATTTGAGTAGTTTGAGGGAATCACTGCCACTGAGATGTCACAAAATGTTCCAGAAACTGGTATTGAGGTTTACCATACTGAAAGAATTTGCTGAGTTCTAAATGAATCGTATGACTTTGGGATGACAAAGATTCTTCCCATTGATGTGGATATAAGTACAGTTTGACTAGAGCCTACCTATAGAAGGTTTTATCTGTCATTGATTTACTTACTAGCTTTTGAAGAACATCCTGTTCTTGTACTCTTGGGTGGTTCAAGATCAAATTAGTTAGCTCAACTGCTAGTTTCTGTTCAAGCCTAACTTTTCTGATAGTGTAGTACATTATCCCATCTGCCATAAATTTTTCCGTCTTATATTGCATGACGTCTTATGACGAAGACTAACATCTAGGGTATATGTCAGATTTCCATGAACGATTTTATATGCATTATAGTTTTCTATCTTATAGATTTCCTCATAAATTTCTCTACAAGCATCAATCAGCGTATATCTTGAAAACAAGAATGTTTTTTGTCACGAAATTGGCAAGAAATTAGGCGAACTATGCTGTGCAACTTCAGTCCGCAAGTTTTGGGACTAATTTTGTATACCGTAGCAGGTGAAAATTTCTCTAGGAGCATGGCTCCGGATTACTCACATGCAAATGGTCCTCTTCATTCAATGCATGTTCCTCAAGGCATAAAGGTTACGTATCATTCTTTAAAACATGGTTTTCAGAGCGGGACGGCACAATATGTACCGGGCGGCACAACATGTACTGGACGACACATGTCTGTTCCGACAGTTGTCGCCACAACACGAACGGGCACGGTACGTACCAAAAAAATTTATATTTAAAATTTTAAATTAATTTTTTTTTATTTTTATTTGTTAAAAAATAACAAATAAATATATATCGGCATTGTCGATGGCACGATCGGCACGTGCCGGAATCTGAATTTACTGAAACTCGGCTCGGCACAGAAAATTTGCTTTAAAACTTAACTGCCTTTCTTGCAGGTTGAAGCTGACTTGCTTCTAAGATGCTGATGTGAGTATAATCGACATGCGGGAAACACACCGTATACTTAGGTTGCGTTTGGTTCATGACTTTGCAAAATTCCCAGGAATGTTATATTCCCAGTAATCTAGATTCCCTGGAATTGCATTCCCAGGAATGATATATTCCATCGTTTGGTTCGTTGTTTCAAATTGTTTAAATTCCTGGGAATATTGCCTTTCTTTGTTTGGTTTACTTACAGCATTCCTTGAAATGTGGTAGAACTTTACCAAAATACCCCATTCAGAAATTAAATAAAACATAGTAAAATAACATACACAATTTTTTTGAAAAATATAATTTAATCCAGTAAAAACATAATCTATTATAAATTCACTGTAAATATAACCACACAAAAATAGTTATAGCTTCAAGTCTATCCATTACAATCCATATAAGAAATTCAAATAAAATTCAAATCCACCGAATCCAAAATTAGAGGATTGTCGACACCAAACCCATCGGCACCAAACAAAATTAGAGAACGGAAAATAAAGGAGCGCCGGAGAAGAAAAGAGAAATTACTGAACGGTTTGGTATTAGAGTTTTTTTAATAAAATTTGAATAAAATCAGGGGTACTTCTGGAAACAAAAAAGTAATCCGGCAAGTAATCTTGAAGGGAATCAAGAAACCCACCCCCTCCCATGGGATTGATTCTCTCTCCTCCTCCGCTCTGTAATCCATGGGAATGCTGCATTCCCATGACTTTGACGAACCAAACGCGAGAATCTGATTCCCGCGTGTTAAATTCCCAGAAATCCTGTCAAGATTCTACGAACCAAACGCACCCTTAATGTAATGCTTGTTAGGTTTATTGGTAGTAATTCTTGGGCATATCTGCTTCTTAAATTCTACAATGCATAACTTCAACCAAAGCTAAGCTGCAACAAGATACTAGTGATAAACCAAATTCAGAAGATTTAGCGACCACTTGTAAATACCTCGACTTTGTCAAATTCAGAAGATTTAGGGATAAACATACTATTTTGCATGTCCGCAAATAGAAGTTTAATATAGCAGCAAGCTCAATTTGTCCCATTGAATCTTCTACTTTCTATTTCTTTGAAACAGATAAAAACGATCAGCATTCGAGATTCTACTTGTAAATACCTCAATTTTCCATTTAAATTTGAGATTACATCTTATACATGGTAGCATATTACTATTATTTGTTTACCACATTTAGTCAATATACATGGAAATATATGGTAGCTTATATTTCCTCACCTGCTGCATTTTGCAAGGGTACAAAGAAAAAAAAAATCCATCTCTCAACTGATTCATCCTTAGCAAGTGCAGGCGTGGCAAAGTTACGAACAAGAAGATTCAGAACGAGTATGGATATTATTGCCTGGAAAAAACATTTGAAGGTAAGCAATCATTTTTCTGTCTGATTTGCTTTCTTCCCCATCCAACTTGCAACTATTGGAGTCAAAGCAACGGTCGGAGGAAATCTGATAGGAGAAGCCGCTTTATGAGCAGCGTAAGCCAAAGCAAATGTTCCCACCTTCCCGCCAGCCTCATCTGTTACGATGCCAACCTGACAAACCAAAAATAAAAAATAAGAAATAAGATAAAGGAAAGAAAGAGTTAGAATTGTCCACAAATTTTCTTTTTTTTTCCTTTAATTGTTGACTGTGGCCGACGTCACTGGATCTCGCATGAGAAATAAACTTTCGGGTCATCGCGGCCGCCCACACTCTCTTTAGAAAGGAGTTAATTCTAACCTTGACGAGAAGAGCTTGGACGTCGATCCCGGCGTTGATGAGCAAATAGCAGACTGCGAATGAAATTAACGAGAGAGTAATCGACGTCGCCAGATACGCTCCTCCATACTTGGCTAGCAATTCCTTAGCTTGCTCCGTTTTCGATTTCTCCTTCCCTTGTTCATCTTTGGAGCTAAATATCTGCAATCGATTAACCAAATTCATAAAGAATTGAGAAGTTAGATGCTAGAGATGGTTAAATAAGATTGATTTTTTTACCTTCCATAGGCCGACTTCGAGCCCATATTTCTTGGTAAACTCCTCAGCCGTCTCTGTTTTCTCTTTAGTATCTTGAAGAGCGAGAACTCGTGTGCACCGACGTTGATTGCCACCAGAGATGAGGGTGCTGGACGGTGACGATTGGCGGTGAAATAGGTGGTTTTTGGGTGGGAGAGGAGTAGATTGGAGGAGAGAAATGGCAGCCATTGACGAAGAGGTTTGGAGAAGCTCCGTGAGAGACGGGAGGAAGAGAACGGGATAGGATTTTTGGGGGTCTTTGTTATGGCCTACGAAAATTTTGATTGGGCCGCGAGTTAATTTAAATCGGTGTTGTTTAGGGCTGGAAAAGAGACAAGTAGCGAAACACTTGAACGTACGTTTCGTTGGTTTTTTCCGATCCTAACCATTTTACTCCTAACTTTAGTTCGCTTGTTTGGACGGCTGATATTTAGTAAATTTTTCGCACCGTAAATATTTGTATCAGTCTTTTAATCCATATATATCTAGTTCACCTTAATTCTGATATATGAATTATTCTTACCCCACAAGAGGAGTACAAACTTGGCATATGCTGCTTGTTCATGACGATTTTCTTTTTCGGTTTTTTTTTTCCTATAAAATGTGGGTCACTTTGCAGTGGCGCAAAAATTTCTATTAACAATGGTCCTTTATAAGACTTTTTTTTTTGTTAAGAATAAATTGAATTTTTGGTAAAAACAAATAATGTAATATCAATAGGATCATCTTTATTTTACATTAGTATATAATATTTATATAAAACTTTAAAAGGTATAGAGCCAATGAAAAAATTACAAATACGAGACACAGAGAGAATGACCTTGGATATTTTTTTCTTTTTTTGTTATTATTGGGTAAACTAATATGTTGTCATGAGAATTGCACTCATAATCTGTCGCACAAATTTTTAAAATTCTTTAGCCATTAAACAACTTCTCATTATTGTGTACTGAATAGCTGATACTACATATATATATATATATATGGTATAACGAAGTGGAGTTTTAGAACCCCATTCATTGTAAGCCGGATTCTTCCATGTCCACTAGGATCACTTTGGCTCGTTATATAGCAAACAACTGTGACGGACATTCTTGATTTATGTTGCTGCATGAGAGCACATTTGCCTACATAAAGCAACAGAAGGCCTTCCTCGGTCAAAAGTGTCTTCACTTTCGACAAGTCTAAAAATCAGTTTGACCAACCGAAAATGAAAATGAAATCAACAAATTGTGTACAATTGATTGTTGTGTTAGGTGATGTGTGAAGGAACACTGAGATAAATTGCATCACTTATTTCAGAGATTAAGGATGAAATCCGGGCTGTTAAACACATTTTAATGGCACACACGAGACATGTAAATCCTCAGAAGATCTCAGTTTCAACTTGATACTGCCTGCGATCAGACCGACCTCGGCTCGGATCCGCCGAGCCCGAGGTCGACGGATATACCCGAATCCAGGTCTATATGGAGATAATCCGGAAGAACCAAGGCTCGTTCCCGAAAGAGGAAGGGCGAATTTCCAGAAGCGGAGCTCAAGCCAAGGACAAGCCAAGGAAGGAAGCATAGGTAAATCCAGAAAAACCCGAGCTCGGCCTCGGGAAAATCAGAGGTCGGCCTCGGAAGAATCCGAGCTCGGCCTCGGCCGATCCGAGGTCGATCTCGGGAGGAATCGGGCTCGGCCTCGGGAGAGGTAGTCTCGGATTGTTCGGTTCAACCTAGCACTTGGACGCATTTAATGAGACATTAAATGCGCTCGTCAGAACAAAAAAAAAAAAAAAAAAAAAAAAAAAAAAAAAAAACAAAAAAAAATATCACCGAGCTGCCTATAATAAATACCGCTTACAGTGTGTGGGCTACCCGACCTAGCCTGGTCAACATTAAAGATCATTCACCGACCCAGGGTGCCGACAGACCAGAGAGGACGCATCGACGTGGCGTAATCAGAGCCGTCCAGCTGGCAGGATCCCAGCCGTCCGAGGTCGAACCCTGGCTTATAAAATAGAGAGACCCGCCAACATGTAAAAGGGGGTAGGAAATCAAAAAGAGAGAGAGGAGAGAGATTAGAGAATACCCCCCTGTTAACCCCCCACCCTTCAAATTGGGGTTTTTTCGGTTTTTCAAATATTAACATCAACGCCGGCGGGAGTTCACCGCCGGCACGTGGTTTTTCTCTCCGGAGTTCATCCCGGAGTTTTCCACGCTAAATCATTTGTGTCATCGATCTCCGCCTCGGCATCCTCGGCTCAGTTCACTATTTCCCCTCGAGTCAGACGTCTGTGCGTCGTCCAGAAGGTATCGATCGCGACTCGCGTGATCAATTGGCGCCGTCCGTGGGAAACGAGAAAAGCATCTTCAACTACTAACGCACGACGTCGACAATAATGGCTCCTAGGAAGGCATCCAGAGACGCCTCGGCTGCTATCAGCCGAGAACGGAGATCCCACGACAACGCATCCGCGACCCCTCCTGAAAGATCACATCCGCCGGCCGCGGAACCCCCCTTGACATATGATGTTGTTCGTTCAATTATGCGGGAAGAACTCCAAGCACTTTTTCAAAATCAAGAAGTCCCGCGAATCTCGGCGCGACCGCGCGCGGCTGAACTGCCCGAAGAACGGCCCCCGCTGGCACGAGAAAATGCTCCGAGCCAGCGGGAGTCAGCCTTCAGTAGGCTGGGTCCACAACGTGTCCAAGAACGGCGAGACGGCTTCGGCGCCCGGCAAACAAAAGGAAAGGAACCTGTACCGAAGCGACCTCCCCAGGCACATGGGGCGACGCGCAAAACCCTACAGCGACACCCCTCAGCTGAAGCATCCACGGGCGAGACTTCCAAGCACGGCGAAGAAGAAGTCAATTCCAAGGCGCGATCTCGCGTCGGTGGTGGGAACACTCCGCCCGAGAAGGGGAAGTCGACGCGTTTCCCAGTGGCGGGCTTCGGAAGAGATCCAAACTCACCTTTCTCTGACGAAATCCAGGACGCACCGCTACCTCGGAACTATAAACCTCCAAAGATCTCCAAGTACAACGGGAAGACCTCTCCTCAAGCTCACATCTCGTGCTTCATGATGGCGATGAAGTTCTTGGACTGCTCCGAAGCGGCATATTGTCAGACTTTCCCCCTGACGCTGGAAGGGCCGGCGCAGACATGGTTCACCGGGCTGCGTCCCGGGTCGGTCGGCGGATGGACCGACCTCGTGGAAGCCTTCCAGACTCGTTTTTTCGCGAGCTCTGAGTTCCCAAAGGAGGCCGATAGTCTCCTTAATATTGTGCAAAAGGAAGGCGAAACCGTCAAGGCTTTCTTCAAAAGATTTTGCGAGGAGCAACAGACCATGAGGGACGTCGAACCCAAGTTCGCCCTCATGGCGCTCAAACGAGGAGTACGACACCGCCAGCTACTCTACGACTTCCACACCAACCCACCTGATACCCTCACCAAAGCTTACGAGAAAGTGCGGCTCGCCATAGAAGCAGAAGAGCGAGAAACCGAACTCGTCGGAGGACAGAAGCGGCCGAAGCAGGAGATCCAAGACGGTTCCCGGGCAATCAAGACGAAGCCCACGGAAACCACCAAGTCTGGCTACGAACCGAGGTATAGAAACTACACACAACTCACCGCCCCCGCAAGAGAGATCCTGGCGACCGTCGAGCAGAGACAGCGGCTGCCATCTCCTCGACCTATGTCGACGCCGGCTAACCGACGAGACCGAACCAAATATTGCGACTACCACCGAACTCATGGGCACACCACCAACACCTGCATGCAACTGAAGGATATCCTCGAAAGAATGGCCCGGAATGGAGAGCTCCAGGAGTTCGTGTCTCGGCCTCGCGACAGAAACGGAGCGCCGAGACCCGAGGCCCGTCGGGACAGCGAGCCTCTACATCAAGAGCCCCGAGCCGAGCCCATACTGTACATTGCTGGCGGGCCCGTCTCGGGAGCACCATCCCGAAAGAGAAGAAGAATGGAATCTTCTGCTGTCGAGGTCCTGCAAGTAAGTCAACAAAATCAACCGCGCAATAACGCCGACCTCGCCATCACCTTCACCGACGCCGAGCTCGTGCCCATCGAGGAGCCCTACGACGACGCACTCATCGTTTCTATGGTAATGGCCAATAGGGAAGTAAGAAGAATAATGATAGACACCGGGGCCTCATCGAGCGTCCTCTTCTATGATGCACTGGTTAGGATGGGGCTCTCCGAAGAGGACCTCGCCCCGAACAACACTAACCTCTACGGCCTCGGTGGACCTGACCTCCACCCTCTGGGAACCATATCCCTGCCCGTGACCATCGGTACCGAGCCGAAGCTGAAGACGAAGGTGGTGACGTTCACGGTGCTCAACATTCCCTCGGCCTACAACGTAATCCTCGGGAGGCCTGGCATCAGAGCACTCCAGTTGGTGGTCTCTCTACCACATCAGCGAGCGAAATTCCACACCACCAATGGAGTCGGTGAAATACTGGGCAATCCCGCCGAGGCCCGACGCTGCTATAAGAACAGCCTTCGAAGGAAAGAAGCGCTCCCCGTGGACACGATGGATGCTCGGAAAGATGACGCCAAGATCGGCGGCTCGGCAGAACCGACCCTGAAGGTACCTCTCTTCCCAGCATCCGCGGAAGCCGAGCCCGATAAGCACCTCCAGGTGGGAGAGAAACTGGCCGGTCCTGAATTTGACGAGGTCGTTCGATGCTTGAGAAACAATGCCGACCTCTTTGCCTGGTCTCCTTCAGACATGCCGGGGCTAGATCCCCGGGTGATAATGCACGAGCTCCGCGTCGATTCCCGCTGCCGACCGGTGAGGCAGAAGAAGAGGAACTTCGCGCCCGAACGAAGCCGAGCCGTCAAGGTTGAGCTCGATAAGCTATTGACAGCCGGTTTCGTCCGCGAAGTGCGGTACCCCGAGTGGCTGGCCAACGTAGTCCTAGTGAAGAAGAGTTCGGGCAAGTGGCGAATGTGCATCGACTTCACCGACCTCAACAAAGCCTGTCCGAAAGACAGCTATCCCTTGCCTCGCATCGACCATCTCGTCGACGCGACTGCAGGCCACGAGCATTCATCGCTCATGGACGCCTTTTCAAGGAATACAACAAGTAAAATGATCCGGACGAGACGAGGAAAAGACGAGCCTTCATCAACCGAACCACGGCACTACTGCTACCACCGTATGCCCTTCAGACTGAAAAATGCGGGGATGCAACCTTCCAAAGAGGCGTCGATCATCTTTAAACCCCTTCTCGGCGACACGGTGGAGGCGTATGTAGATGACATCCTTGTCAAAAGCAAAAGAAAGGAAGACCACGCCGCCGACCTTCAAGCTGCTTTTCACTTGATGAAAAAGCACAACATGCGGCTCAACCCTGAGAAGTGTGCATTCGGAGTCTCGGCGGGTAAATTTCTAGGATACATGGTAACCCCCCGAAAGGCATAGAAAGCAAACCCCTGACAAGATCAGGGCTCATTCTGGAGATGCCCCGAAGCCCAAGGATGTGACGGAAATAAGAAGGCAATTCGCCGGACGAGTACACCGCCACTCGGGCGTTTCATCTCGCGCTCCGGAGACCGCTGCGCCCCATTCCTCCGAACTTTAAGGGGATGCAAGAACAAGATCTATTGGGACGACGAATGCAAGGAAGCATTTCAAAAGCTCAAGACTTTCCTGACCGAGCCTCCACTATTGTCAAGCCCAAAACCGGGGGAAGAACTATACTTATACCTGGGCGTATCAACCCAAGCCATCAGCTCGGTCCTCGTCCGGGAAGAGAACAAGAAGCAGCAACCAATATACTATGTGAGTAAAGTGCTGAAGGACGTTGAGACGCGTTACTCCTCGGCTGAAAAGTTATCTTTCGCCTTGGTGATAACAGCTCGACGTCTGAGGCCTTACTTCCAAGCCCACTCCATTCAAATAATGACCGACCAACCCCTAAAGCGCATCCTCGCAAAGCCGGAAGTCTCAGGTCGGCTAATTAAGTGGGCGGTCGAGCTATCCGAATTCGACATCTCCTATCAGCCTCGGCCCGCCATCAAATCTCAAGCCTGGCTGACTTCAGAAGATACGACGCCCGTGCAACTCCCTGATGACCGACTCCCGTCATCTGACGCTGACACCGAAGAAGAAGCTTGGGCACTGTACTCTGATGGATCCTCCAATGCAGAAGGAAGTGGGGCAGGCGTGATACTCACGAGCCCAGGAGGGGCTCGGCTCGAGTACGCCCTGAAACTCAATTTCCCCGCCTCGAACAACGTCGCCGAATATGAAGCTCTTGTCGCTGGGATTAGCATAGCCCTGCGCCTCGGGGTTCGATGCCTTGCCGCCCACACCGACTCCCGACTCGTCGCCGAGCAAGTAGGCGGAACTTTCGAAGCTCGAGACGACACTATGGCAGCGTATCTAGAGAAGATAAACCGGTTGCGCAAGCACTTCTCTGTCTTCAGGATTAAGCACATCCCCCGTGACGAGAACGCCGAGGCTGACGCTTTGTCTAAACTAGCGTCCGGAGCAGCGAAAGGTACCCCGGCTACTATATTGCTGGAAGAGCTTGCACACCCCGCCATCGAAGAAGACGAAGTCCTGACGCTAGACGTCGGCGAAAGTTGGATGACACCGATCGTCCAATACCTCGACTCCGGGAGGCTACCTGAAGACAAGAAGGTAGCAGAAAAGCTAAAGCGCAAGGCAGCTCGTTTCGTCATTATCGGCGACAACCTATACCGAAAGGCGTTCTCCGCCCCGTACTTAAAATGCGTGGGCCCCGATACCGCGCCCAAACTCCTTGAAGAAATCCACGAAGGCATCTGCTCCAGCCACATCGGAGCTCGGACTCTGGCACAGAAGGTCTTCCGGCAGGGGTATTACTGGCCAACCGTTTTGGCCGACGCTGAATCTTATGTTCGCCGATGCGAGAAATGTCAGCTGAACGCCAAAGTCTCCCACGTACCAGCAGAGCTCATTAGCAACATCGTCTCCCCATGGCCATTCGCCAAATGGGGGATCGATATCCTTGGACCCCTGCCCACCGCGGTTCGTCAGCAAAGATTCCTCATCGTGGCCGTGGATTACTTCACCAAGTGGGTCGAGGCCGAGCCGACGGCGACCATTACTGGGCGAGCCATCCAGAAATTCTTGGAGAAATCAATAATTTGTCGCTTCGGCATTCCTCGGGTCATCGTTAGCGACAACGGACGACAGTTCGCGAGCCCTGAAGTCAAAGAGTTTTGCGGCCACCTTAATATCTCCCACCGCTTCACCTCGGTCTATCACCCACAAGCCAACGGACAAGCGGAGAACGCCAACCGGACAATCTTAGAGGGCCTGCGGAGACGGCTGGAAGGAGCTGCGGGCGCGTGGGTGGACATCCTCCCAAGTGTGCTCTGGGCATACCGAACTACTCAACGCACCGCGACAGGCGAGACCCCGTTTAGTCTGACCTATGGAACCGAAGCTGTGATACCAGTGGAGATCGGCGAGCCATCATTGCGAGTGGAGTACTTTGATGAAGCTAACAACACTGAAAGATTACTCAACAACCTCGATCTCCTAGACGAAGCCAGGGAGGTAGCTTACATACGAGCCGAGGCTTACAAGCAGCGCACGGCACAGCACTACAACGACCGTGTCAAACACCGAGCGTTCAAAGAAGGCGACCTGGTACTCAGGAAGGTCCAAACGCCGACCTCTAAGCTCGGGCCTACTTGGGAGGGACCTTATCAGATCGGCAAGGCGATAGGCAAAGGAGCTTATGCACTCGTCCACTTAGATGGGCGCGAAGTACCCCGAACCTGGAACATCTCCAACTTAAGGCGATATTACCAATAGCGGGTACGAAGTGATCTCTATACTTAGGCCTCCCCTACTTGTACCAGGCAAATTTATGTATATCAAGGATTTTAATTCAAGATCTATTTACTTTCTGAAACTCCAGATTTCAGTAACAAACTAACCTTCTGGGTGGTGGCCCTAAACACCTCGGCCTCGGCGACAAAGATCGTCCAAGACCGTGGTGGGGGGATCACGGGCCAGACAACCCTAGGAGGTGGTCCTCCGAAACACCTCGAGCCTAGCTTCTGAGTAAGCGAAAAATGCGCTCGAGGTAGGGGAACCACGGGCTAGGCGCACTTCTCGGTGGTGACCCCAAATACCCCGGCCTCGGCAGCCAAGACTGCCCGAAGCCGAGGTAAAGGGATCATGGACCAAAAGATCCTAGGAGGTGACCCTCAATACCTCGAGCTCAGCCTCTAAGCTTACAATAAACTCGAGATAAAGGGATCGCGGGCTAGGTAAATTTTCGGGGGTGACCCCAGATGCTTCGGGCATGACATGTACAAACAATGAAAGGCTAACTCTACAAGCAAAATGTATATATATATATATATACCCAGCGAAGGTTTCTCAAAAACCCCGGACAAGCCCCGGAGGATAGCAAACAGCAAAGCAACTTTAACCACGATCTGGAGCAGGCTGAGAGGGACCCGCGGGAGGAGCGTCTTTTGGCAGAAGAGCTGACCCCGAACCCTGGGCAGAAGCGACAGCGGCAGCGCGGCGTTTCTCCACAGCAGCCGCAATAACCTCTTCCTTCAAAAAGCCAAGGTCAACAGCGCCAAGATTCTGCCGGCACAGGGTTCGGCATTGAACAACCGTGTCCAAAACCCAGTCCACGGCAAAGTCCATCAAGGCTGCCCGATATTCGTCCGAGTTTTGGAACTCCCGGACGGCCTCGACCTTCGACGCCACGACCTCGGCCTCATGTCGGGAAAGAGCTTCCTTCATTTTGATAGCTTCAGCCTCCGCTGCCTCCTTCGCCCGGACCGACACATCGGCAGCGACCCGGGAAGACTCTAGGGCGGTCCGCAACTCGCTGAGCTCTGCCTCCCCTTCCGCAAGTCCGACTTTCGCCTTCAGAAGCTCGGACTGCGCTTTCCCTAGTTCTGCCTCCAGCCTTGCGTTCTCCGAGTCCTTTCTTGCCAACTCAACGCTTCGCTGGAGCAGAAGCCGCTCCACCGCCTCCCGTGCATACTTTTCGGACTCCGCTCTTGCGTCTCGGTCCTCCTTGACGATCTCCAGCTCGGTCCGGAGCTCCTTAACTTTCGTCTCTAAGGCCGATACAGTCGCGTCCAGCGGGGGAGTTCGCCAGAAGAAGCGTCGGTGGAAAGCAGCCGCCGTCGCCATTTGCTGAACAAAAGCACAACGTCAGCACCAAAAAAAAAAAAAAGAGAGGCGGGAGAGATTGGGAGAACGTCACTAGGAGGCTTACATCATATGCGACGGTCATCAGCCTGGCAGCCAACACCCCGTCTTCCAGCCCGTCTAGCTCCTCCTGATCTGCCGGTGTCGGAGCAAGTTGGCAAAATTCAGCCGAGCTGGAAGCATGGTCGAGGCAAGACGTAGACCTCAGGATCTTCCAACCCGGACGGTGGAGATCCGATGACGGTACCTCGGCGGTAAGGGAGTCGAAGCCTTGGCCACCGCAGGAAAAGACAGGATCCACCACGTCTTTCATTTTCTCCGCAGCAGATGCCCTCTTAGGCTCGGGCTCAGCCGAGCTCCTCTCTGCAACGCGTTTCCGCCCTAGATCTTCGGGCGCTGGGGCAGCCTCGGTATCAAGCACGGCGGAGGCAGGGGGGACCTCGGGAGTCCTACGCGGCGGGATCTCCTCACCAACTGTGATGACCGTGGAGGCCCCTACTGGAGGAATGGAAGATATCGGGGAAACCATCAGCGGGGGATGAGCTTCGACCACCTCCTCGTCTGCTCCGCTTGCTGCCGAAGCCTTTCTCGATCTAAGCCTAGCGGCCATGTCCATCGCCACCGGACTTGTAACCCTTTTCGGGGAAGACTGTGATCGTGACCTTGACGAACCGGAGGACTCGGCCGGCGATCCCTCGGGAGCCACAGCCGGGCGAAGAGGCGAACTTGGTGGAGCGACAAGAAGGGGATCCGGCTGAGGAGCCGCCTCGGATCCCTGCTCTGCAGATCCTATTGGCTCAAACCACCTCGCCAAACGGGGCGCGCGCGAGCCTGGCTCCTCTCCCTTCTTGGACGACGTCCGTTTTTTAGATCCAGGGCGAGAAGGCCCCGGCCTCGACACCGTCTGCTTCTTCTTCTGAGCCGCGACCGCCGGTCGCAGTGGGGGCACGCCTCGCTCGCCTACGAGCGTTCCTGATTTAAAAAAAAAAAAAAAAAAAAAAAGGGGAGAAATAGCGACAAGCCAACACATCCATGGACGAAAACTCATCTGCATGACAAGCAAGGGGGGGAAAAACGTACCGCAGGTGCGTTGCCACGTAAGACTATAGCCGCGAATGCGCAGCCACACGTAGCGCGCTGGCGATGGGTTCACGACGTTAACCTCCCCCGAGAAGGCTTCGTATTTCCGCACCAACATGTCCAGTTCATCCCCTTCGTTGTATCGGGGGATCGACAGCATAACCGGGTCCGGTTTCCCCCAGACCTTATTGAATGAATCCTCGGGTCGGCATCGGACAAAGAAGAACTTATCTTTCCATCCTTTGATGGAAGACTGCCGACCCTTTAGAGCTCGGGAGTAATCCCCTCTACCCCGTAGGTAGTACCATCCCGGCGACTTAGGCGCTTCCACCGACTCAAAAACACACCTCCAAAGATCAAGGGACGGAGGGATCCCCTGAACGGAACAGATATAGAGGAAACCTACGGCTAAACTACAGGTATTTGGCACAAACTGGCAGGGCATGAGGCCGTAAGCGGAAAAGAGGGAAATAAAGAAGGGATCGAGAGGCAGGCGAAGGCCGAGACGGACGTGGTCATAAAAGATGGCGAACTCGTTAGGGAAGAAGGTGCACATTCGCTCGTCTGGTAATGGTGGACGAGCCCCGACATCCACACCCCATCCGTAAGTCGAGCTCCAAGACTCGATGTTTATCGCGCTCACGCTAGATACGATTTCATGAGGCGAGCGGGCGGCTTCGGCAACGGGACCCTGTCCGCCGGCGACCAGAGGTACCGGCGGCAGCACAGGCGGATTAGAGGGGGCAGTAGCGCCGGGAGACGTCGCCTCCCGGGAAGAAGAAGAAGCAGTCTCCGGCGAATCCCGTCGAGAAGATATCGTAGTTCTAAGACGAGGAGGTGCCATGAAGGACTGACCTGGACAGAAAGTTCAGGGCGGCGAAGGAAAGAGACGGGTCGGAAAACGAAGGGAGACGCCGGAGAAGAAGCACCGCCGGAGAAGAAACGCCGCCGGAGAAGAAGCTTTAGAGGAAAGTGGGGAGAAGGATCCATGGCGAAGCTGCAGAGGGGAGGACGGAGAACCGAATGGCGATCGACAAACCCCCTTTTCCCTTTCCTCTCTCCCGGGAAACGAGCGGATCGCGCCACCGACCGACGTCGCTCCGACGCGTGTCCCTGTTCACGTGATCCGCAACACGTGGCGACATCCTACCAACGGACGCTGCCAGATATTCGCGCGGGAAATGTTTCCTTCCTCCGCACGCCTGGTTCGGGGCGGGAAAATCATCGGCAATCCTATTTCGAATCAAGCTCCGCCTCGGCAGGGGTGGAGAACGGCCGATGCTGGATTATGCTGGCCTCGGTAACGGTATAGGTCACGACAGCAGCGATACTCAACACGTTCGGATACCGATGGACGACCGAGGTCATCTCGAGCCAATCTCGGTACGCCCATCGGGGGGGCAACTGATACTGCATGCGATCAGAACTCGAACCTCGCTCGGATATACCCGAACCAGGTCTATAAATGGAGAAATACCGGAAGAGAACCAAAAGGCTCGTTCCCGAAAGAGGAAGGAGCGAAATTATCCAGAAGCGGAGCTCAAGCCAAGGACAACCAAGGAAGGAAGACATAGGTAAAATCCAGAAAAACCCGAGCTCGGCCTCGGGAAAATCATGAGGTCGGCCTCGGAAGAATCACGAGCTCGGCCTCGGCCGATCCGAGTCGATTCTCGGGAGGAATCGGGCTCGGCCTCGGAAGGTAAGTTACGGATGTCGGTTCACCTAGCACTCCTGAGCGCCATTTAATGAGAACATTAAATGCGCTCGTCAGAACACCAGCTGCTATAGAGCATAATACCGTTACAGTAGTTGGGGCTACCCGACCTAGCCTGGTCAACATTAAAGATCATTCACCGACCCAGAACGCCGACAGACCAGGGAAGACGCATCGACGTGGCGTAATCAGAGCCGTCCAGCTGGTGGGATCCCAGCCGTCCGAGGTCGAACCCGTGGCCTTATAAATAGAGAGACCCGGCCACATGTAAAAGGGGTTAGAAAATCAAAAGAAGAGAGAGAGAGAGAGAAGATAGAGAATACCCTGTACACCCTCATTATTTCGTTCAATATTAACATCAACGCCGGCGGGAGTTCACCGCCGGCACGTATGTTTTTCTCGTCCGACGTTCATCCGGAGTTTTCCACGCTAAATCATTTGTGTCATCGATCTCCGCCTCGGCATCCTCGGCTCAGTTCACTATTTCCCCTCGAGTCAGACGTCTATACGTCGTCCAGAAGGTATCGATTGCGACTCGCGTGATCAGAAGTTAGGTTGCAGTTCTGGACAATTTTGATCTTGAATTATCTCACGAAATAAAATTATATATATTTACATCCTCGATTCCATCTTAAAGAGGCCATGATCCAAACTGAACAGGCTATCCGAATGCTTATCAAATCAAAAAAAAAAAAAGAAGAAGAAGAAGAAAGGAATCAAAAGAGAAATTCCAATTTGTGAATAAATTAGTAATTATTGAAGAAATTTAAAAGGGAATTAATTGCGAAAATGGAGAAATAATCTGAAATACCTCTCTTGTATAATAACATCTCTAATAATAGTATAATATATATATGCTGAAAAGGAATAACCATATAGTGTATGTGGTGGAGTGCAAGCATATAATCTACATAACCACCACTTTATGATCAAAATAAAAAAGAGATATGGTGAAAAAAAGGAATATTAAATACTGATAATCAAATTAAGCAAATAACTTCTTCAACTTGAACTTGCAATGGCTGCTGCGCAGGGTGATCTGATTGTTCGCCCTCAGGCTATCAACATCTAGTCTACAGCGCACACCAAGCTTCACCTTCCACAGTTTAAGCTTCCCGAGCTTCACCCTCACTGGAACATCTCCCCGGAAGTCCAGCGGCACCGTTCCCGTCTGCTGCTGCCGCTGAAGCGCCGCCGCAGCACCGCTGCTTATCTGCTGATCTCCGGTCAGCACCAACGTCAGCGTCGTGGTGTTCCTGTGACCCTGGTAAAATACGGGGAAAGTCCCCGTGCAAAGCGTATTTCCATCGTAGCTCGCTTCTAGATAGCTTCCGCTCTTGTAGTATATACCGATCCTTTTGTTCGGGTTGTGGGTGGTGACCGTCATGTTGAAGCTAGCGTGCACGGTTAGATTAGGATCGATGGAGAAGTTCGAGATCTGCAAACGATCGACGGAATACTTGGGAGTTTTAGGATCAAAAACCCAGTATAGGATGCCGACTGTTGCACCGACGGCGACCACGAGGAGAACGAAGGCGAGAAAAGTCCAGCAGAAGCATCTATAGCAGCAGTTCCTGCGTCTTTTGGGAGGACGAGAGTGTGCGACAGGGATGGTTCGTTGCTGGGCTCGATAGTACTGTCGTTGCACGGCGGGGTCGCCGTCCTCCGACTTGCTAAGACCACCAGGCACTAGCGAGCCGCGGGCGTCACCGTGGCAGCCGCTGGGGCCTCGACGTCGGCGGGGTGAATTCTCTGCTGGTTGTAATCTCCCATGGCGAACAACTGAACTAAAATCTCTCTCAAACACCAAGGGGGATTCTTGAGGGACTTATAATGGAGGTTGAGGATACTTCTGCGGAGTTTCTGGTTCTTGGAATTAGAGCCTTCGACTCTTTTATTTTATTTGTGTTTTGCGTGAACTAATTGTGGTGTCTGCGCGTATTAGTTTGGGTTAATTAGGCATTTTTTTAGCAAACTTATTTTTCAATTTTAAAAATTAAAAAATAATTGATATCACTATATATTTAGTATTTTTTATTTTTAAAAATTAATTTATATATTTTAAAAAATAAAAGGATGATACGCTATTTTCTATTAGTTTTAAAGCAGGTGTCATCAGCATTAATTATCAAGAAATTATCTACTGAGATTTATTTGTTAGTCTAAATATAAAACGCGTTGCGGTGGCTTCCTAACGTTGCAGGTGACATCAACAAGCGCTATATTGGACTCAAAAAGAGAGGTTGCCCGAATCAATATAGCACACGTCGAAGCTTCGCTCATCCGTGTTCTTGCCGTGGGCGCGGATTTCCTGATTCTTCTTTGAAATCAGAAAATCACGCGGCCAAGATTTCATCATTCTAAATAATATTGTTTATAAATATTTATCAACTTATTTAATTTATTTTAAAATATTTTAAAATTTTAAACTCTTAAATTATAAATTTTGATATTATTTAAAATTTTACAGTTAAAACTTCTTACAAAAAATATTAATAATATAACAAAATGATGATTATTATTTTAGTATATTATTTGACATTTTTTGAAAAAATTTAACTATCAAATTATAGAACATATCAAAATTTTATAATTTAAAATTTTTGTAAAAATATTAAAAATAGATCAAACAAGTCGATCAAAATTTAAATATTGTGATACGTGCTGTATTAATATTTGAAATCTGGACCGTCTATTATCATACCTCATGATTCTATCGAATCAGGGTAATTGCGCCCATTGCTGTGCGCTATTGATTTAAGACTTAATTGCGAATCGGTCCTATGTTTTTAAAGACTGTATAAATTAGTTCTTAAAAATAGATTATTATGTTGATGTGGCAACGCACGCACTATTGATTTATGAGTTAGTTACTTATCAGCCATATATTTTTAGAGACTGGGCAAATATTAGGTTTTAAAATAAAAAAATATGCTGATGTGGCTGCGCATGTGTGCATCATCACCCAGCACGTTTTTTATTTTTAGATACTAATTTGTAAAGTTTGAAAAAATAGAGACCAATACACAACTCTCCATTAGTTTAACAGTTGAAAAATATTCTTGTACCCAAAATTTTTACCAAATTTATTCTCGACAAATATAAAAAATCTAAAAAATATTATTTATTTGTGGATCTCTACTACAAAGGTCTTATCTTTGTAGTAGAGTATTTTTAAGTATTTTTTGTAGTTATTTTGATAGATTGACGGAGAAAGATAGCATTGGTCTTTTGTATTCAATAGTAAATGCTAAGTATGTATGTATATATATATAAGTATTCAATAGTAAATGCTAAGTATGTATGTATGTATATATATATATGTATATATATCATATATATATATATATATATATATATATATGTGCTTCGCTGCTTCTTAATTGCTCTTATTTTTCCTTTACTTTCAGCTTATGGATAGAATTTATATCTATTTGAATAATGTATACAAAATAAGAGATAGAGATAGATGGCATGAGCCAACAAGTATTGGGCTCAGTCGAAATAAAATTAAATCTGCGATTGGGAGATCTTTGTAAAAGGTCAAGTGTTCAAGTCCGCAGTAAATATTTATTGGAAGAAAAATTATCAAAATTGTTCTATTTTTCGATCAAGATTAATCTCACCTTATGTCGGGATAGAAATACTTACGGAAGAAACTAAAAGAAAAATAGATGGATGGTAGGAGAGCAAGAATGAAGATTGAGAATGGGAAAAATAAGGCAGGGTATAAATTATTGTTCTTTTGTATTAGAAAATTTAGTTGTATTGATACTTGAGAAATATCAAAATATATTTCTAGAACTTTTTGAGAAATATCAAAATATATTTCTAGAACTTTTTTTTATAGATTGAGAATGGGAAAAACCATAATTTCAAAGTCATTAGTAGTACTTTTTATAGATGTTTTTAAATTTTTAGAACTAAAAGTATAGATCACTACATAATCCGATGTTATCATTCACTCTTTTTTTAAATATAAAATTAAAAATATTATGAATATAAAATGTAACGTGAGATTTGTTGATATCTTATATTTTAATATAATTTTAAAATAAAAATAAATTTATATAATATATAAGATAATTATCATAATTATTGTGTAATTTATCTTCCGTAAAAAGTTATAAACGGTCTATATTTTTTCCTTTATATTCTTTATATAAATTTTTGGATTAGATTTTCTTTTATTCTTTAGATTTTTTTTATTCTATTCAAAAAATATAATATATAATATTATCGATATTTATAATTATAATTTTTTTTAAAAAAAATTAATTATTTTTAATATATATAACAATACATCCTCCGTACGAATAAATACTGCTCGGACTTTTCTGATATATTTTGCTATGCTCACCTAAAAAATTACACAATAAACCATATAGTATACATGATAATATCAGAACCACATATCACAATAGTATAGTTGTAATTTTGATAATTTATACGGATTATAAGATAAATATGCAGATCATAAGACGAATATGTGATAGAGATTAATTATGTATGATTTAATGTGTAATTTATTAGGAATGAGTAATTTTTTCCGTTCCAAATATGGTCTCTAGGATATTATTTTCTTTACAATAGGCGGTGACATTTGTTGGCTATATTTTGGTAGTTTTTCCCCTCCCTTGGTACTATTTGGGCAACAGTAGGCAAGACTTCAACGGTCCATCTACTGCTGTTAAATCAGAGAATGAGTCTTGATTGTGTTTGTGATTATGATATGGTTCTTTTTTTCAATGGGGAATTCCAATATCAGCCTCTCATTTATTTTTAAATCAGCCTCTGGCCACATTATATGTTTTTTCATTTTCAGGAACTGATATAAAAATTTTCCTTTTTCAATCTAAGGGCCTTGTGTGCAAGTAGTAGTTAGACTTTCTTTCTTTCTTTCTTTTTTTTTTTTTTAAAGGTGAGGAGAAGTAAAGATGTCTAAAAAATTACTGATAGATCATAATATCGACCGATGTAATTAGAAATTGAAATTAGAGGTGTCTAAAATGACACAAACAATCACATGATCACATGGTTTTGCATGAAAAACTTTCGATATAGCTGAGATAAACCACGGACGATTACATAGCCAGCGATAGAACTTCACTAAAAGTAATGAACAGTATAGCTTTTCCATACTTCACTCTAGAGACCGGATCATAGAGTATCGGCCTTAATTACGAGAACTCTCTCTTTCTTACTTACTTTCAG